>CM036614.1:1050949-1351375 GCA_020745705.1 Hemiprocne comata
TAAAGTTATTATAAATGTTCATGCTTTTGAGAAGGAAATTGGCAGCAGATCTGTGTGTGTAACCAAATTGCAGAATGTTCACATCTTCTCCTGTTTGTTGCTCAGTTCAAATGTTCCTCATTAGCTTTAGTCTGTCTCCTGGCTCTGGCAGGAGCTGAGCTGCATCACTGCTCTGAGAGGAGCAAAGCAGCAGATGCTTCAGTGAGCTCCAGGCTGCTGTGCATCTGCCCCCTCATCTTCATCTGTGCTTCTGCATCTCTTCCAGGATTTTGAATACAACCCTGTTTGAAAGCTGGGAGCTGATCGGTCCTTACCCTTCCTGGTGGCTCTTCAATGGGCTCCTGATCACCCTGCAGATCTTGCACATCATCTGGTCCTATCTCATCATCCGCACTGCCTCCAAGGCCCTCGTGAGGGGAAAGGTAAGATTGCTGCTGCTTTGGGGCCTCTTTCGTGGAGACATAGAATCATGGAATAGTTTGGGTTGGAGGGACCTTAAAGATGATCTAGATCCAACCCCCCTGCGTGGGCAGGGACACCTCCCACCAGCCCAGGTTGCTCAGAGCCCCATCCAACTGTTCCTGCAGGCCCTGTTAAGGAATCAGGAGAAACTGGGCCCTTTGGTGAGGGCAGGTCCTAGTTCTGGAGGGATTTGCATCAGGAGGGCTTTGTAGATGGTAGTTTTTTCACTTCAGTTGCTCTACAGACTGGAGCTGTGCACAAAGGCAGGGCTGCTCTCCTCTCATGCAGGGAAATAAAACCATTTTCCAGGATGTTCAGAGACACTAATAATAGTGATGAGGACAAGCTTGTTATGGACTTGTTTGGAGTTCATGTGGGATGTTTTCCAGCTGGTTCTTGGGGTGTGAGGGGGGTTGTGCATCCTCCCCTCATCAGCACTGACACAGGCCAGCCACGGAGCTGCAGGCAGCAGAGGAGAGAGGTGATCAGAAAGGCAGTGGGTTTGCTGGTTGTCACTGGGCTCGTGGGGTGCAGTCCTGAGGACTGAATTCCCATTTGTGTTGGGAGTCTTGGGGAGAGAGGGAGGGTGAAATTACATCAGCTGGTTAGCAGCAGATACTGCCCTGAGGGCAAACACTGCTGACTCCTGGCTGCAGCCTCAGTTGCCAGGCAAAAAGGTGTCATTCAACTGAAGCAGCATGAGACAGGCCAGCCAGGCTAGGAGCTCATCTGACACCCAGCCTTCCCATCAGGAGAAGCCACTTCCTTTGCACTGCAGCTGATTTCATAGCACAAATGGCTTTTTTAAAATCAGATTTTTGGTCTTCTTACCTGAGTTTCTCTCATGGCTTGATTTTAGTTTGTGTCTGACTTCTCAGCTGCCCCTACACTTGGAAATTAACCTTGGAAAACATTCCTGTGGTAGTTGTCTGTGGCAGCCAGTGCCAGGGGAGGCCTCATTTTGGAGTGTACACGTGATCTTTTCATCTCCTCCCCACAGCTGCTGCTGCAAATGTCTGATTTTCTATCTGTGCAGCTGTTTCTATATCCTGAGGTCTACTACATCTTTTTCCTTTCCTTGGTTCTCTCCTGTCCAGGTGACCTAGCCAGAGAAAGGACTCTAAGCTCTGTCTTCTTCATTCTTTTCTCCTTTTCTCTGTGCCAGATTGGAGCTGGGCAGTTTCATCCTTTGCATGTAAGTGTGATCTGTGCTTCTGTTTATCCACTGAAACAATCTGTGTCTGTTTCAAGGCTCAGACAAAAGCAAAGCTGTGCTCTTGGGGCTCTGGATGGCTGGTGCCCTCTCTTAAAATGTTTCTCTCCCTGGATGATACAGAGCTGCTTCTGACATGATGCTAGAATGCAGGTTTTTCCAAAGGTCAAAGTGTCCTGGGGTTTGTTCTCCTCTGGCTGCAGGACCTTCACCTTCCTGCTTTCACACTCCCAGAGCCTCTCCTGTCTGTCCTTCGTGCTCATTCGTGCTGCACGGGGGAGTGGAAAGGAGCCAAACAGGCACTTGTCCCCCAAATGGGAACCATTTCAAGGGATTTCTGCTTCCTTCCAGTCACCCTTTGAACTTCCAATGTAGCAGGAGAGTGGGGAAAGCTATCAAACGTTCTGGCAAGGGACAGAAGCCAGTCCATCCAAGGGGGCTGTCAAAAGCCATCCTGCAGATCGTTAACTTTGCCTGGCTGGCTGCCAGATCTGCCCTCCCGTTCCAAAACCTCCCGCCTGGTGCTGTTGGAAGAGCCCTGACTCCAAGCCAAGGGAGGACGAAATGCCCAAACCCTTGGAAAGCGGCGAGGTGGTTGCACAGGGAATAGCTGAGGGCTGTGGAGGGGCTGCCTCGGGGCGGGGGCGGAGCACGGGCTGCCCGGGCAGTCGTTGCTCTCTGCTTTGCTTGTTCGCAGTTCGGGCCGGGTTTGTGGCCTCTTCCCTCACCTCCTGGTGGCCCTGCCGCGCTGGAGCAGTGCGCTGGAGCAGTGCACTGGAGCAGCGCACTGGAGCAGTGCCCTCCCGCGGCACCCGCCAGCAGAGCCTGCCTGGAGCTGCTGCAGGAGCTTCCACATCCCACCGACTAATCAAACTCGGCTGGATTTGCAGCCAGGCTTTTAACTAACGCTCTAGATCTCTGGGCTGAGATGCTCCTTCAGTTCCTGAGTGGGTGTTGACTGGATTGGTTGTTGTCTTTGTCCTAAGGCCCCCTGTCCAAACAGGCTTTTTGCTCGTAAAAGAGTTTTCCTGTATGAACTATGAGCTGTGAAAACGGGAGGCACTTTGTGCAAACAGTCATCTGATAAATACAGCTGGTTAATTTTTAAAGTATCAAAAGTTGCTCCCTGTTGGACAAAATGTTCTCTGTAAAACTGATACAGAGCTGGTGGGTTTTTTTTGATCATCATACCCCCTGATGACTTATAGTGTGAGAAGGTTTTAGATCCCAATGTGTTGTTTGGAAAAGCAGCCTCGGACCAAACTAGAATGCAGCTCTTGGAGGAGAAGAACAACCAGAGACCTGCAGTGTCCTCTGCTCTGGTGAGAGCAGAAGCAATGCAGTGTGCAGAGTGCTTGGAAAATGGGACTTGTATTTGCAAGGTGTGTTTGCAGTCTCACTGTGAGGGCAGGTTCCTCCTTGAGGGTTTGAGGCTGTTGAGGATGAAATGTAGGAGGTGAATGAGACTGAGTGGCGCTGGTTGTCACACGGACACAACCAACTAACTGCTGTTTTCTGTCCATTTTTCAACTTCCCTTTTCCCTGGGCACTGTCCTGTTCCACCTGCCATGTTCAGGTGTCCAAGGATGACCGCAGTGACGTGGAGAGCAGCTCTGAGGAGGAGGAGGTGACTCCCCATGGCACAAAAGGAGTTTTCAGCACTTCCAGTAATGGTTCCAACCGCATCAACGGCCACGTGGGCAGTGGCCAGTGGACAGAAGAGGAGTAAGGCTGTGAGTTGGCCTTGAGCAAACACAGACTTGTCTTTAAATACCTAGATGTGTTGAGCTCCACATTCCCAAGTGATCTTTAAATCAAGATACCCCTTCCCCAGAAACCTCCAGCAAATCTGAAATGGGCACAAACCAGACCAGTCAAGGGGCTTTGCACGACCCGAAGGGATGAAGCCAATGACCAGGGCAGAAACGAAGCTGCAGATCTCACTTTAAGCCATTTTTGTACTTAAATCTTAGTCCCGTCGATATTTGCAGAGGTATCTTTGTGACAAACTGGTTTTTACTGGGATCAACTCAAGGTGGAACAGGTTAGGGCCGGGCTGGAGGCGGGAGGGCTGCGGTGCCGGGGCCGGTTTGGTGTGGGGCAGGGCAGGGCAAGCAGATCTCACTCCAGAAGCCACTGAAGAGCAGGGAGAACACAGGTCCCCATGGTTCCACCTCCCAGCTGCCCTCGCTGTAGCAGAGACTCCTCCTCCCAGTCCTGCTGGGAGTGCTCTGGGCTGGGCCGGGCTTGGAACTGGACTGTGCTACAACAGGGACCTTGTTCCCACCTGCCCCCGGGTGCTACGTGCTCAGGAGGTCACAGCTTCTATCTCTGCTGCCACGAGGGACCAGGCCAGTGTCTGCTGCCTCTTTTGGTGCTCCAAGCCCCTCTGAAGTCTTGACTACAGCCTTCTGAAACGGGGGAGGGGGGGTTGTTTATTGCCCCTGAGACAACTATCACAATACACACCTTTTAAATTTGTTTTCTTTCTGTTGCCATTTGTGGTTTTGAGGATGTTTCTAGATCTCCAGGATATGGCTGAGCTAGGACCTGAGGGCAGAGCAGTGCTGCTGGGGTGTGTTTAGCTTTCCAGAGAACGTTGCAGTCCTGCTTGTCTGTTTTCCAAGAGAAAAGTGGATGTTGCTGCTCTGGTTTTGCAGCTGAGTGAAGGAGTCTGGGGCTGGAAGGGCAGCCACACCCTGGGGCTTCTTTGGTTGGTTTGTTTTTTTTTTTTACTCGATGGTACTTGGGGGCAATAGAGGACCCGTGTGTCAATCATGAGCAGAATTTTTGAAACTTCTTGAGTTGTTACCATTTTATACCATTGTTTACTCTTATCTCCGATTAAAAGATGCTTCAGAAACGTGGTTGGCATGTTTGGGAAAGTCAGTCGAGGACAAGGGTTGCCCCTTTCTGGCATTCCCAGCAGCAGGGCTGCTGCCTGAGGCGAGGCCCAGGCACCTTTGTAAGGGGAAGGGGGCCCTGCTTGGGGCAGACACCACCCGGCACCACGTTTGGGTGTTTTCACATTCATTTTATTATTCTCCCCCGGCCTGAGGAGGGGATAGGACCGCTTCCCGGCGCCCCCTCTGCCAGGAAAGGCGGTACCGGGTCTCAGGCCGCCCTCAGCTATCGGGGCCGGCCGCCGCTTGCCGCTCCCGGCGGCGCTGGAGGAGACGGTAGGCGCGGACGCCGCACAGGTACCCGCCGTACAGCGTCAGCAGCATCATGGAACCGGAGAAGGCCTTGTAGCCGAAGTCGGCCAGCTGCTTGCCGGACACCATGGCTGCGCCTGCAACAACAGGGAGGCGGTCAGCGGGGGGCCGGGACCCCTCCCTCCCCCGTCCCGTCCCGTCCCGTCCCGTCCCGTCCCGTCCCGTCCCGTCCCGTCCCGTCCCACCGGGATCGCCCTCCCCATGCCCGTACCTGCCTCGTCGGGCTCCGGTTCCCCCGGCGCGCGCTTCCGCTGCCGTGCGCTTCCGGGCAGCGCCCCGCCCCCTCCGGTCACGTGGCCGCCGCCGCCGCGCTGCCTGCTGGGACGTGTAGTGCGCGGGGGCGGGAAGGCCCGGCGGGAGCTGCGGCGTCTCGCGCGGGGCCGTTAGCCCCTTTCCCTCAGGCGCTCGGCGCCCCGGGCCGGCCCCGACCCTCGGTCCTGGCCCAATCCCTCGGTCCTGGCCCAGTCCCTCGGTCCTGGCCCTTCTCAGCTGGGCCTTCCACCATGAGACCCTCCACAGGCTGCTCTGCGTCAGGCTGAGGCACCAGCAGCCCCTGAGAAAACGGGATGGAGCTGAGGCTGCACAAGTCCCGCTCCAGCTCTCAGGTACTTAGGCCCTGAGGGCTCAGACTCTGCTCCCAGCCAGAGCGCCTCCTTCAAGAGGACTATAGGAGACCGTGCTCCTCCTAAATGTTGGCAGCGAGCGGTGCTCTGCTCCCAGAGCTCCTGGCTGGCATTTGAATACTGCTGTCACAGCACTGCTCTGCTCTGAGGGCTCTGTCAAGGCTCTGAGGCTGCAAGAGACAGGCCGCCCCCCTCTCTCCCCTCCTTTCCCCAGGCCGCTGCACAGCAGCAGCTCCCGAGGCCGCAGAGTCCTGCAGTGCTGGATGTGCTGAGGCTGCAGAACATAACTCCAAATGGCAAAGGGAAGACTTTTTATAGCTCATGAACTCCAGCACTAGTGCAAAGCATGGAGTGTCTAAAAGCCAGGGACTTGTGTGTTGGCTGCCCCCAGGTGAGACTAGGGACCTTCAGCGGGTGCTGGGAGGGCCGGCAGGGACTCAGCACTGCCAGTAGCACTTGAAGAAACCACGGGAGGAGGGATGCACCAAGCACTTCCACAGCCGAGCACTTAACAATGAAATGCAATCCCAAAACACAATTCCCTGATCCTGCTGCAGCTCCGGGCAGGTGCTGGCAAGAGGCCAGGCAGGGTGAGGGACTGCCTTGTGTCCAGGGAGGAGAGCTCAGAGCCCCTTTCTCCTGCACGAGCCTCAGGTCCAAATGCTGGAGCTGGGATTCCTGAAGCACTTCAAGACAAAGGGAACTAGAAGTTATGCCAGCCCTGCAGGAACACGCTGCGCTTCCTTTATCCTCCCTCCAACCTCAATAAAGTTCCTCCTTAGAGGGAGCCAATGCTGGCTACTTTCTGCACAAGAGCTCAGTTGAATTTAAAGGTTGCAGGGTGCCTAGTGAGAAAGTGTGTCTAATAAAAGGCACAGAAACAACTGCAGTGCCAGCAGATTAAATTCCCTGAGCAAGAGCCTGAGCAGAGGTCTAAGAGTCCTGGAAAGGTCACTCAGTATGAGATGCATTTCAAAGAAAGACAGGGACAAGGCAAGTCTGGGAAAAGCAGCTGGGAAGAGATGAATAAAACAACACAGCATGTCCCAAGAAGCCAAGACATCAGAGAAGGGGAGGCCTTGGGTATATGGGGCACAGTGGGGTCCTGGCATGGCTCCTGCAGGCCCCAAGTGGAAGAGTTTAGATTCTGTCCTCAGTTTCAGCCTTGCAATCCCAACCCTCTTCGGCCCTACAGCCAAAATTTAGCACTGGAACCTCTGCTGTGAAGAAGCAAGTGGGACACTGCGTTATGTTGTGACTGAACAGTGACCTGCAGGGACATTCTTGCTGTTTCTGGGACACCACACAAGGGTGCAGAGCCCGGAGGGGACTGACAGGGCCCTGCTCTGCACTCTTAGCAAGCCCAGCAGGCACCAACCCAAAGACAATGATGCACCAGAGCCACAGAGCAAAGAGCACATCTCCCTTCTCCTCTCCAAGTTTATTATCACTGTAAATGCCACCCAGGCAGGGGTGGGCAGGCCTGCAGCAGCTCAGCCTGCCAGCCCAGACAGGGATCAGTGAACTGCTGGACATGCCTGAGCAAACATGAGTGGAATGAGCAGCTTCAGAGGAGCAGAGAGGCACGTGGCACCCGGCTGGACAAGGGGCAAGTTTCAAAGGCACAACAGGAGGCAGGAGACCTCTGTCCTCTCCCTGGGGTGTTGGAGGTCTCCCTGTATCTCTGGTGGATCACATGTTGGGCAGTTTCCAGCATCCTCACAGCAGGGGCAGCAGGGAAAGTAAGTGTGTGTGGGACCTGCTTTCTCAGATCCTATCAAGCCACGTGCAGAAGCAAAGACCAGGCAAAGGCACAGACTGGAGCAAGCCAGAGAGAGGGCAAAAAGCTGCTGTGGATCATTCATCTGAAAGTAACACACAACTCAACTGCTTTGTCAGGTACAGTGCCAAGGGTTGCACAGCCTGCCAGCTGCTCAGGAAGACTTTGGGGCAGTTGGTCCCTGCATTGCCAAAGCCAGCCAGAGGACAAACCAACAGGGGGAGAAAGGCTTCCCGGGGACAGTCAGCAGGCGTGGAATTAGCACAGGCAACTCTGTGACAACAGGGGAGTTCCCCGGGTGCAGGGGCCAGGGGTGATTGCAAGGGGAAAAAGTGTAAATGAAGCAGCTGTGAAGTCCTCCCACCCCCAGCACTGGCTGTGTCCTCCAGCAGGAGCAGCTCAGTGTGCCTAGGGAAGCAGCACGTGGCAGGGTGGCAAAGAATGCTCCTTTCTGGGCTGGTGCTTCTTAGAAAGAAGAGTGATTCTCAGCCCCTTGCAAAGTCCTGAGGAGCTTTGCTCACCCTGGTGGAGCCCCACAGGGACCTGTGTCCTCTCCACAATAGAGTTAAGCCAAAAGCAAGAGCAGCAAGCAGGGAAGGGCTGGTATCATTCCAGGTGGCCCCATGGAGCTAATAGCAAAGCTTGTCCTCCCAGGCTTGCTCAAGATGACCTGGCAGAGTCCCTCAGAGAACTGAATCCATCACAGTAGGAGAAAGTGGAAGGAGGAAGATGCTCAGCCCCACTCAGGGCAGACCCCCAGAGAGCAGCAGAAGCTAAATGAGCCCCTTCAAAGAGAGAGGGAGGCCAGCAGGTACCTCTGTGCAGATGCCAGGCTCAGGCTGGCAGTGTCCAGGGCTGAGAAAGGGAACCTCTGCCCTTCCAGCACTCTGCAAAGGCTCCCAGGAAATCCAGACTCCTTCCACAGCAGCAGAGCAGGTTGGCGTGGGCAGGAGCTCTCTGCTCGTCTCGGCAGGGTCAGAGCCTCTGCAGCCAGAGCCCCCTCACATGTGCTCAGGGTGGTTCTGCAGACACTTGATGACATCAGTGACAGGTTTGCCCTCGTAGCAGATCTGATACACGGCTGTGAAGAGGGGGAACCTGTGGGTGGACAACCAAAGTCACCCTGTCCCCACAGGTGGGAGGCCAGAGCACCTCAACTTGTGCTGGGCCCTGCAGGACGTGGGGCAGGTGGGGCAGGGACACAGTGCCTCATCCCACAGGCCATTCCTGCCCCGCTGGTTTGAGGTGGGCAGTGCAGGGATGGACCTGAACAGCAGAGATGCCACGGGTGGGTTTCCTCTCTCACAGCTGCAGGAGAGATCCCAGCCCCACCCCAAAGGAGCAGACAAGGGAGATGGGAGCACTCACTTCTCCACCACGTTCTTGCTCTTCAGGATGCGATGCAGCTCAGCAGACGTCTGGGGACCCTGCAGCTTCTGCCCGTTCAACATCTCCTCCTCCAGCTGCTCAATAGACTGAAACACCCCAACAGTGAGGGAGCTGGACCCTGCAACCCCCTCTGCTGCCCCGGGCTTCCCTGGAGCCAGGCTGTGGCCCTGGGTGGGGGCAGGATGCAGTGGAGCAGACTGGGTCCACCCCCCTGCCTGCTGGGCGGGTCGGTGCAGGTCTGGGTGTTCCTGCTCCCTCTCTGCTCACCTTCCCAGTCTTGGCAAAAGCCTCGGCCACCCTTCGGTTGCGGCCCCCGTAGCAGGTAGTGATGAGGTCAGCAACCCCACAGCTCTGCAGGAAGGTGGAGGAGGTGACGGGGCCCTTGCAGAAGAGTTTGGCAAAGCCAATCATCTCCATCAGTCCCAGGCGGATCACGGCAGCCTTGGTGTTGTCTCCGTAGCCGAGGCCATCGCAGAAACCAGCTCCTACAGCCACAACGTTCTGGAAAACAGCAGCAGTGTGGAGGGGTCTGTCCCCCACGGAGCTCAGGGCTTTGCTGTGTCCATGATCTTCCTGTGTGATCCCAAGCACAGGCTCCTGCCTACGCCAGGGATCATCATCCCTCCAAGCAGCTCAGGAGGACACATCCCAGTTCCCTCCAAAGTCTGGCCATGGTTCAGGGGGTCCCAGCGAGCCTCAGGGCAACATCCAGTGGGGTCCATTCAGCTGGCAGCCCCCTCCCCAGAGCTCCCTGCAGGGCCCCAGGGCAACTCACCCACCTTGAGAGCCCCACAGATCTCCACGGTGTCAGCCTCCTCCACCACCGTCACACGGAAGTTTGGTGTCTGCATCAGCTCCTTCAGCATCTGCCCGTGATTCAGGTTCTTGCAGCCTGGTGAGACAAAGGGAGGAGGAGGAAGATGATGGGAGGAGACCCCTAGGGCAGGACTGTGCTGCTCTCCTGCCCGGTGGTGGGTTCCTGCAGCACAGCCCGTGGAGCTGCTGCAGGAGGAGGAGCCTGTTGCCCAACTGATGGAGGTTGATAAACATTTGCAGGTCCAAGAAGTGCGAAGCACACGTTGCCTGGCAGATAAGCAACATTCAGCCTTGGCATTCCCAGCAGATGAGGACAGTCCCTGCTGCTCTTTCAAACAAGACAGAAATGACATGCCCAGTAGATGAAAGGCATCTTCGAAGGTTTCAAATTTGGGTTTGGAGACTGCTGTTCTCCCTGTTCCTGCAGTGTCCTGCACCAGAGCATTTCTGTGTGCTCTGCTTACACCTCTCCAGGCTCCACAGCCTCCTACACAGCACATTTGCTTTGATTTAAAATAGAGACACTTTGAATCTTGTAACTTCAAACCCAGCAAACTGTCCTGGTGGCTTTGGCTGCCCTGCATGATTCACAAGCCACATGGAGGGTGTCAGGAACAGTCACCAGATGAACCTTCAAGCAGCCCTGGCTGCCAATAACTTGAGATCCAGGCGAGCATCCCTTGAAGCTCAAGGAAATGAAGGTAGGAACTCAATTTCTAAAGGACTTCTTGGTGCCCACCCCTTTCACTTGGGCCAGGCAGACTGCCTGATGCTCAGGGTCTGTGCTGGCAGGAACTTTCAGACAAACAACTCTGGTTTTAGTGAAGCGAGGAATCACATCGTAAACCCTGTGCACGAGTTCATCCAGCTCCTATGGAGTCTCTGCCTCCCCAGGGAAAAAGGGCTGGCTCCCCCAGGGCAGCAGGAGTTAAAGCTGCACTGTGCTCACCCCTTTGCCTCTTTCTGCTCGTCAGAAACGAAGGCTGCTAACGAGCAGGGCTGTGGGCTCCTTACCGATGGTTGTTTCGCAGAACTTCTCGTCTGCCACTTCATTAGCAATATTGGCCCCCATGAGGACGCTCATCTCTATTCCCAGTTTCTCATGGATAATGTCTGAGATCAGCCTCAGCCCATCTGGTCCTTCATCCACCCCCTGGGAGACAACCAGGGACAGAGATGAGTGTCTGCCCCCCCTAGGAGACCAAGCCAGGTCTCATCTCAACAACCCCCCAGTGCTCTGCTGCACCCCACTCCTCACGGTGCCCAACATCCCACACACACACCCTCACCCTTCTCCTCCAAATCCTCACAGAGACTCTGCCCCCACTTCCCCTGGATCCCTGGAGCCCAGTTTCAGCTCCAAACCCCCAGGATTCCCTTGGCAGCCCCTCTGAGCCAGGCTGCTTCCAGCCAGGCCCCTTGGCCCCTGCCCAGCAGTGCTCCTCCTGCCCACACCTTGATGAGTGACATCCCAACAGCGTTTTTCTTCACGTGGCCCTGCAGCTGATCACAGACTTTGCCAATAAACTGGTGGGGCACCACGAACAGGAGGATATCAGCCCCAGCACAGGCTTTCAGCAGGTCTGGCTCTGCCACCTGGAGAGAGTGTGACTGTCACCGGGGGCTTGTGCCTGTAGTTGTGCAGTGAGTGTGTCCTGAATCCAGGACAAGGGGAGCAGGGGCTTGAGAGCAGCTGCTGGGGGCTTCCCTGTAAGGGAAGGAAGTCATAGAATCATGGAATGGTTTGGGTTGGAAGGGACCTTAAAGATCATCTCGTTCCAACCCATCTGTATGGGCAGGGACACCTCCCATTAGAGTCAGTGACCTGAGGTCCCCTTCCAGGGCTGGCAGGACAGAGGGGCTGGAGCAAAGCAGGCCCGAAGCAGCCCGAGATGGTCCCACAAAGGTGGCTCAAAAGAGTTGGGGTCATTCTGGAGAGCTCAGCAGGCCAGAGCTTGCCCAGGGGCTGAGCACACTCTGCGTGCTGCCCATGCCAGCTCGGCAGCAGCCACATGGCCTGAAGCCCAGCCCGTGGGGTGCCATCGTGGGGGCAAAGGTGGGCAGTGAGAGCAGCCAGAGCAGCCAAGGCTGCAGCTCAGCCAAGCACAGATCAAGGTCACCGGGAAAATATCACTGAGTCCAGTGCAGCCCAGTGCAGCCCCCACCTTCACACCCCAGTGCCCAGGACACCGGGGCTGCAGCAGCTCCCAGCACAGCTATTTATTACCTCCCTGGAGCCTGGCTTTCAGCCCTGGACCTTGCAGAGGCTGCTTGGGGGCCACACTCACCACGTTGGGGGGCAGCTTGTGCCCGGGCAGGTACTTGACGTTCTCGTGCTCCGTGTTGATGATGTCTGTGAGGCGCCGGCCGCCCACCTCCTCCTGCAGCACCCACATCCTCACCTGGCTCTCGAAGCCGCTCAGCCGCGCCGCGTTGCTGCCGGCGATCTTGGCGATGGCCGAGCCCCTGCGTGGGCAGAGCGGAGCCGTGGGCAGGGGGGGCACCGAGGCCACGGCCACCAAAGAGCCCCCTGCAGCACGGGTCACTCGTGCGGGGGTGCTGGTGGCACGGGGACAGCTTGTACCGGGGGAGATGGGGACACTGCGCGGTGCTGGAAGAGGCGCGGGTGCCCGGGCAGCAGGCGCTCACCAGTTGCCAGAGCCCACGATGCAGACTTTCTTGCCACCCATGGTGCGGGGAGCGGGGCACTGCGCAGCGCTGGGCCCGCCGCTGGTATTTCAAGGCCGCCCGGAGCAGAGGCGGCCTCGTCCCGCCTCTGGCCCCGCCTCACCCCCGGGGGGAACCGGCCACCCGTGCCCGGGCTGGCAGGAGCCGGGCCGCCCTCCCGGGCACAGCCGGTGCTCACGGGTCAGGGGGAGGCAACGCGGGGCTGCGCCGCAGGTGGAAATGACTCCCCTAAGGCTAAGGTGAAATAGCTCAGATCCCAAACCTCAGCAGAACGGGGAGTCGTGACTGCCGAGCCCCCCTCCCCCTTTTTCTGCATCAAAGCAGTTTATTTCCCCCCCGAGTAAGAAATGGGAACCATCTGGATGCCCACCCAGGACACAAATCCTGCCTTGCTCTCACAGCAGCACCAACTGGCCTGAGGCAAACTGCCCTATTTCTTGCAGACCCGGATCTCTTCCCCTTGCAGGAAGGGCTTGCAGGTTCTGTCAAGCATTACATTTCTACTTTCATGAACAAGGCAGCCCAGAGACACCAATGCCCCTTTTGCATAGTTTTAAACCCTTCTATGTAAACTTTAATACAGTTTCCTCAAAATTATGCATGACTTCCGAGAGGCTCTTAACAGGCTGTCACAATCCATCACATTGGACTAGATGATCTCCAGAGGTCCCTTCCAGCTCTGACAATTCTGCAAGGCAGCAGAGTGTGGAATCTGGGCTGTCAAGAATTTGTCAGCAGTTTGGCCACTGGATTTCCAGTTTTGCTCAAGTTACTTTGTTTACCACGAAAGCACTTTGCAAAGGCTCAGCAGACTCTGCAAGCCAGGAGCTCCTGACATGAAGGGCTCTCTATAAAAGGCCAAAACATGAAGAACATTTTCTCTCCAGTCTCTTAACCCATCTGGCTTTGTTAAAAGAATAAAACCAGTGGAGGGAATCCTGTCCCTTGCCCAGTGTCATCCACCACGGCAGCTGCTCAGGAACATGTGCTGTCAGCACAGAAAGTGAGGACAGTTTCCTTCACAAGAGGCTTTTATTAAAACTGGGTGACGTCTACAAGGATACAGTACAAAAAAAATTTTGGTCCATGGAAAAAAACAGTAACATTCAGTTAAGAAAAAGCAAGTTATTCTGCAACAGCTCCACTTGCCTACGCGGCACTCAGCATCCTTCCCGTGGGATTCCCCTGAGGAGTCAGTGGCTGCTCCACCAGCACCCAGACCTTCACCCCAGTACCACAGAGGAGCCATTTCATAAGAGGGCCAAGGAGGAGGGAAGTCGAGAGTCTATTACTCACAGACATGTAGGAACACAGACACGAGGAGTAGGGCCACCCAGGCTCCCAAATTCATAGCGACCTTCCCAACCACACCGCAGCTGGGTGTGGGGACGAGGGGCGTTTGTCCGTAACGGATCTTGCAGCTATTCCAAGAGGGTATGACCAACTTTCAAGTCCATTTGCATTACAGTCCCGAGCAGAAATACTGAGATCCAGGTTAAGAGAAGCCATTCTCTAACACCTGACCACTACTTCACTAGTTATTCATCCCACCAAGACGCACCTGGGCTGCTACTGGTAGAGAAAAATCTACTTGCACATTCCTGAACCATGCTGGGCCTTATGGCAGCCTCAGAACCTACAAACTTGACTAGAAACCACAAGGACCTTCAGCATGGAAACCTCTAACTCACACATGCTTGGAGCTACATCCATTCCCAAGGACTGTCCTGTTACATCCTCAGATCCACACGAAGGAGCCGCTGGTCCCCACAGCAAGTGACACAGGATGAGTGTCCCAAAGGAGTAAGTCTACAACTCTTGTGCCCCTGCACAACTCCACCAGGCAGCTGCTGCATCCCCTCTCCCTGCTGCAGGGAAAACCAGCGGCCAGGTGGTTTGCTGGGAACCACCAGTGCAGGATTTCTGAAGTGCAGTGAAGTCTCATCACTCAAATGCTTCCACATCCCTGCAGAGCCAACGCCTCATCTCCCCTGTGATCCTGGGGACAGTCTGTCAAAGAACACAAAGGGAACAGGGCAGGGAAAGAGGGGCAAGAGAAGAAGCAATTCTCTACGCAGTCCAGGAACTTCCTCAAGGAGGAAAGTGACCTACGAGGCAGCCCAGTGCAGCAGCACCCCCGAGTGAGGGAGTCAGGGCAGGGAGGTATGTCAGCTCATGGCATCCTGCCCACTACATCTCCTGGCACTTGGCTATAAAACAGGGAAGAGACTGGCCACAGAATTCGACCCTTAGAGCACATCCAGGCTTCCCAGACCCAGGTCTCCTGTGTGCCACAACTAGATGCTAGTTGGGGAGGAATGGGCTGTGGTTTCTGAACTTGAGAAAGGCTCCAAGTCAGGAGTTGTACTGGCTACTGGGGACACTACAGGTCGTGTGGAGTCAAGGGGAGGCTCTCGGAAGCCTTGGGACTGACAAGGCAACAGTCAGGAAGAAAACCAGGTAGAAATGTGTGTTCATTAGAGCCCGTCTGATTGCCACACCCCAGAATACCCCAGGTGTCCTGGAGCTGCCCCAACGGGGACAATGCCAGGATGAATATGACACAGGCCTCACTGCTGGAGTGGGATTATGTGAGTCCTAACAGCCAACTCTGCAGCTCTGTCTCCACAAATGGCTGTGATGCCTCCTGGCTGGGGAGGAGGGAGCAGCCTATGTGTTCCGGATGCCCAGGGCCTGCTCCAGTTCCTGCCGTCTTTGCTGCACCTGCAGGAGACACCAGGATCCCAGCATTACCATTCTCAGATGGTGCAGCACCCCAGAAACCAGTAGCACAGGACCCAGGTGGGAAAGGGTGAACTCCAACTGGGCCCAAGGTGCATCAGCAGTGTCTACAAGTGAAGCTCAGCACTGCCACTACCCACTGTCAGCAGGGAGTGACAGGAACCCTGAGTCACTGGGTGAGGAGAGGGACCCCTGCTCGGGGACACTCACCTTGGAGTAGAAGTATCTGCACACAGCTTCTTGAGCCCACGGCTGGAAGTAGAACTCGGCTCGACGCTCCTCTTCAGGATTCCCAACAACATCAGTCATTGTCTGCAGAGCACAAAGAACAAAACAGTTCAGGGAGAGCAAAAGCCCTGGCTGTGCTGAGCAAACCCACGCTGCCTCCCCTTTCCTCAGAGAAATTCCAGTGCAGCCAGGTCAGGTTCTTACGCTCGACTCCAATTCCAGCCTTGCTTTCTGAGCAGGAAATTGCCTCTCTCAGTGGGAGCTGGTTATAATGAGGGAGCCTGAGCCTGGATCCACCTTCCACACAAGACAAAGCTTTTACCTTTAGATCACGGCACTGGGACTGCAGCCAGTCATTGATGAAGCCCTGAGGATCTCGGGCAAAGCTCAGCATGAACTCACGCTGGGTCTTCAGCTGGTTAATTGTCTCTATTGTTTCATGAATCTGAAGGAGATAAGCACAGCAACTGAACTGCTGAACAGGTGAAAAAGTCAGACAGAAACATCAAGAGAGCCAACACACACAGGCCAATTCTTACACTCCCTGGTTGACTAACCACCAATCCAAGAGGATTTTTAATTCCCAGTTTCCTGCTCTCAATATTACCAATTTTCCCACTGACCATATGCTTGAAAACAACACTTCCAGGTGAAGGCACCTGTTTGTAGGCATGGCTGCTCCCACTGCAGCTTCCAAATGCACAGCAGAGCAAAGCTGGACTGTCCTGTCCTGCTCAGGGCTCACCTGCTCCAGGGACACGCTCAGCAGTGAGGAGGGCAGATCCAAAGCTCTTCCTACCTTGTTATCCAGAGCAGCAATCTCCTGCTGGCTGGCAGTGGAGAGCAGGAAAGAATTCATCTGAGTTTTCAAGGTGTCGTCCACCTCCACATCAATGTCATAGCAAGCAGTTTTCTTCTGGTCATTTGGGTCAACACTAGGAACAGCCACAAGAAAGAAGCTAAAAATAAGGGAGCAGCTCAAGAAAGCACCAAACTGCAGCTCCTTTGGGATGATGCAGGATCCAGACTGCAGGCAGGGCTGAGCCTGGGGTCAGCTTCAGCTCTGGCACCAAGCAGCAAAGCTCCCCTGGTGGCTTTGCAGCACAAGGACCAAGGGATTGTCCCAAGCAGACTTCCATCTACAATAGAGTAAGGCAAAGGACAGCAGGGACATGGGAGTGCCTTGTGGGAAAGAGGGTCAATGGAAGAGGTGGCTGTTCTTGTAGAAGGAAACAATGACAGAAACTTGGAACTGCTGCTGAAAATCTGGATATGATTATATCCTCTTCCTCTGCCAGCCTCATCCATCCCTTCCACTAGAAATATGAAGCCAAGTGGACCAGCCTCACCTGATGACATGATTAATGATGATGGGTTCCGGGGGCATGAGCAAGGCGTGGAGTCTCTGTGGGATTTCAGAGAACTTCATCCGCTGGGACTCAAATATCTGTGGCAGAAACACAGGGCTGAGGAAAGGAAGAGGAGCTCCGTGCCAGGCAGCACTGGCTCTGGCAGAGCTGAGCAGAGCCTGGTTCCACCTCCTGTTACCTGCTGGAGGTACTTGTCACAGATGACATACTCCCGCTCGTGGGGGTCCTGCAGCTTGTGGGTCTTGATGTATTGCCAGAGGGCCTGGATGATCACGGGCCGGGTCTGGGTGTGGATCCCCAGGAGACGAGCCAAGCGGGGATCCAGTTTGAACTGGGGGGGCTGAGACAAAAAGCAGGGAGAGGTGAGGAGGCCACAGACACAGCTCACAGCTGATGCCCAGCACTGTCACCTCCAACACCTCACCTGGTAATCCAGCATCAGGAGGACAGTGCAGCGCACGTTTACGTCCCCCGGCCTCTTCACCTGGAAACCATCTGTCTCCTGAGTGGTAGCAGTTCTGTGCCACTGAACAGGAGAGGACATTTAGAAGCACCCCCTGGCTCCCTTTGCTCCTGCTGCGTGGCACCCAACAAGCTCCTCAGTAAATCCCACCCACCTAGAGAAGTTCACCTTGTTCCCACTTACAGCTCCAAACAAGAGTTAATATTTTTGTTCAGCGCCCCAGCAAGTCGAAGGAAAAGTTAAGATCAGAATTCCTGGCTCCCAGCCACTGGTTCAAGCCTTGAGTAGCCCCACCTCTCAAGTTACAAACCCTGCCTGCTCAAACACCAACCCCTTCTTAGAGGTAAGACAGCAAAAAGCAGCTCACCTCTACCAGGTGATTGTCAGGGCCATACAGGTCTTTATCAAGTTCAATGACCAGAGATTTAAAGAAGGATGAGAACTTTCTTTTCTGCTTGGTGGCATCATATTTGGACAAAGCAGACTGCAAGCAACACAGGAAGGAAAAGTGTTAGGACAGCAAGTCTCAGCACTCAAGCACAGCCACCGTGCACGACAGGGTTCCTTTCAGTTCTGGACACCTAAATTCACCAACATGTGCTTGAAAAATCAAGTTCCAAGTCAGAAAGTGAAAGGCTGGAGTTAAGGATGAGCTCGCAGGAATTAAATCACTCAGCAATCACATACAGTGCAAGTGCCCTGGTTCTCAGAGCCAGGGTACCCAAGTGCCACTGATCTGCTCTCACCATTAATTCTTATAGCTCTAAGAATTTGTATAACTCATGTCCTGCCACGGGGACACCCATCGGTCTCCAAGTTGGGCTCTCAGTCTCTTCACCATCAGACTCCTTGGAAAACAGAGATGAAGGAGGATATCAAGCCCCTCGCTACTCTCTCAGACACCAAGAAACTGGTTTCATTGCCAATTCCAGATCCCTAAAGCCCCCTGTAGTTGGGGCTTTCACACTCACATCTTCCAGCAGCCGTCCTTCCACCCGAAGCTCCCAGGAGGCAACTGTTCCTTCCCCATCCTCTGCATCTGACTTGGCTGGATTGAAGGTGTTGGAGATAAAAATCCGCAGCTTTCGTTTTTGCTGAGAGAAAAAGCTCTGGCTCAGGGTTAATCCTGAAATAACGAGCTGAGCATCTTGCTTATGTGTTGCTAAAACTAAGCTTAATGTTTTTAGCTGCCTCAGATTCCCCCTCTCCCAGGGCAGGCACCAGGGAAAGAGGCACTTCTGGCTCCACTCCTGGGTTATGTCTGGAGCATTAAGATTCCCAATCCTGCAGGATCCCAAGCTTCAGTGCCCTCCTGCTGTCTAAGTAAAAGAGCTTCCAATCCAGGAATGCTGCCCTCCCCTACCTTAATGGGTCTCTTCAAAGCCTCCTGGATGTCCAGGCGCTTCCTCATGATGGTCTGGTCCAGTTTCCTCTCAAAGGCCAGAAGGTCCATGTAGGCCTGGGACTCAGGCACCAGCTCTCGAATCTAGAGCCAAGCAAGGACACAAATCCCTGTCAGCTCCCCTGGGCTCCTCCAGGCTCTTTTCTATCAGCACAGGCTGCAACTGCACGTGCCACTCACCCTCTGAGGTAGAATTTTGTCAGCCATCTTCTTCTTCTTAGCGCTGTTGAGGGAGATGCACAGACCTGAGCACAGGCAGCGACGGACACCTCCCCAGCACAGCCCCCCGCGGCACTGGGGGCTCACTGCTCCCCCTCTCCCCAAACCCATCCTCTCCCCGTGGGGCCTTTCGGGAGAGAGGGAACACATCGGTGCCCCTGCCGGGATGCCCTGCTGCCCGGCCGTCCCAGGATGTCCCCGTTGCCCCGGGACGCCGGTCCTTACTTGTGGTTGCGGTTGGGCACGGCCTGCGGCTGCACCTGCTGGAGCTGCTGCGGCGCCGGCCTCTTTCGTGCCTGGTCCAGACTGGCCTGCGCCATGCCAGGCCTCACGGCCGGGCTCCCGCCGTAACCGGGCGGCCCCATGGAGGGGCCCTGTGGAGCCAGACGACTGCCCGGTAACATTCCGGGGCGCTGCAAAGAGAAGGAAACCGATCCAGTGCCCACCGAGAGGGGCTGCTCCCATCCCCGTCGCCTCCGCTCCCTCCCGCCCCGCCCCGCGCAACGCCGGTCCGCGCAACGCCGGTCCGCGCGTCCCCGCCGGCCCCTCCCCCGCCTCACCGGGTAGGCGGCTCCCGGCAGCGGGGAGCGATACAGGCCCTGTCCGGGAGCCGGGCCCATGCGCACCGGCCCGCCTGGCGTGCCCGGTCCCAGCGCACCGGCCCCAGCAGCGGCGCCGCCGCCGCCGCCGCTGGGAGTCACGGACTGGAAACCCGCCCGCGCCGCCATCTTCTCCGACACAAAGGGGAGCGAGCAGGAAGCGGATGGACGCAATAGAGAAGGCGGGCGGGGTGCGCTACAGACACCGCCCGTCAGCAGCGCCCTCTGCCGGCTGGAGGACCACACTAGGGGCCAGGGTCCGGGGGGGCTGCGGGCAGGGCCGGTTCTGGAGCGGTACAGGAGGATGCGGGGGCTTGGGGCAAGGTCCTGGGGGGCCCGGGAAGGGAATAAGGTCCATGAGAGTCGCTCTTGGGGATGCAGGATCCTGGGGGCGATGTTCACGGGGGAGTGAAGGGTCCTGTGGGTGTTAGGAGCAGGGTGGGAGAGGCAGCGGGCTCTGCGCTAGTGACTCTCATCTTTGCAAAACCACCTGTAAGGGAATTTGCGGCTCCTTGAATCCCTCAGCTGGCAGCCATCGAGCTCCCTTCAGGCATACTCAGGGACTCATCTACCTATCTCGGCTGACATTGCACTCGTTCTGATCTCTCTGTCCTGGTTTAGCCTGGCTGATTTCCAGTGCAGCCCTCAGAGTTACTGCACAGGAGTTGTTACAGCCCGGGAGTTGTGGAGGGTTGGGGTGTCAGCCCCACACTTGCCAGACGATGACAGCAGCAGCACTCGCAGTTGTAAATATGTGCCTGTTGCAGGGGATGCTGGTCCTGAAGCCTCCCGTGCTCGGGGATGTGCTCAGAGGGTGGCTTTGCCTGCCCTGGGGATGGAGAACCTGACAGTAAAATCTCCCGCCAGAGCTGCTGCCTTAACATCTTAAACAGTAACATTACAGGGGCATAAATGGCCATGACATTCAGGTTGTTCAGGGTTAGGCTAAGCACCAAGGAAAAGGATTCCCATCTTCCTTCACAGTGTCTCTGGTTGCTGCAGAAAGCACCATGTTAAAGGCCACTTTCTGCAAGTATCAGCATGGAGTCCCTGTTCCCCAGAGCACTCTCCCTTGAGGTTGCTCAGAGAGAAAAAGGGAGACAAACCCCTCCAGCATGAATCTGTGAAAAAAAGCCAAGCGAGCAGTCGCACCACAAGTATTAATTAAGCAATTAATGATGATTATGGGTCATTTTGGAAGCTGTCCTGTACAGTGCATTGTTGACTGCGCAAAGGAGTGGGGGGTGTTGTCACCTTTTGTGCCAGATCAGACGTTTCCTATTCCTGATGAAAACCACAAAGCTTTGAGCTCAGCCATTAACTGTTGTTTCTGCATCCATGTGTCCGTGCAGTTAATTTAATGCCACCTCCGACAGGCTCGGCGCCCAGCAGCCTCATGAAATATTCATGAGCAGGAAAAGCAGTGGAACTTATCTACTCCCTATTGTTCAGATGCAACTTTGACTGAGACTCAGAGCCTGGCAGGAGCCTTTTGGGCAGGCTGGAAAGGTGCCTGGCTCTCCTGGGAGGGGACACAGCGGGAGAGAAAGCAGGGGCTGACCTGAGGAGTGGAGAGAGGGAAGTGGAAAGCTGCTCAGCTCGGCACAGGGAGCAGGTGAGCTGCAGGGTCGTGAGAGACCCCACGTTGTGTGAGCTGAGAGTGAGCTCAGGCTGCTGTCCCCAGGGATGCTCTCGGATCAGTCCTCTTTGTCCCCCGCCGCGTTCTGTAAGAGGCACAGGGATAACATAACCCCGGCTTCCTTGGATAAGTGTCTCCTTACACTTGTCCTTTCTCCCTTTCTCTGCCCTGAGGGTCTATTGCTTGCTCCTCCCCGTGGAAATGGTTTGTGAAACCTCATCCCGAGCACCTTCCTTTTACCGCACCTGCTGGCACCAGGCAGCTCCTCTGAAACCTTCCTCCCTAGCCAGCCCAGCTCTGGCTCCAGGCAGCCCAACAACATCCAGGGCTGTGTTATTATATCCCAGTGCCCGTTCCTGCTGGCAGCTCCAGCAGCGCGCAAGTGGTAACCGGGAATTGTTGCCGGGAGGAGAAGAGGTGATGCTGCCTGTGCCGTGGGGATGTGCGAGTTGCAGGATGAATCCTGGCTCCGTAGGATCTCGGCAGCCACACAACCCGCGAGGTAAACACAGCAGCGTGGGAGCCGGTGCTTCCCAGCCCCTCGGGACCTGCGTGTGTCACACCCCGTCCTCCCCTGGATCTTTGGAGATGCTTCCCATGGAATGTCATTAACTCCTTGTCTCTCACAGCCGGGGACAGACGTGGGTGCTGTCCCTGCTGCCCCGCGCACGCGGAGCACCCATCCCTGAGGAATTCCCACCAGGCTGAGCCTCCCCAGCCCGTGTCCTTCCCTGCCTGGATCCCGTGCACGTTGCATCCAAAAATGTGCAGCTTTTCCAATTAATACCCAAGAGCTGCTCCCGCTGGTGCCCTGTCCAGCTGCCTGCTGTATTCCCACGGGAATTGCAGGTGCCTTTGGGATCCAGGCGCCTCCTCTGCGAGTCCGTTCCAGGCTGTGGCTCACAGACACCATCCCCAGCAGCAGGAACCTCAGGCTGGGGATGTGCCTGTGCAATGCGAGGCTGTGACAGATGGATGGGGTGACCTATTCCCAGCACAGCCCAGCAGGTTAATGGGGAGCTGTGGAAGAGATTACAGCTCGCTGAGACAGGGTCACTGCCTGCCCCCTGCAACAGGAGCTGCTCTGGATGCCGCTGTGGAGGGAGCAGCGTGCTCAGCTGCTCACAGTGGCTGGCTGCACTTAATTTAGGCTCATTAACTCCCTTCTGGGCTTAGCTCTGTTATCATCTTCCACTCAGAGCCACTCTGTGGCCTTTGCAGCACCAGCTCTGGCAGAGAAGGACCAGGATGGCAGTAAGACCGTTCCAGTTGAAATGCAAAACACTCCTCTGCCGTTTGCAGGAGCAAGAGGGACGTGGCCAGAGCCAAGTGACCGGTGGGAGTTTGGCATTTCGGTGTTCCCTGCCCGCTGCCCACCCACTAGTATTCAGTCTCCATGGGGTCCTCAGGGCATTTTTGGATGCCCAGTGTTGGATCTGGCATGTGACCTTTGCTCTTTGAGCTGGAATTTTTTTAGGACAAAAAGTGTGTTTAGGTGTGTGCTCCGACTGCCACTAACGGGGTTAAACGGGAACCAGGTGAGACTGAAGCGAGTGGCTCATTTCTGCTGAATCTCAGGTGTCTGTCCCAAACCACAGCAGTGTTAAGGGCTGACAAGGATTAGCAGCTGTGCATTACTTAATTCTCCTCCCCCTGCTTGAGAGCAGAAGTCAGTTCCCAGCCTCTAGTGCTCCGTGTCCCTTGGGAAGTGCTCAGTGTCCCTCGGGACGTGCTCACACGGCAGTGCAGGACCAGGCAGCGGTGCTGGAGCTCACTGGGGCACCCAGAGCAATCACCACCTCAGCACAGCTTTGAGAGACACTTTAATGTGACTCTGTTCAACCTCAGCTCTGATGTTGCTGGTATTTCTGTGCTCATTTAAAAACAGCACTGGAAGCCTGGACCCAAGCTTTATCCTCCCCCTCTCCTTTTTGTTGCGGCTCCAGCATTTCAGTGACGCTTTCAAGAACATCCCAGGCTGATGCCATCCCCACCTGCCTCCTTAGGGAGCATTTCCAGCAGAGAGAAAGGCTCAGTGTTCAGGAGTTATATCATTCTTTATATCATCGTTAAGAGTAGCAGGTATTGATGTACAATGCATCTGTCATCTTATTGTGCTTCCTATGAAAATGTGTGTACATAGTACAGATACCAGAGAGAATTCAACACTTTATACACTTGAAGGCATTCAGAGATCAGTAACAGAAAAAAAAAATGGCACAAGAACAAGGCCTAAATGCTACTAGATGGATATCTACACTGATATGATGCATATAGATATATATATATGTACACATATATATATAGTAATATATATTATATATAAGAAATATAAAATGCAGATGGCATAATAGAAACAAACAAGTGTAGGCTTCAACAGGTGAGCGTCAAGGTCAAATCCCAGCCCCATCTTTAAAAGCTTTAATGGGAAAGAGAAAGAAAGAAAATAAATAAATGAAATGCCATGAAACATTAGGAAAAATCCATAAGAAAATTTATGGATGTGGCCGACTTGTCATCTTTGGGCGATCGCTGGATACAAAGGACTGACCCCCAGTTCCTAATTTTGGTCAGGAAGCAAAAAATAATTAATAATAATGACCAAAAAAAAAAAGGAACTGCAGTTTAGAAATAATAATTACTAAAAGGACTTATTGCAAAAGCTCTTAAAGATAAGTAGCACTTCAGCCCTGGGAGGGCTCTGGCTGGATGTGTTGGGGCTGGCGGGGCTGGGGGGGGCCAATCTGCCCTGACCCCAGGGTGGAACAGCGGGTGCCTGTGGGCCTGGGGGACAGACTGGGGGGCCCCAGCCCGGCTGCCAGGGCAGGTCTCTGCGTGCCAAGGGGAGGGCAGGGACAGGAGGAGCAGGGGTGGTCCCGGGGCACTGAGCTGGCAGATCCCCAGAGGTGCCCAGGGCTCGTGGTGCCCGGGGGCAGCTGCTGTCGGGGAGTTCAGTGGGGTGGGAGCCTGTGGTCCTGTGGGCCTGAGCACCCTGTGCCATGGGGTGTCCCTCAGCCTATGAACCCTGTTGGGGCTTCTATGCCCACCTGGCCAAACGATGCCAAGGGGCTGTCCCTCGTGGTGGCCCTGGCTGAGCTGGGCTGGTGGCTGCAGCTGAAACAGGAGCGAGGAGCTTTCCTTCTGGCTTTCTCCCCGAGCATGGCTGGTTTTGGGGGCCACGCGGGGTAGCCCCAGGTTCCCTGGGGACAGGAGGGACTGCGGGGCAGGAGGGATGAGCAAGGAGACCACAGTGTCACCCAACCCAGTGCCACTGAGGAAGAGTGCCCGGGTGGTGGGGTCTTCAGTGCCGAGGTGACACCCCTGGCCAGGTCCCCTCTGGGGCTCGTGGCCAGCCAGCAGGCTCGCTGGCCGGGCACTGCTGTTCCCTGGGGCCGAGGAAGACGTTTTGAAAGGTGGAGGTGCCCTGTCTTGGTGCACATGGGAGTGCCCAGGCGAGGGTGGGCAACGGGCCACCACGGTCCCAGGGGATGGTGAGGTGGGACTGCAGAACCCGCCGGACACACCCCGGGGCTCCTCAGCAATCCCTCCTGCCGGGCACGGGGGTTCCAGCAAGCGCCGGCCAAGGCGTTGGAGCAGGATGGGCATGGAGACAATGGACAGACAGACGGACAGGGCTGTGGATGGAGACTTTGCGGCCGAATGGCTGCTTCTTCTTGGCTTCTGGGTTTCTAGTTAAAAAGGCCGAGGGGAGCCGAGGGGAGGAGACGGGGCAGGCCCGTGCCCCAGCCTGCTGTGCGTGTCGCTCCCCGCGCCGCGGGGATCCTGGGCCGGAGCCTCCTCGAGTCTCTGCAGGAGCGGGGCAGGCGCGGAGCAGCTGCCGCGGGGGCTGCGCGCCGGGTCCCAGCGTGACCTGACCCGACCGCCTGCCCCGAAATCCGAGGCCGTCGCTCTTGTCCGTGTCCCACCGTGGTGAGGAGCAAGGTCCCCTTAGATGTGTCTCTCCGCTGGCGCTCGCAGGGAGAAGGGCAGCTCTCTGGAGGGCTTTGGTAGTTCAGGTTGTACATCCAGACGTCGGTTAGCAGGTGAAGTCCTCAAAGGTGCCCCGGGCCGGGTGGTGAGGTAGGATGTTGGCTGCGTATGTCATACCTGCTGGGTGGCCCCGTATGCTTTCACAGGGGTTCTGTGGGGCAGAGGGTAGATAGGACACTGGAGTCACTGGTTTCACCAAGAGCCCCACAGAGAGCAAGTCCTATCTCCCCACAGCATCCCTGCCTGGTGCCTCTGCTCCTTTCCCAAATGCTCCCTAAAATGGTGACAATGCCCCTCACCCTCTGACACTTCTGGGACTGCCTCCAAGCTGCAGGAGGGGACCAGCAGCTCCTGTGGCTCACCCAGCACTTACATGGCGTTTCACGTCGTCCATGCTCAACGCGACGCCCTTGTCCGAGTTGTTCCTTTTGTGGTTCTTGCGGCACTTGCCCCCCCGGCACAGCTGGTGCTTTATCACCTGTGAAAGCCATGTCTCAGCACCGTGGGAGCTCAAGGGTGGCTCTTCTGTGTGTCCCACAGGAGCGTTTTGGTGCTCCAGGATAACCTGGACCCCTTGACAGCCATGGGGCAGCAGAAACACTCACCTCGTAGGCGTAGTCGAACAGCTCCAGTACTGTGAGGATACTGGCCCCAATGAACAGCCCCATCTGCCCTCCAATGTCACCTGCAGAGGACAGGGAAGCCATCAGGGTGGTGTAAGCCCAGTGTCTCGTGACAGAGGGAGCAGAGAATGGGCACAACTTGTCACCACTGTGACTGGTGCCTGGCCATGGCAGCAGGGTGTCCTGCTCTAAATCCAAGCTGTCAGCACATCCCAGTGCCTCGGGAACAGGGCCATGGTGCACGGGGCCAACATGGGACCACCTTGTTGGAGGATCCTGGCTGGGCACTGCCACAGGGCCCCTGGCACAGCCACCAACACTCACCCAGCAAGCCGGCCACCTCGTACGCCTTCTTCTGCTCGATTGTCTCGTAATTCAGAGCCTCAAAGAAGATGTCCAGCACCAGGATGTTCTCCCTGTGCAGGACATAAGTGGCATCAGGCTGAGGTTTGGGATGGCGGGACCAGATGCTGCCCCGTGGCCGTGGCCGCAGCACGTTACCCGATGTACTGCTCCGACTTGTTGTACTTCTTGGCCAGGTACTTGGCAGAGGCTTTGCTGGGGATCTTTACCATGGAGAGCTCTTTGCCATAGCGGGTCACATTGCAGGGCATCTCGCAGATACAGTACTCGTTGTCCTTCTCCACCAGGAAATCTGGACAGGGAGAGAAGGAGGTGGAGAGATGGAGAAATCCAACACCCACGGCTCGGTCCCACAGGGCCCGGCAGCCTCACCTAAGGCTGGATCTGCGCACTCCTTGTACTGCTCCGGGGTGCAGTAAGGGGCATCTCCTGGAGGAGAGAAGGCAGGTTGTCCTGGTGGGACAGTGTTGGCAGGTGGAGCCCGGGGGGGTCTGGGATGCCACGTGGGGCTCACCTGGCATGTGCACCATGCGGCAGTTGCAGTTCTCCACCAGGTAGCGGGTCTCGCAGTCGATGCGACAGGCTGTGATGCTGTACGTGTCGTAGAACTCTGAGTCTCCCGCCCCAGCCTTGCAGTCACCCCAGGGAGGAGGCAGGTAAATGAGCTGGGAGAAGGCAAGAAGGCAGGAGTGAGAAGAAAAACCCACCAGCCCCCAGCATGGCAGGGGGACAGACACCCTCACTGTACCAGTCCCCAGGGACAGGGGGACAGGCAGGTCCCACAGCAGGTCTAGCCCACAGTGCAGGGTAGGAGGGAGCATCCCAGACCCCCCCGGTCCCTACCCGCTGCTCCTGGCAGGACACGAAGGTCTGGAAGCCTGGAGCTACCCCAAATCCCAGCTGGTCGATCAGTGGGGGCTCGTCCTGGCTGTGGATCTGCACCTTGATCCCGGCTTCAAACGAGGTCTCGTCTGTGGCAGAGAGAAGCAGGCACTGCACCCTGCTCTGCAGGGCTGCACCAGGCCCTGCTGCCAGAGCCACCAAAACTTCTCCTGTCTCCCACCCCTCCCCCAGGCAAATTCATTCATTCACGTGTCCATCCATCTGTCCATCTGTTTGCTACACCACGTTCTTGTCCCCTCCGCCTCTGACCCTCCTGCTCCAGCACCCGGGGAGAGCGGCAGGGAAAGTGTTTGCCTCTATTTATAAACAAGTGGTGGCTGCTTGTCTAAACCATGGGGAGTTGCCATGGCGAAGAGCAAAGACGGAGGAAAAAGGAAAGAAAAGGACCTGAAGTGATGAGAAATGGAAGGAGGGAAGAGGAGGGAGCCTGAGGGATGCGGACTCATGAGGTGTGGAGCTGGGAAGGGGCTGGGAAGCACCCCAGGAGCTGCCAGTGACCAAGCAGACCTGCTGGCAGAGCCACTGCAGCAGTGGGTTACCTGTTTCCCCCCACACAGGCAGATACTCGTCCTGCTGAATGTCCAGCATGATCTCCAGGCCGTTGCCAGTGCCCCCCTTCATGGTCATGAGCCGGGGCTTCCCGTCCTGCCCTGCGTTGAAGGTGTAGCACTTCCCATAGCGAGTGAAGACCTGCAGGAGAGGACATGGGGCTGAGGCTGGGGTCCCTCTGCCAGCATCAAACTGCTGCTGGCACCACAGCACGGAGCTGGGAGGGCATCACCAGCCCTGGAACAGCCAGCCCCAGCTTGGGGGTACGATCCAACCCAGGCTCCTGTCCCTGGGTTGTCTCTCACTGTTGCAACTGCCTGTCTTTGCCCCAGTAGAGGAGGAGACATTCCCCAACCAAGGCACCAGGATGGACTTGGAGGAGACACTTGGCAAATTTCCAGCACCTCGACCCCACAGACCCCACAGCAGCCCCAGCTCCCCGAGATGGCGGCACTCAGCCCTGTGCCTGCACCAGCACCTCCTCCAATCCCTCCTCCATCCCTGCAGAGGATCCTGAACCCCCCCCCGTCCTTCCTCGGCTGTTCCAGACAACGCCTCTGGCAGCCGGCACGTCCCCGCTGAGCTGCTGCCAGCCCGGGCAAGGGCCATGTGAGGCCAGTGGGCTGCAGACCACACGGTGCCCCACGGGTGGTGGTGACGCCGGGATGGCCGTGCCAGGCACCTCCTCTGCAAGCACAGCCCCGGGGCTGCTCTCCGTGTCCCACCAGCTGGTCTCCACAGCCGGTGCTGTCCCCAACTCCAGCGAGACTCCCCGGTGCTGGCAGCCGGGGCCGAAACGTCAGCCTGTCCCTGAGCGAGCAGGCAAGGACAGCACCTCCCGCAGTGCCTGCTCCGGCCGAGCCGCTCCCGTGCCTGCCCGCCCTGGGGCTACTCACCGCCGCGAAGTCTCCGGGGCCGCACCGCTCGCCCCGGTAGCTGCAGCTCAGCAGCATGTCCTCCAGCTGGTGGCAAGTGCGGTTAAAAAACGCGTATAAATTTAGGGGCTCGTCCTCATCCCCGGGGCTGGACTGGGCCGGGGCAAAGCCCAGCTCCATCCCAGGCTCGTAGTCGACCAGGGGGGCCAGGTAGAGCAGGTCCTCGTGGCTGAGCTGCGAGACCCGCACACGGTTGATGTTGCAGAAGGTGATGGCGGGGAAGGTCATCTCGGGGCTGTCCTCCTCGCTGAGCAGCGTGACGTGGTGGTACTCCAGGTAGTAGACGATGCGGTCGGCCACCTGGTAGAGGAAGACGGAGAGGGAGAGGAGGAAGGCCAGTGCCCAGAGCACCTGCCGAGCACCCAGGCTGCCTTCCACGAAGATGTGGCTCAGCCCGTGCAGAGTGCAGCTGCTGGCAAAGGCCACGAAGTCTGTGGCTGCCCCTGTGTCCTCTTCCTCCTCTTCATCCTCCTCCTGCTCGTACAGGAACTCGTCTGCTCCATCCTCTCCCCTCCCAGTAGCTGCAGTGTCTCTTGGTCCTTCCTCGCTGGAGAAGGAGATGGTGCAGAATATCTGGAGAGGCATTGCCTGGTGTGGGGGTCCCAGCTGCAGTGTGGAGGACCCAGCTCTGGTGTGGGTGCCCTGGCCCCTGTCCTGCCACAGCCTGGGGGTCTTCGATGGTGGGTCAGTTCCTCAGGGTGTGGGTGAGAGGGGCTGGGGGAGAGCAGGAAAGGAGGAAGGGGCAAGTTCAGAGGGGAGAAATGGAGAAGGGCAAAGGAGCGAGAGGTGAGCGGGAGTGAGGGAGAGGAGCAGAGGGATGCTTGGAGGGGACAGAGAGAGGAGGGTATATCAGGAGCAGGGAGGAGGAGAGGAGGAGCGAGGGGCGGTTCTGTGGGCTCCCCAGGTCCTCCGGGACCGGCCGGCTGCAGCTGGCAGGACGGAGCAGAGACATCGCCGGCTCCAGAAGCACCGACGTGCTGGGAGCTCCCGGGGGTCCCAAGGGGCTGCCACGTCCAGGTGACACGGGTGTGCAGTGGAGCCTGCACAGGCCCCCGGTGTGCTGTTTATCCACCCTGCATCCTCCATCCTCCCTGCAGGCAGCACGGCCCTGGCAGCCCGACCGGCTGCTCCCGCCAGGCCCTCGGTGCCGGTGCCAGGTCGGTTCCGGAGCCGCCATATGCCCGGCTCTCCGTGCTCTTTGTCAGGGCAGCGGGAGCCAGAGGTTTTTGTCCTGCTGCAGTGCCCGCCCAGGTGGTGCCAGTGAGGGCAGGAGGGTGCTGTTGTGTTCTCGAGCTCTTGTGTCCTCATCCTGCCCTGCAGCCCCCGTTCCTGCGGGCTCATCTCCCCATGCCACGGGGCAGTGGCGTGTGCACGGGAGCATCCGGCGCCGGTGGTGTCCCAGGTGGTGCAAAGTCCATCCTCCTCCAAGCCAGGGCTGGTTTTGGCACCACCATGGTTCAGGGGATGACTCCTCTGCAGAGCCCAGCCAGCACACGGTGTGTCTTGGTGCTCTGGATCTCCATGGGGCTCAGGGAGCCACTGCTTCCCCTGGGGATGGAGTCTGGGCCTCGTGCTGCTGAGCCGGAGGGGCTGGGGGTCCTGGGGAGGCAGCCCCGGTGTGGGGGGTGGGATGGAGCAGGGGCCAGGCTGGCTGCTGGGGGCAGAGACATCTCCTCCCTGCAGCAGCACAGCCCTTTCCCGCGGTTTGCTTTTTCCTGCACTCAGCACTTCATGAAGGCATCTGATGTGACCACAGAACAATCTCCAGCCCCATCCCAGCACCGCAGCCGCCAGCACCAGCCCAAGAGGAAGGGGAGCATCTAAATACAGCAGCTCTTGGATGCACCAGAGCTGGACGGGAGATTTTGGCTGGTGCTCTGGGTGTGATGAGCACACTCCAGCCCTCTGGTTTGTCTGCTCTGTCTCCTTCCCCACAGGCACTCTGGACCCCCCAGTCCCTGAGCTCATCCCAACTTTTGGAAATGGGCAGCACCAAACCAGGAGAACAAATACAACCAGGAAACTTGTACAGATCTGGTCTGACACCAGAGCAGTTATTGGCTCTTCCCGAGCAAGTGACACCAGTGCAATGGGCAGGGGGTGAGCTGGGGATCCCTGCCAGGGCAGGCTCAGCCAAGATGATGACCGATGATGTGACAGGGGGTTGTCCCTTGAGGAGCCATCCTGGGGGTCCCCAAGATCAATATTCCCAATTGGGCCCCTGTGTAAGAGAGACACTGGCAGTTGCCACAAAGCTGGGGACACTGTCAGCACCTGGGAGAAGGGGTGGGTGACCTTGGGGACGAGCACCTGAGCCAAGGGATGAAATTTCATAAACCTGAGAGCAAGGCTGTGCCTTTGGGGAGCAACCCAGAGAGTCTGAACTGGAAACTCATCCCAGGAAATGGGCCAGGGAGGTGGATTGGGGAACTGGAAGCCACCGTGTTGTGGGGACCAGGTCACATTCTGGCCCTTTGTCATTGATGGAGATGAGCTGCAGCTGCACCAGGGGCAGTGCTAGGGTAAAAAGGCATCAGGGCTTCACCTGGGAGGGGGTTGGGGGGCACTGGGCTGGCTCAGCCCTCTGGGAGCGACCTGGGCTGATCCCACCCAAACTAGAGGATGCTCTTGGCAGGGAGTCAGCAGGTATGAGCTAGCTGAGGTCAGGGTGGGATTTCTGGTGTTCCCCATCTCTGGGAGAGGGGAGTTCCTTTGCAATGTCTGTAGGAGGGAGGGAGAGAGAGAAAAAGGAAAATGGAGGAGAAGCCTGAAGGGGTTTGTTTAGCCCTGGCAGGGCAGCAACAAGCTGCCCTGGGCCCTGTGGGACAGTCCCTGATGGTGTGAGCGAAGGGGGGAGCTGGTCCCACAGCGTGAGGAGGTTTAATGTGTCTCCTTGGGAGCAATTGCAGCAGGAAGGGAGAGATGCTGTAATGAAAACACTCCATCATCGGCTGGGGCCATTAACCTGCCTCGCTCGGCTTAAACAGCTTGCGGGGAGCGGCCGGGCTGGTTCCCAGGAGCCGCGGGGCCGCGCTCTGCCCCGGCTCGGGTTACCACCGCCCGCCCCGGAGCCGACACTCGAGCCGGGGTGAAGGTGACCGGGGGACGTTCGCAGCCAGAGGTGACATCAGCACTCAGGGGACCGCGTCCTTACTCCACGACTGGGGACAAACTGTGGCCGTGTCCCCACACTGCGGGCAGGAGGGCGCCGTCCCAGTTTGTGAAAATTTCGGAGATGCTGGAGGAGTTCTTGGGCTCGTTCCAGCTCCTCCCTCGCCAGGAGTTATTTTTACCCTTTCCCAGGTAAAGCTTTGGCGGGGGAGAGGGACGGGGGATGCTATAATTAGCCGTGACATCAGCCCCCGTGGCGGCGCGTGCTGGGATGAGGCCACCACACCCCGACCCACCGCTGGGGACCAAGGATGCTCCGTGCCCTCCTCCCTGCAGCAGCAAGGGATGCGGGATGCTGGAAGGAGCCTGGTTTTTCCTGGCTCCAGCACAGTGTTTGGCCACTGTCCTGGGGCGGTTCAGCCCCGCTTGCTGCTTTGCAGCTTGTCACGGACCTGGGAAAGGAGGTTCCCTGGAGCGGGGGAGCACGGAGGCAGCAGGGGGGAGGAGCAGGAGGGGGATTTGACGGCAGCAACAGCACATTTCACAGCCTGTCACGCTTTAATGGCAGAGGAGATCAAAGCCGGGATGGAGTTATTCATAGAGATAAACCAATCCCCGAGGAGGCGAGGAGAAAACAACATTGCAAGCTCTGTTATCCCAGGCCTGCAAGCGGCAGCTCAGCCCCGGGGAGGCTGTCGCAGAAAAGTGCCCCAGGAACCGGAGCTGTTTTGTAACGGGTGCTGCCCGGCCCTGCCAAGGACCGGCCGAGCCTCCGGCACCGTCCCTGGGGGTGCCTGGACATCGGAGCCAACCACTGGGGAAGGATGAGATGGGGTGCAACTGGAGCAGGATTTGGGGATGGATATTTGATGGACACCCCACAGCCAGGCTGTCCTGCTGCTGTGACACAGCTGGGTGCAGGGCACAGGAGGGGAGAAGAGTCAGGTTTGCGATGTGTCTCAGCCCCCGAATGTGCTGCGCAGCTCCCAGAGCTGCCAAGATGCTGCTGGTTGCACCTGCGGTGCCTCCATCACTGCTCTGGGCAGGATGAGCTGCTGTGGGATGGCTCCGTGGCTGCAGATCCCCTCCCTGACCCTGGCGAGAGGCAGAGCTGGGGCAGCCAAGCAAGGTGGGATTGCCCAGGGAGCTGGGATCTCTGGTGGGACTAATCCTGCCACCCCTTATCAGATGCTGTCACCTTGCCTCCACGCGCTCCGCCGGCCAAGCCCGGCACAGCTTGTGTTATCCAGCCCTTTATCCCCCAGATTAGACGCTTCACAGTGGATTAGCATGTCACATTCTCATGCAGAAAAATTGATGATTAAAAAGGAGTTTTTCCTCTGTATTATTCCCCACCTCCGCCTCCTCTCCACCCTGTCCCTACAGACCCGGGCAGCCCAGCCCCAGCCACGGGGACCGGTGATGCTGCGGTGCTGGGTGATGCTGGAGCCCCATCCCTGGCTCAGTCAGGGGATGGGAAAACAAAGGTGCCTTTTTGGGACTGTGCAGGGCTGACATGCTCTGTCCTGGCTGATTTTGGTGGCAGAGCTCAGGGTGGAGGGGCCGTGTGCTCCAGGTTCCTGGGCCATCCCGCCCTGGGTTACTGGCTGCAGACCCGGCATCTGCAGCGCGGAACTTTAATAAAAAGCACATTATGGTGAGTAATGTGCTAAGTGGACTTCATTATGGAGCTGGGGCCTCCCTGGCTCCCGCTGTTCTATATGATTTCATATCAGACGAGCCTTATCTCCTCTCCAAACGCTTCCATTTAAACTCCATTTATCTTTCAAAGCTTCTCTGGCCAGCGCTGCCAAGCGCTTCCCAGCTGGGTGCTGGTGCTGCTGCCCCAGGCACAGAGGCTACTCACAGCCCAGCTGGCTGGGGGTCCTGGGGGCTCAGCCAAACCCCCCACAGCTCTGCAGGCATCAAGCGTGTCCCTGGGCCGGGTCCTCTGCTGTGCATCAACCATGACAGCTCCCACAGCCACCTCATCCTTCTTGCTGGGGCTCTGTTTACACTCCTGTAATTGAAACGGTTTGTAATGCTGAGAGAGCTTTCTGAGTGGTGTCCCTGCTGGTGGTGTCCCTTTGTGCCGTGGAGGGGTCACCAGGACTGTTCCAGCTCCTGCCCTGCTAGGATGCTGAGGATGCTGCCCAAGTGCCACTAATTCCCGGGTGGCTGGTGTTACTCTGTGTGGACACTTATCCCAAAGCCTTTTCATGTTTCCTGCCGATCACAAATTACCCATAAGCAGGGTGCAATTTTTTCCGACATCCTTCACGATTGTTCAGCCAGTTCGTGCAAGCAGATTCAAGCCGACGGTTTTATTGGTGAGGGGGGAAAAAAATTGTGTTCCTATCTGGTTTTCCTGCTGTGTTCGCTGGCGCCGGCTCTGCACGCATCACGGTTTTCAAATCTAATCTAATCCAAGCAGGGTGGTTACGCAGCCTCGGCGTGTGGCTGCTCTGGATGGGTCTCCCCGTCGTGTTCCTGGTGCTGCCAGGAGAGCAGGAAGGGGCTTGAGACCCCTGATAAATCAGAGGGAGAGCAGGGAGCCCCCTGCCCCAGCACCGTCCCACATCCCATCTCTGTCCTTACGGGAAGAGCCTGGATGTGAATGCGCCAAACCCTCCATTCAGCGGGAAAAGAAAAAGTACTTCCCCCCAAATAAATAAAAGGTTATAATATCCAAGTGTCAGGGCCTGCATAAATAAATAAGAGCCTGAGATGGTGAGATGCTTCTTGAGTCATGGTTGTTTCGGGAATTGCAGTGATGCCTGCTGCTCAGAGAGCCCCAGCTCTGGCCAAGCTCTCTGCAGGCAATAAAACAAAGGCCTCCATAAAAAGGCAGATAAATTAAAACCGAGGCAAAAGGCCACACGACAGTTAATTTCCTGGGTCTCCCTGTGGAGATCTCTGCCTCCTGCCTGGCTCCACATGCTCCGGGACCTGCCTCACTCCACCCTGGCTTCTCCCTGCTTGCTATCGGGGGAGAGAGGGAAAATGGCACCAGGAGGTTTCCTGGGCCAGGTTCTTCGAGACACCAGCAGTTGGCAGGTGCCAGGTGGGTCTGGGATAAAGACTGAAAAGAGATCAAGAGGGAAAAATTTGGAAAAATCCTGTGGCTCCCTTGGGGGCTGGTGTCTGTGGGGCACACGTGCCTGGGGTAACTTGTCTGCAGCCCTAACATCCATGTCTCTGTTGTGGCTGGATAGCACTGGAAAGCCTCATCATCTCTTCCGGCAGCCACAGATGCCATTAAAGCTCATTAATAATAATTAATATTTCATCTGTTAATGATTTTTTATGTGCAAAGGCAGTGCAAGAGGAGCAGGAATAGCCTGAGGTGCATCTGGGCTGCTCAGAGCTCTTGGCGTGACACCTCTGGATGTGCACAGTGCATCTGGGTGTGCAATGTGCTCCCAGGTGTGTGTGACACTTCTGGGTGTGCAATGTGCTCCCAGGTGTGTGTGACACTTCTGGGTGTGCACAGTGCTCCCTGGGTGTGTGTGACACCTCTGGGTGTGCACAGTGTGCCTGTGCAGGGTGTGCTGCTGTGCACCAGGGCTCTGGACAGGGCTGTGCACACTGCTGGGGCTGGACATTGTTCCTGGGCAGGGCCAGGGACTAAACGATCCCCTGGCTGGGCCTGATCCTGCTCCTGTGGGTCCTTCTTTCTCCTTTCCTAATCGCCTGCTGGGGTGGGAGGGAGCAATGTTGTTCAGTGCTTGGAGGTTGGAGGCACTAAACGATTTACCTGCTCCTTGGCAGAGCTGCTAATGAAGTGGCTTTGAGGCACAGGCATGTGTGGGCCTCCCGCCGTGCCCTGCCCAGCTCCCAAGTCCTCAGCCCACTTCTTCCTGTCCCTCTTCTGTGCCAGCTCAGACAAGATCGTGGTGGGTTTGGTGGCACCACTCCCATGCAGCGACGGCGCCGGGGTCAGCCTGTGGCATCACTGTCCTGGGCAGAATGAGTGTGAAACACAACTGGCTTTGAAGGAGAGTTGCCACCTCCGTGTTAGTGGCAGCACGGGGTGAGCAAAGCCACAAGCAGCTGAGGGATCCCCAGTCCTGCTGCCTGCAGCCCACGAGCAGCCGTGTCTGGAGAAGCTTGGATGAGGCTGGGGAAAGGAGGCAGCCAAGGAGCATCTCTGCTCTGTGCCCAAGGGCTGAATGGCTCATGGCTGTTTCTGGATGAGTTGCTTCGAGCAAAATGCCATGATACTTGAAAGCCTCTGAGCTGTGGAGGAGCTGACAGAGTCGGGGTGCTCCTGACCCACCATGCTTCCTGGGGGAGCCAAGTCACCACCAGCAACTGGCTGTGGTCCCGCCCATGACCACAATCCCATCCGTGGCTGCTCCTCTGCTCCATCACCTCCAGTTATTTTGCACCAGGCAGCCCGTGTCCCACTGGGTTTGCTTCGTTTGTCTGGAAAATGATGCAGCCTTTGGAGTCAAACGATGCTGCTGGTGGACAGCAAAGGGAAGCTGATGTGAAGGGGGAGCCTGGAGGGGAGTTTGCAGGTGGGGATCCCGGGAGAACCGCTGGGATGCTGGAGGTGAATCACCACTTGGAAATAACAGATACATGCAAACAGTTTCAAACCCTTGTAAGTTGTTTAGGAGCCCATGTGCTGCTTTAAAAAGTGATTTACATAAATCACTTGAATGTCTTACAGGATTTGTAGACGTGCTGGAGCTCAGTGTGCCACCAGGGACTGGCCTCAAATCAGGAGGATGATGTTACTTGGGGCCAGTGGCCAGCCCTGCTGCCCACACATGGTTCCCAGGTTGTTTTTCCAGAGCCAGGTGGGCCCATGCGGGTGGTTTATTAACTGTCTAAAGCTCCAGGAAATATCTGGGTATCAGTAATTCCTGCACCAGGTCTCTCCAGCTGTGTTGGAGATGCTTTTCACTCCAGCTCTATGATTATCCACTAACGTGCGTTGCGGGGGAGCTCTGCTCACCACGGGGCTCCTGGGCTTGTGACTGCCACAGCTCCACGTGGGGCCATGGGGTGCTGTGGGCCAGCCACCTGGGTACCCCTGTGGGTGCTGGGGTGGGGGTCCCGTGGGGCTGAGGATTAAGGTAGAGCAGGGAGACCAGCAGCATCTCCTGGTTGAGTACCCCAGGACTGGCAGCCCCATTGCACCCTCCCTCCGAGCTCCCATGGGGAGCAGGTTTGAACCTCCCAGCGGGGCAGGTTTGAATGAGAGGAGGGTCTGGTGGGGTCCAGTGGGGTTCACCAAGGTGCAGTGGGGTTCAGAAGGGTGGTGGGGAGGGTCAGCAGGGTGCAATGGGGTGCTGTGGGGTACAGCGAGATGCTGCTGGATCCATCCTCCATCCCAGCAGCTCTTCCATTGCTCCAGAGATGGGGGGAAGGAGGAGAGGAGGAGCATGATCAGGGTTTGCTGGGGCTGCTCCAGACCTTCCCTGCTCCCTCCAGAGCAGAGGATGCAGAATCCAATGCAAAAGGCAGTGACATGATCTCCATGTCAAACTCAATTCTCCCTAGTGCCAGCTCAGCCCTGAAGCCTCATGGAAATGGTCCAGAGGTCTTAATCCTCTGCAGTTCATCAAGGATGTCCCATGCTCTCTGCCCCAGGGCTCCCAGCTCTCCAGTCAGGCTCAGCCTCTGTGCCTGAAGCAGGACAGTGACAAGGAGCTGGGGACACAGCTGTCCCCCAGGGCTGACTCGTGGGGTGTGAGAAGGAAAAGCTGCAGATGCCCATTGCACTGCACTGGGCACGGCTGCTGGGGTCACCCCTGGCTGCACCAACCCCAAAAAGGGGCTTCAGGAGCTTGGGGCATTATCCCAAGGTTTGGTGCCAGTTTTCCATGGGGCAGCCCCAATTCCCATCCCACGGACCATAGGAGGGCACGGAGAGGAAGCTTATCCTCTGTGTTTCTCCTTCTTCCCTGGGATAGAAAGAAAATTAATGGGTTTTAGAGCCCAGAGAAAGGACTCCTGGGCCTTTCCCTTGCTGGTGAGGAGCTGATCCATGGGGGATGAGCAGTGCCCCAGGGACCCAGCAAGGGAGGGAGAGGAAACACAAGCTGGGAGCTGGCAAGGCCGAGTTCCTGCACAGGAGGGAGGGCTTGAACTTATAAATATTGAAGTAGCAAGTGTGAAACATTGATCTCTGCTGCTAATGAGCACGGTGGGGAGCACGGCCCCGAAACGGAAGTGACAGGGAGGGTGATTCCCCCTTCCCCACAAAAGGGAACTGGGGGGCAGTCCCCTGCCCACCCCACGCGTGGTCCTGTGGGTGCAGGGCTCTGGGCACAGCCCCGGGCATGGGGACATCCTCAGCCCGTGTTCCTCAGGGCTGGAAAGGCCGTGCCCTGAGGGGGGTGAGGACTTGCCCCTCAGCCTTGTGTTTGCCCCTCTGGACTTTAAGGCCATGCCAGGCTTTGGGGGCTGGGGAGGGGAGGTGGCTGCATCTCTCTGTCCTTATCCCCATCCTTGAGTGCTGCAGAGGGGGTGGAGGGGTCTCTGTGGACCCCAAACACCCCGGTGGTGCTGGGGGGCTGTGAAGAGCTAGGACAGAGCTGGGGTGGGACAAGTGTTTCACCCCCGGGTGGTCTTTCTTCAGTCCTCTGTGCGGGATGGTCAGCTCCACCTCTGCCCCTGGAGCACCCTGGATTCCATGCACAGCCACTGCTGGGGGCACCTGATGGGGGGGACGAACAATGCCAGGGACCCCCTGATGAGGCCCAGTGATGATGCAGGATAAAAAGGAGGTGTGGAAAGCCTGTATAATCCCGGGATGGGCTTCCCCACAGCATCCAGGATGAGCCCTGCGTGCCCGAGGATCCTGTCCTGGCTGCGGGTGGATTCCGTGTGCTGGGAAGGGGGGCGGAGACGCAGCCCACTGCCCCCCCGAGACGCTCCAGGGCGGGTGCATCATGGGGGCACAGGGGCAGCGCTCCCAGCACTTGGGGTGGGGGGTCTGGGCTGCCGCGGCTGCGCCCCGGGGATGCTCTCCCCCCATCCAGCAGCGGGAGGGGGGAGCCGGGCAGGAGGCAGCTCCTGTCCCTTTATTGTCACCCGGTATTTTGGTTCCAGCCGCTCGTTTGCATTCGCCGCGTCTCCCCCGAGCCCTCCCTTCTGCCGGGGACAGATAAACGCGGCGGCCGCGGCGTGTCGGGGCCGCGGTGCTGGCGGCAGAACCGCGGCTCTTTCCGCCGCCTCCTGCGCCTCCAACATCAGCATGCAGCCCGCATCCCCCCGCGGCCACTCGCCCCCCCCCCAGCTGTCCCCATCGGCCCCCCCCAGCTGTCCCCACCGGCCACGGCACCGAAGTTAAATGGCTGCAAAGGGGGACAGGCGCAGGGAGAGGACCGACTCGCATCCCTGCCTGCAGGCAGGCAGCTCCCCCCAGCCTGTGGGGTCTGGGCAGCCCAAAAAACCTCCCCGGCAAAGCCCCTCCCCGGACACAGCATCTCCTGGGGACCAGCGGGAGGAGAGGGGCAGCGCCGGCTGCAAAGCACATCGCACCAGCCCGGACGGTGCAGGGGGCTTCCCGAAATGCAGAGGTGAACACAGCCCCTGCACGGGACAGCGGGACCCCCATCGGGGTGGCACCGGGTGACGGTCCCCAGCACCCACCGGCCTTGACTGGTGCCACCAAACCCGGAGCAGCACCAAGCCCGGCTCAGACTGGGCAGACACGGTCCAAGCTGGGAGGAGGGAGCAACGAGGCAGCAGGAATGAACCTGTCCAACAAACCCCTCTGAAAGCCCTTGTGAGCCCCGGGACCCCCACGCAGGGACGGGGCAAAGGTCCCCTAAACAGCTCAGCAAGACGGGGCAGCTGCCAGGACCCCGGGCACAGGCAGCACCAGCCCCACCACACACAGACCTGCCTGTGCAAGGGGAACCCAAAGAGCAGCAGAAATACAGCACAGAGCCAGATTTTTCTAATCAAATCCATTAAATCATCCCAACCTGCTTGAAAGGAGTAATCCAGGCAGGAATAACAAACCAGCTGGGTCTCTATTTTGCTTTTTGCTGGTTGGAAGGGAGGTGGAAAGCAGGGTACTTGGACACCAGTGGATGAAGGTAGGGAGCTGGGATGAGGGTCCCTGAGGGTGTTTTGGCACAGAGAACAGGACTGTGCACCAGGAGGAGCCCGGTGTTGAGGCCAGCCAGTGGCCACATGCAGGCTGGGAACTGGCCCCACTTGCCAGCCCCCCTGGAGAGGATCCAGCCCCCCCCCCCGGCTGCTACTTGTCTCCCTTGAACAAAATGCCTGACGGTTGACAACAGAGACTGCTCTATGTAAAGAGCCCGTCAAGGGAATTTAATGCAGATGATTAAAATCACCCAAATCGTGCTGGGACTTGGGCAGCAGCTCTGCAGACACCTGGCTGGCCCCTGGGCTTTGTCCTCCATCAACACAGAATGTGAGTGGGACATCTCCAGGGCTGGGGATGAGGACAGGGACCCCGATGGGTGCAGAGCTGGGTGCTCCACCCTGGAGCCAGCTTGAGAACAGCCACCCTGGCTGCCGAATTTATTAGGCAGCACCCGAATAGCCAGCACTGTGTAATTCCCAGCTGGACGGGGAAGAGGCAGCCACGGGGGGATAAAGGCTTTATTGTGTGCTGGATCCATGCACCAGCATGAGACACAACCTCCGAGGGGCACCACGCCGTGCTGTGCCACAGGGACCTGCCTTTCCCAAGGGATTGTGGGGCTCCCTCGGGTCCCTGCTGGCCATCACTGGGGCTCTCCCTGCTTCGCCACTGGTGTCTCCTCACCATGTGGTGGTTTCCAGGCCAGCATGCATGACCCTGCTTTGCAGAGCCCAAGTGATCACAGGGAGCTTTGCCCACGTGGGGCCACCCCGTGCAGCTGCAGGAGCAGCACCTGCTCCTGGGGAGTGCCTGGACCTCTAAAGCCCAGCAGCACCTCCTGGCATCCCCTTAATGAAGATGCTGCCAGTCCTTTCCAAGCTGGAAAGAGGCAGGAGTGGCTACAGGAGGACAAGTACCCTCCTTACATGGGGGAAATGTGGCATCAGGCTGGAGCAGTGGGGGCACTCACCACTTTGAAGTCTTCAGGGCTACATTGCTCCCCACGGAAGAAGCAGGACAGCAGCATCTCCCGGATATCATGGCCAGCCCGGTCATAAAACTCCAGCATGTTGAAAGGTTTGGGCTTGAAGTTTCGGAAGTTTGCCTTGTCCTGCAGGATTTCCAGCTGCTTCTCATCGGCGGTCTGGGTATCCGGGATCTCGTATCTTAGGGGAAAGGGCAGGCAGAAGTTCAGGCCTGGCTGTGGTGGCTGCCCCTTCTGGCAATAGCCATTTGAGCTTCACATGAGCTACTTCTGCCCCGACCCTGGCGTGGGCTCAGCAAAGTCCCAGGCATTTCTCATGTGGCATTTTCAGAGCATTCAATGGCACAAAGTGACTCCAAGGCACAAGACAGGTGGCAGGAGGATGAGTGAGGAGGACAAGCTGGGCAGTGGCCACGTACCAAACACGTCCCACCAGAGCTGGTCCAGCAGCACCAGCCCTGGCTGAAGCCAGCCCAGCCACCAGCCCTGTGCCATTGATGGCAGGCTGGCCATGCTGCCATGGCTGCAGGTGGTGGCCTCAGGACATGGGCTGAGCATGCTGGCTCTCAACCCCCACTCTCACACCATCTTCAGCCCTTGGTGGCTGTGAAACCCCCTGTTGTGGGAATGTCAGCCCCTGGGGTGTGAGCGGGGGCAGCGGTGGAGCCCCTCACTGAAGGGCAGGGAGCACACCTTGCTGCTGGCACAAGCTCACAGTGGTGGCTCAGCAGCACCAAGAAACCATGGGGACAGGCTGGGAATGGTGGATGAGGGGCTTCCCCATGAGCCCTGCCACCACAGAGACACACAGCCCAAGGGGTGACATCAATCCCTGGTCCTGGTGCTTGGGTGATGCTCAGCAGCTTCACCTGCTGCCACCCCTGGCCTCGCTGCATGTGTCAGGTACCCAGGACACGATGTGGCAGCTCTGTGTGCTGGGTCTGCCCCACAGGCATCCCAGGTGGCCCTGGTCTTGCTGCATGTGCCGTGCACTGGGGACAGGAGCCATTCATGCCAGGTCCTTCCAGGGCAGCTCCAGCATGGGAGCCACGTGCCCAGGAGCAGTAGCAGGACCTGGTGTCTCCTCGCTCGTGGCTGCTGATGTTGCTTCACAGCAGCCACATCCAGCTGCAGAGCTGAACTCACTCCAGATCTGCTTCCTCTAAGACTGAGGAGATACCACCCACACTGTTCATGGAGTGCACCCCCCTGGTGCTCGCTGCCCCACGTGGCATGGGGCTGGAGGGGTGGCCGGGGCCACGCTTGGTGGCCCACTCTAGCACACGGAGACCTCACCAGGGGCCATCTCAGGGCACCAACACCCACCTGTTATTGAGCAGGGCGAGGAGCTCGCCGGCGTGGTACAGGTCGTTCTTGGTCACCCGGCTGAAACGAAACTCGTTGAGGTTGCAGAAGGTGACGGCGGGAAAGGTGAGCCTGGTGGCTGCCACCTCATCCAGCTTGGTGACGTGGGGGTAGAGGAAGTAGTACTGGATGCGGTTGGTGCAGACCAGGACGAGCAGGGCCAGCGAGCCCAGGAAGCAGAGCGCCCAGACCACCCGCTTCAGCGACAGCCGCTCGTATGAGAAGATGTGTGAGAGCCCGTGGAGGGTGGAGCTGCTGGCGAAGGCCTGGATGCTCACGGGCTGCCCGCTGTCCACCTCCTCCTCGTCCACCTTCAGGTCCATCATGGTCCGTGCCAGCACCCTGGGGTGGCCACTCTGCCGAGAAGGGAGCCCATGGGTGCCCGGTGCCGTGGCAGCCTCGTGGGTGCTGCCGCTGCCCGGCCCATGGCTCCCCCGTGCAGGGACGCTGGGGATGCCCCCACAGCCCTTTGCTGTGCCCTGCTCTTCCCCCCAAATATGTATTTAAATATATATACACACACACAGATACATGTGTATATATATATATTTATTTGGGTGCAGCCTCTTGCCTTCCCTCCCCTCCCACCTCCTCTCTGCCGTCCCCATCCCATGGCACGACTGTGCCCCCCCGGCACCCCACAATATCCACCCCTCCCCTCCCACCTGTCCCCCCATCCGCCTCCCCCAAATGGCACCAGCGCATCGACAACCAGATGAAGGAATCAAGGATGCAAACCTGGAATCAGGGCCGGGGCCGGGGCCGGGGCTGGAGCTGGGCTCGTTCTGCTCCGCGACGGCGGCTGCCGCTGCGACGCGAGCACCGGGGCTGGGACGAGGCTCCCTCCACCTCTCGCTGCTGGGTGGGAAGACGGGAGCGGGAGAGGCACCGAGCCCGGCGGCGGCGGGAGAACCGGAAAAGAAGGGGGGGAATAAAAATAGCCTCCGCGGTGCCTTGGTGCAAGCGTGGGAGAGGGGATGCGCCCGGGGCCTCGCTCAGCACCGTGCGGAGGGACCGGAGGCGACCATCGCCGGAGAGGAGGCAGCTGCCGGGTGCGAGGAGAAAAGAGGGGGAGAAGGATGGCGAGCAGGAGGCTGCTTCCCTGCCAAACACATGGATACCTCCCCCTGTGGCTATCTGGGAGCTGGTGATTTCTTCAGATGCATAATCCGCATGAAGTCATTGTCTGTGCGCTGGTGGGGCCGGAGGCCGCCGAGGGGTGCCGCAGGCCGGTGGGCAGTGAGGAGGAGGAGAGGGAGGAGGAGGAGGAGGAGGAGGCAGAGGCGGAGGAGCGGGGCGCTCCAGCGATTGCAGGCTGCTGGCAGGGGCTGTTGGTGCTGCTGGCGTGTGCATGTGGGTAACGTGTGTGTGCGTGTGCGTGCGTGTGCCGCTCCCATCCCCCAGCGCCTGCCAGCGATGCTCCAGCTCCTCGCTCCCCCGGAGCCCCCCCCCCCGGACCCCCCAGACAGCCCTGACCCTGCTCTCCCTGCCACAGCCTCCACTGCCCTCACAGGCTTCACCCATGGGTGGCCCAATGCTCGGACACACTTGGGTTGGTCCTTTTTGGGAGGACCAAAGCCAGCACCTTCCAGCCCTTTCAGGTCGCCTGCTCGGGGTGACAGTGGGACACTGTGGGGCCTCGAGTGTCTGTCCTGGGCTTGCCGGGTGCAGCTCTGCTCCTCGCTGCCTGCTGCCATGGTACCCAGAACGATGCTCACCACGATGGGGACAAAGACCCTGCCAGAGGTGCTGGGCTCCTGCCCCTGCCCTGAGCAAGACGTGCTGCCCCTTTCCCAGCTCTTCACCTTCTGCCACTTAGAGTCATCACAAAGGTGCCATTGTCCCCAGCGTGCTCCCCGGGGCAGGAGGTGCTGGGTGCTCTCCTTCTCTTGCAGAGCAAGGGAGTTGCAGAGCACTGCCCAGCTTCCCCCCAGCTCCACTGCTTCTCCAACCCTTCTTCACCTCCATCTGCTCCCCACAACTGCCCCGGGGTCGTTCTGATGAGTCGTGTCCCTGAACAAAGGTGCCTCCCCCGTGCACCATCCCTGTGGCTAATGGGAGCAGGGGCAGCGTGGGGTACAGCAGGGTCAAGCATGTGGACCTTGTCCCCAAATCCTGTGTCTTAGACACACTTGTTTTTGTCCTTTTCCAGAGCAACCTGTCCCAAACTGGGTCCTTGCCCATTCCTCGTCAGAGCAGGAATCTGGGGTTCTGCAGCAGGACCTGCTGGGGGACATCTGGTTGGAGATGGGACCCAGGGACACTCCCATGAGCCAATGCCCCCCCATAACTCGCCGCTGGGCACAGGGATGACCCTGCCAGCCCTGGGAAAGGTGGGAGCAGGGCCGGGAGAGTCGTGTTTGCATTTCCAGTTGGCACCAGCTCTACCTTCCCCTTCCTGCTCTGCTCTGCAGCGAGTCAGCGTTGCTCCTTGCCTGGACGAAGCTGCCTGCTGATCACCACCTCTCCATTAGGGCTCCTGATAGAAGCCTGGAGAAGGATGTGCTGCTTGGATAAGGGACAAGAACATTCAAAAGGGGGTTATTTCCCCTCCTCCCCCCTCCTTTTTTTTTTTTTTTTTTTTTTTTTTTCCTCCTTCCAGATGACAAGTCATTCTCTGCAGTGGTTTTATTGACAGTAAATCCACTGGCAGCAGCAGGGCTGGGCTGGGGTTTCAGGCTGGAGCAGATACCTCACATGGATGTACTCACAAGCCTTTGCTTTCCACCCAGCAGGAAACCCCAAGAAGATGCTCTGGGTCTCCAAGCCACCCTGGCTGGAAAGTGCATTTCTTGGGGATGCTGGGGGGGGACATTTCTTGAGTCCTGGTGGGACTCCCCAACACCCCAGAACCCTTTCCTGTGGGAGGCAAGTGGTCAGAGGAAACTTCCTCACCACTGGCCCCCGGCCAGGAAGGATGCAGCTGCATCCTTGGAGTCGAGTGGAGCATGGGGAGCACGAGCATTTCCGTGTTATTTTTTCGGGGGAGCCACTTGAAGGTTGTGTTAATTCCTGCTGGGAGAGAGAGTGAGGCCACCTGAGGGCTGTGGGATGGGTGAGGAGCTCACAGTTAGCCCCAGGTGATAACTGATGACAGCAGGACACCAGGTTTAAAGGGGGGTAGCAAGGGAAGGGCTGGGACCTGAGTGTGATGGGCAGTGGGGTGTGAGGAGGAGGAGGAGGTGGAGGTGGAGGTGGCCATATTCTTCCTATGCAAAATGGGACCTGAACCCCAGCTCAGATCCAGCAGCCAGGGCTCCCCTCAGGCATACCCACTGATCCAATTAGCGTGAAAAAAGTAATTAAGGGAAGGTGCTGCAGTGCTGAGGCTCCCAGCACAGGCTCCAGCAGGCAGGCACCCGTGTGTCTTGGGAACACCTTGGGAGCCTGGGCCAAGGGATAACTCAAGCCCTGAGCGATTTTCTCAGCTTCCGAGCAGTTTTTGTCTGTGCTCCATCATTTGTGTCTCTATTGTGGAAACAAACTTCCATCCTGCTTCTTGGAAGAGCATCTGTGGGTAAGGCTGGGTTTGCAAAGAGAGGTAAGAGATGCTTTTCCATGCTTTTTTTTGAGGTTATGCTCTGCTATCACTCGCTTCATCACGGCAGCCCTGGCTTGCAAATTGCTTCTCTATCTGCACCCACCGTCCCGCTGCTGTTCAGGAGGCAATTTAGTTCATAATGGTCTATTAAACACTGTGGGTGCTGCTGCTGCTTCCCTTCCCGGGGTGTGACAGCCCCTGGGGTGACTGGGTTTGCAGTCTCCAGGATTGCCTTGTGTGTTTAGGTGAGAGATTTAATTAAAAGGCCATCAGGGTGGCATGCCACCCAGGCCCTCCTGCTTGCTGCTGGGGCCGTGGAGGCAGTGCTTCAGTGTCGAGCTGCTCGCGGGGGGATGGTGCTGTTAGTTGTCCTGCTCCAGCCCTTGGTGTTGTTTTGTGAGGCTGCTGCAGTGTCAGGCCTCGCAGCCCTTTCTCTCACCCCATTCAGGCCAAAAGAGCTGGGGGAGAGGGGTGGAAAAAACTTCAAATCCCCCTCGAACCTGGGCTGAGTGACACGTAAAATATCTTCGCAGTCGATCTCTGCTAATGGGTTGCAAATTGCTTCCATCAGCTCCGGTATTACAGATTGCTCATCTGAAATTGCTTCCAGGAGCCCATTTTGGGGCCAAACACTTCCTAGCTTGGGGAAATAACCATCAGTATCATTAGCAACCATAAATTGTATTCAAATTAGGCACTGTGGGGCCTTACTAGGACTTTCTGCATGTGCCTTCCTTGCTGGGGGGTAGCTCTGGCATCAGGGGGGATGTTCTTCTCTTGAGGAGCTGGGTGCTGCTTCTCCCAGCCCTGAAAGCTGGTCCCCTTTGGCTGTCCTCATCACTCCAGGCTGCTCCTCAAGGCATCACTTTGCTCCAGCTCTGAACCAAGAGCAGCTCCATTGCCTCCACATAGGTCCTGGTAGAGGTCCAGGGCTGCCTAATTCATGAGCACATCATTAATTATCTGCTGGAAGTCAAAGCATCAGCATCTTGATGAGACTAATGAGGTTATTAGCAGAGCTGCTTCTTGCCATTGCTGGCTCTGGCTGGCCCAGAGCGTTGCCATCCTGGGTCAGCAAACGGAGGAAGAGAAGTCTTGTGTTGCATCTTTTGGTTCCTAATTGCTCCTGCCATTTAAACCAAACCCATCCACTTCCAACACCTTCCAGAGGAAACCACCATGTCTAAACCCTGAGAAATGAGACCCCAGCACGAGTGGCTCGATGACACTGTGGGGTTTCTACATCAAATCCCCGGCACCCGGTGATGGCCGAGGCGAAGAGTCGATGACAGCCTGGGTGGAGCTGCTGCTCACAGGAGTTACCAACGGGGTGATCCTGAGTAAAACTGCAACTGCTCCAGCTCAGCACCCTGCCTGCCTCCCCGCTCCAGCCCGCTCGCCCCTGTGCTCTGTCTTGGTCTGATTGATGCTGGGTGACTTGGCTCTCCCTGCGCGAGGAGCAGCCAGTCCATTAAACACTGAGTCATCCTCGGCGGCATTTCATTTTGTGAGGGGCAGCATTTTGGATAATTAAAGGCCTCTGTGGCCAAAGCTGGTGGCTGTGGAGAGCAGGGCTGCCTGGGAAGGCAGGACACCCAGCAGCACCGATGAATCGGGTGCCACGGCTGGAGGCCCTGGCAGAGAAGTGACTCCTCTCTCCTCTCTCCCCTTTGCATTTTGGGGTGTTTTTAACCTTTTCCTGCCTCAGACGCGGGCTTCCTTGGTCAGGTGAGTGCAATGATGCTCTGTGCTATTTCTGCCTGGATTAACCACGTCCTGATGGGCTCTCCCGTGGGCAGATATACTATCTGGAGGCCTTAGCTTATTAAAAGGACAAGCTGTTCGGGGAGCTGGTAATAAAGCCATGAAAGCTTTTACGAATCAGGGTTGAAGACACTAATATCACTGTGCTCTGCGTGGGTGAGAAATTAGACAAGAGTTCCTCCATGCTGATGTGGGTTTTTTCCCCCCCCTCCCTATTCATCTTCCTCAACTATTATCTTTTATTTTGATATCTTTCTATTTAAACCTTCAGAACCGTGCTTGCGATAAAAAGGAGGCTGAACCTCCTCACAACCAGGCACCCTGCAGCACGGGTGGGGGGGGGACCTGAAGGCATGGAGAGCAATTAGCAAGCTCTCCTGGGATTTTGGCAGCAGGAATTGTCCTCAAGGACCAGGAGACAACCTCTCCTGGGCCTGTGTCCTGCAGGAAGGCAGGTACACCTCCTTGCCAGCAGCCTTGGGAAGAGCTGGATTGCTGTATCTGTGTTGCATTGGCATTACACACCTGGGTAACTGGGATCTCCTCCAGCCTGGGATTTCCTCTTGCTTCTTATTACCCTCAGATCTGGGTGCCCCTCGCCTGCTCTGGGGCTGCTGTGGTTTTTACAGCCCCTTCAGGGCCATCTCTACATTTTTTGTCATTGTGGAAATCACAGAGTTGTCACTGTTGGAAAGAACCTCTAAGATCACCAAGTCTGAATCCAAATCTTGCCATTGATCAGGCACAGCTTTCCAGAGCTGTGAGCAGCACAGGGCAAAGTGAAGGCAGCTGGAAACCCTGCAGAAAGTCACTGAGCTGAGCGTGTGGCTTCATTAGCTTGAGCAATTAGTGTGGGGCTGTGCAAAACCACTGGCTGCTGCTCAGCCACTCTCCTGAAACACTTTCCCCACGCACCAATTCCACGCTGGCTGGCTTCTGCCATCCTCACTTGTTTTACCCTGAGTCCAGAAAAAGCTTCTCATCTGGGACACATACAGGGCATCTCCCCTGGACTGGAGGATCTGAAGATGCTCAGGCTGGATGGGACCCAGGTCTGGAAGGGTGAGGCAGAGACCAAACAAACTCACTTCACAGGATGCTGAGCTGTGGCTGGGTCAAGCAGGGGTCTGTGTGGTTGCCTGTGGTCCTGCAGCACAGCCCGAGGCTGTCCCTCCTGGCTCTCTTTGTCACTGATACCTGCATCAGAACCTGAAGCTGCTTTGGAGCTCCATGAGGAGAGACACCCTGTGCCATCTGTGGATGTGTCCAGGGAAGGGAAACACCTCCCTGCAGCCTCAGGCCACCAGCAGGTCCTGACATCTCCTGTGGGCACAGGGAGGTGAGATGCTGACATGCTCAGTGTGCAGCCCAGAGGCCCAGGATCCCCCAGCTCCTCCCTGGGTGCAGATCCATCCCGTTCTCCCCTGCTCCAGTTGTCTGATACCATTTCCCTGCCCGTGCTGCCCTGCCTTTGCCAGCAGCTGCTTGTCCCTGTGTCCTTGTCACTGCCACAGAGCTGGTTCAGATCACATTTTCTTTTATACCCTCTGACACTGGTTGTGGTCACAACAAAGCTCATCTCATTAAGGGAATGCTGAGGATAGCTGGAAGGGGAAATGGATCCCCCCCATCTGCTGAGTGCCAGGTCGGGATGGAGCTGGGATGGATCTGGCAGCTCCTGTGTCTGGGCTGTGCAAACAGGCTCCAGCAGCCTGAGCCACCAGGCAGGAGCCAAAGGGTTAACGCTGCCGATGTGCAACCATCCTCCAAACGGCACGGAGGGGAGCGGGGAGCCTCTCCCCTCGCCGAAAGCTGGCAAACAAATTAAAGCGATGTTGCAACTGCTGCGTTTCCGTGCAGCAGGGAGGAGGAGGAGGTTTCTGAGCAGCAGAGGGGAGGAGAAGCTGGGCTCCAAGGCTGAGGAGACAAAGGCGGTGCCGATGGGTGCTGGGGGACCCCCCGCCTGCCCTGCGCTGCTCCCGGCTGAGATTTGGAATAACCTGGGGAGGATTTATGGGAAGCACAGCAGGGCCAAAGGGGGAACCTGCCGGGGAAGGGCTGTAGCTGGGATTTACTCTGGAATTGCTGCTCCTTGGTGGTTGTGTCCTGTTTCTCCCGGTGGAATTATGTTGTGCAGGGAGGGAATGGAGCTCTACCCGCCCCAGGCACATGTCTCAGTGTGTCTGCTTCCCAGCAGGCACCTGACACACAGCAGTCCAGCATCTCCACTTGGCTTCATGTGCTCTTATTTGCCTTGAAGAGAAATTAAAAGGAAAGATGCAAATCCCCTAAAACAAGTTAATGAAGCTGGTGGCTGCGGTGGCCCTGGTGGAGCAGAGTCTGGGGCTGGTGGAGGCCTGGGGGACGAGACTGGTTGGCATGAGTTTGGTGTGTGGTGAAAGGGCTGATGGAGCTGGGCAGCCTGGATCCCCAGTGTGGCCTTATCCCTGTCCCCTGTTTACAGAAATTACACGTTTCTCTCCTTATAAATTTGGGGGGTGTGTGTTTGTTACCCTCTCCTGGCAGCCAAGCCCATGCAAGGAGCAGATGGAACCCATCCTGAACATGCAATCTCAGCAAAAGCAAAGCCAATAAGTGAGTTAATTACCAGCACGTTATGTGAGAGCTGGGGATCCCCAGGGGATGGTGGAGATGAAGCAGCCCCTTCGCTCACCAGCTGCAGGAGCTGGTGGGGCCAGGGGACCCAGGGGGAGCTGAGCTGCCCTCCCCAGGGACTCTCCTGCAGAAACCCTCCATGGACCAACTCTGAGCTCTGCTGATGTTATTGAGGTCGTATCTGTCCCTTCCCTGGGGTTTTCCTGGCTGTGTCTCGTGGGGCATATTCACAGGGTGGCTGCAGAGAGCCAAGCAGTGCCTGCTCTCCACAAGACAGTTGTGGCTCTGCCTGAAAATACAAATAAACCCAAGGGCAGAGCAACTTTAGCTTCTGTCTCGTTGCTGAGCAAAATTGGGAGAGAAAGAGTAACAGCTCCTAAACTCCCTGGTTTAAAAGTGAATTTTAACTTGGCTTGAAAAACCATTGGCCCCTTACCTGGTGCCTTTGGGGCAGCTTTGCTGTGTCCTCTGGCTGTGCAATGTCTGCTCAGGGAAGGGAGGGAATTTCCAGCCAAAATGCTTGCCTGGAGGCAGCGTGCTGGACTCTGGCAGCCAGAGGATGTGGATGTGCTGGTTTGCCCTCTTTGGTGCTTCCACTCTGCTCCCCATCAGCTGAGCTAATAAAGTTTGGACTCGTTAAATCCACACAGGGTTTCAAACTCAATTGCCCTGGGCTGGCTCGCAGGTCCTGTCCACCCTCCTCTTGCCTATCTGCCTGGGAGATAAGGATGACAGTGGCTTTAATTCCTCATTTATGCATCGACTGCCAATTCTGCTGCCCGGTCACCCTTGATAAAAAATTGCACAAAGATTTGGCTGCCAATGTGCTGGAGATAAAGGGCTGGTCCTGCCAGATCTCCTTCTCCTGTACCTTTTGTCTCTTTATGTGTCCAATTTGTTAAACAACCCACCTGCTACAGGAGAGGCTCTTCCCACCCCTGCTTTGGATTATTGCTAAACTTCCCAGTGAGTTCCCTGCTCCTGCTGCCCAGCCTTGGGTGGGAAGAGAGGACTGAGGAAAGGTGCCATCCAGGCCTTGAATTGTCAATGATCAGGGATCGATCATGGAGGCAGCCTTGGCTCAGCCTCTCCCTGCCCTGCCAGGATCCTCCTGGCTGGCATCGTGTGAGTGCCAAGGTGCTGCCATCTCACCCATGAGCCCATCCCTGGGAGCAAGCCCAAACCAGGATTTGGGGCCGCTCCTGTGCAGCAAACCTATAAAAGTGAGCACACTGGAGGCTCCAGTTTGATTTAGCTTTGCTAAAAATCCTCTTCCCACCTGCAGCTGGGCTGGATGAGCACAGTTTGGGGTGCCAAGAGGAAGGCGAGTGTCTGGGAGGCATCAGTGGGAGCTGTGCTGCATCGTGGGTTTGCTGTACCTGGCTCCCCCTGCTCAGAAACCCCCCAGGGGCTGAAAGCTGCTCCCTGAGGGTGCAGAAATGTCTTGCTGAGAGCACGACACCCACGGGAGTGGCTCAGCTGTGCAACGGGCAGGGGAGGGTGCCCAGTGCTGATGATCTGTGTGAGACCCTGCAGACAAAGTCCTGATGCTGCAGCAGCGTGTGACTGAGCCTTGAATTTCAGGGCTGCTGTAGGCAAGAGGACACAGGCTATTGATTGGGGTGGGGAGGGAGAAGCAGAGGAGGGAAGGTCTCGAGCAACCTTATCGCTGCGTAGAGATCTGGTTGGTGGCACCTGTTAGAGCTGATATCCCCCTTTGCATCCTCTCAGGCAGCATCCTGAGTGTCATCTCTCGTATGAGAAGATCAAATTCAAAAAGACACGAGTGACACTCAGATCTGGAAGTGTCTGAGCTCAAATGTGTCACATACGTGCTGTCCTGCCGGAAGAGCAGCATCCTGGGCAGCTTCAGATGCTATTTAGCTCACAGGTCTCTGGATTCCCCAGTTTGGGGGTAGCTTTGACAACACTCTTTGATCACTATCACTTCTAAATCCGTAAGAAATGCCATCGAAAGTGCAACAAATAATGCTCTCATTATCTGCTGGATCCTAATGCTACTCCCTGGAGATAACAAGCTGTAATTTTCCCCCTGGGCCATACAATAATCGCCCCAATTACTCCCAAGCAGTGGTTATTAAACTCATGGCACTGCTTTCATTTACAAAGCAAAAATAATTAAGCAGGTGTCTATGTTCAGTGTTTGGCTGGGAGTGACCAGGGTTCTTTCTGCTTTGTTCTGGGAAAGAAACTCTCAGGGGCTCTGGAAAACCTCCGTGGCTTTTCTGCTCTGTGTGGCACCGTTCTGTCAAGAACAGCAGAGAGAGGCCGCTGGGTGATCGACCAAATAAAATGCAGTTGGTGTCTGTTAATGCTGGGGTTGGTGTCCCAAAGGATGTAACCTCTGTCCAGCTATAACATCAGAGGGATTTAGGCAGAGAGTGAGGTGAGTGAAGCTGGAACGTGACAGGAATACGAGGTCGCAGCCCAGGCCCTGGCAGGGGTCGATGTGCTGGGTTGGTGTTGGTATTGCTGGGCTGGGGGCAGGACGCTGGTGGCTTGTGAGAGGATTGTACCCCAGTTCTGTCAGCCTCTGGGCAGAGGGGACAACGTCCCCTTCCCTCATCCCAGAGCAAACCTGCAGAGATCTGCCCTGCAGCTGAGAGCTGCACGTTGCTCCCGTGGCTCCGGACACGCACGCGTGTTCGCTCCGCACGCATGAACCTGCTCCTGCACCCACACAGGTGGGCTGGCTTGGACAGGAGGGCTTCCAGGTCCTGGAGGAGAGCAGGGATGGCCAGGATGGATGGAGGGAGGCAGTGCTGGTGAATTATGCATGACACGGGGAGGAGAGCCCTTATCTGCAGGGACAAAGGCCTGCGCCAGGCAGCCCGGCTCTCCGCTCCACCTGTACCTTCCTTTCGCCCGCGCTTTATCTCCGCTCCCAGCTTGTAATTCAGCCCGAATATCAGAGGAAGCTGGGAGATTAATTTTCTCTGTTTGCATGGCAAAGGAGAGGGGATGCGCTCTCACTCCAGACTCCCAGCTGCTTAATCCGAGGCCTGCCAAAGGAAAAGGCAAAAAAATTATCAGTGTTGGCAAGTTGCTGGTGTGGGGAGGGTGTGGGGACCCGGCGGCTGTGCGAGCAGGACAGAGGCGCTCTCAGCAGGGCTGGGTGGGCTTGATGGGGGTGTAATTATTGGGGGGGGGCAATAGGAAAATACAAAACCTTCGCCCTGCCCCAGTGTTAGGGCCCAGAGAAATGTCTGGGGCTCAGGAGTCGTTCCCTGCCGAGCGTGGCCTGCGTGTCCTTCCAGCGTGGGAGCGTTTGCGGCTGCGAGTTGCTCAAATATTTAAGAGATGACAACTGTATTAATACAAAAACTAGATAGAGATCCCTTGAGTTTGAAGCAGGAAACATCAGCTCAGCTCTTATTTTCCAGCCCTCTCCCTTCGCTTACTCCCTGGCTTAAATGAAATCATAAATATCAGCCCACAAAGGTCTTTTGTCACTGCACACAGCTCCCGGTGACAAGAGGTCATTCATTAAAAGCCAGATGAAGGCCATAGAGGCTCCCATTGTTTTGTGACGAGTTCAGGATGAGGCCGTGGCTCCTCTGCTGACATTAATGCACCTTTTCCCCACGAGGAGCAGAGAGGATGAACCGTGTGTCAACGCAGAGAGGTTTGGCTGATCCCATGCTCTTTACCGCGGTGCCAGGCGCCGCTGGAGGAATCATCCCGGGTTCCCGCAGGCAGGAGAGCAGAGAGAAGCCTGGATGGTGCTTTGGATCGCTTTGGCACCCTCCTGGCAGCCGGCTCGGGCGACGCACCCAGCGATATTCCGCACAGAGGAGCAGGGCTGAGCCCCGCAGCTCCCGCTGCAGCCAGCGGCATGAGCCTGATGCCATCTGCCGGCCTCGGGCTCGGGCCGCCCGGGAGAAGGGGGAGATCGATGCCCCAAAAACGTCCAGCGTCCCCCGGCTGCCCTCCCCGCTCGGCTGCCGGGTGTTTCCCTCACCCTGCCGAGCCTTTCCTTTCAGAAACCCGTGCTGTGTTAACACGAGAAATGCATCAAAGATCATTTTTCCTGCTGGTTTTTCCCCTGCAGAAAAGCCGCTCTCCTAAAGTTTCTACAGCCACTTTCCTTCCTCCCCCCCCCACCTCCCTTTTTTTTTTTTTTAAAATGCCTGTTCGTGAAGACCATCATGCTCTAACTGGTTTTGGATTAAAAGGAACTTAATAACGGCTTCCCCTGAGCACAAAACTGCACAAATGGGTTTGCAATTCTGGAGTTTAATTAGGCGGGAGCTGGGCAGAGAGATTTGTGTTTGCAAAGCTCCACCAAAGGACGAGGCAGGGAGGGGAAGGTTTGTTATTGCAGGGCTACTCGTTAGCACGGCGAGGTGCTGGGGCAGATTTCTTTGCATCTTACCCCAAAAGATCGAGGCGTGGGGTCACCAGCGGCATAACAAAGATCTGGGTCCCATCGTGGGGTTGGCAGGTGCTGAAGGTTGGGGTGGCTGAAGGAGGCAAAGGGGCTAAAGACCAAAGGGAGGAGACTGCAGGAGGAACTGGAGGAGAATTTTTGCTGCCTGAAAATGTGAAGTGCTTCCGCCAGTAATCGCCGGAATCATCAAATTAGCATAAATTCTATTAACGGTTTCCCAGATGAGACATTTCAAGGCTTCTCCCTCCCCTCCCCGACACAAACAAAAGAGAATGTAATTACTTTGCAATAAAGCAGCTCCTGAAAAGGCCCTCGATCCTCATGCCTTTTCTTCTCCCTTGAAATAAAGCTGTGTGTGAAAGGGGCTTCTGACCTCCCTGCTCTCATCATGGATCAGTCAGGAAGGAGGAAAGAAAAAGCCTACAAAGCTTTTAGGGACCAAGCAAGTGGCTGCAGGACGTGGTTGTCCCCCTTGCATTAGCAGGTGAGAGGGGTTCAGAAAAGGTTTTTTGAGATGTTCAGTTCCTGACACCCCTTGAGCTCCCACCCAGCACGTTTCAGAGGAGGATTTGGCAGCACAACATCTGAATAGACAAGGAAGAAATCTAATCTGTGTAACACTGAAACCCAGGACCTAAGGCAGTAACTCACTACAAGCACCACGGGGGCAATAATCTAAAATAATGGGCCTTTTTATTGGCACAAGATTGTGGATGACAATTTAAAAGAGAAGAGAATTTGCTTATGAGCAAAAGCCTCCTTAACTCTTAAGAATGACACTAAAACAACTTGCCTGCCTATAAATATGATCTGCCAATAGAGACATCTTAGCTGTGAAGATTTAATTACAGGCAGGAGCTGCAGGAGGCCCTGGGGCTGACACTGAACCAGCTGAACCTCCTCAGAAATGGGTGTGCAAGAAGTGTTGGGATGGGATGTGCATGCACAAGAGGCTCTCAGCAGAGCCAGGTGTAACTGTCAGCCTTCCACTTCCTTTCCAGACTGGGGCAAATAAGCCTTTTGGATGATTTTCTGTGCCACAAGATCAAATACCAAGGTCAGTTCCTTTCTTTTGCTTCATCATTCACTCAGAGGGTGAGTCATGTCTCCTCTGGGCCTCAGTTCCCCTCTAAAATGTAGATAATTTTGACAATTCTTCCTCAAAGAAGCTTCAGCAATGTTTACTTTTCTGAGGACCTTGAGGCTTTCTACTATCTACTATGAATTAATTATTATTAATTAAGTTAAAGCAGACTATATAACCTAAATAAAGCAGTTCTGACAAAGCAGCTGGATGTTAGAGAGCAATCTGCTTTACGAACTCCCTTTTCCACTTAGCAATTTTAAGCATTTAGTTCTGCTTTCTAATTGCTAATATCCATTCCTCAATTACCCGCTGTTTTGTTTCAGTTTTAAAAGATTAAAACACATTGTTATTTTATGATGATGCGATTTTGCTTCTTGTAATTGTTGGGTTTTGTTTTGTGTTTTAGGGGTTTGCATATTAAACGCCTGGGAAGGGAAGGCTCCTGTGTGGCTTGAAATGGGGATGCAGCCATGGCTCTTACTCAGATCGACCTTTGAAGAACAAAAATCAGTTGAGGCATCATTTCTCAAGCTAGATCACTAAAGACAGGGCTTCCCGGTGAAGCAGCGATGCTCTGAACGCTCTGTGGGTGCACCCAGCACCTTGTCGTGCCTTCTGGCGCTCTGCAGAGCCAGCGCGGGGGAGCGTGGGCCCCACCCACGCCGTGTGCCGGTGGCTTTGCTTAAAATCGTAACCCGGGCTCGGCCTGAGAACAGATTTTTCTCCCCAAAACAGCCTCTCTTGTGCCCTCGGCTGCTTTTGGGCCCTCAGAGAAGCAGCAGCCCTGGGGTTCAGGGGGCCTGGGCCCTGTCGGCGTCCCCAGCCTACTCTGTTGCTACGCAACGCGCAGCAACCAGCAGTAAAGATGGCGCCTGGCCCGCTTCAGCTCGGGACCGTCCGGGCCTCCGTCCGCCTTCTCTCTGGGGAGTGGAGCAGAGAGGCCGCGCCCTCAGCAGACATGGCGCCGGCTTAGCTTCAGCCGCCGAGTGAGCACAGCCAATGAGAGGCCGGGCGGGTGGGGGGCGGGTGGGAAGCGGGCTGGGATTGGCTGGCGGCAGGGATTCAAACCGAAGAGCGGGGCCGTTGGGCTGGGCAGTTGGAGCCGGAGCTCGCTTGGGGCCGGCGCCTCAGGTGAGTGTGCGGGAACCGTGAGGGTGGCTGAGGAGAACCGGCGGGTCTCTGGTGCCGGAGCCTTCCTCAAGTGGCGGGGACCTGGTACAGGGCCTCTCCCAGGCGGCGGGGCCCCCCTCACCAGGCGGAGGAGCTGCCTTCCTGGCGCGGCGCGGGCCGGCGCCCTGGGCGGGCCCGGCGCTGGTTTCCTCAGAGGCCTTTTTCCTCGCTGCCTCACAGGCACGGCCCGTGGGCTCTGCGGGCTGGCCTTGTTCCTTCGCCTTCCCTGGCCTCTTCAGCCGTTTTTGGGCGCGGGGCTAACGATCGCGATGCTGGTAATTAAAGGTACGAAGAGGTGGAATTAAGCTGGGAATTAAGCAGACTACAAGGAGCAGAGGAGGGCCTTTTCGCAGAGAGCTTTTCCACACCTTGTAACGCACATAATACAGGAAGTGTCAAGACGCCTGGGTGTCTGTAGGGTCTGGATCTGTGAAGAGTCAAAGCTTTCCACGGTGGCCTCCTAAGTGTTGAGCTGCTGTGTTACACTCCCACCTGGCACCAATCCCAAATATGTCTGCACCTGCTTCCAGCGTTAATTTATTAGTCAAGAGTGTCCTGTGAGCCCCAGCAACCTCTTGCATTAGCAAAGTAATTTCTGTGTTGCTGAGCTGGAGACTTTCCTCTTGATTGCTCCTGTTTATGCCATTGTTGCTACTGTTTGGGGAAAATGTGCTGATGGCTGCATTTTAAAAGCTACTTGCAGCAGGAGCTGTAACTTAAAATGCAGCTAAATTTAAAACTGTATTAAAATTCCCCAGAACGTTGCTCCTATTTTTATCTTATGAAGCACTGAAAAGTTGCAGATTTTTGATGGCCTCTCCAGTACTAAGTTATTTGTGGTGTGGGCATGGGCTGTGTTCTGCAGCCTTCCAGAAGGAGAGTGGTTTGGGATCCTTCCTCTTCCCTTGGGTTCTGAGCCCCTGCAGTATAATGGAGACTGTTTGAAGCAAGAAGGTGGGGAGCAGAACTGCCTGCTATCCATAAGCACTGGAGAGTTGAGAATCTGAATTCCTAGGAAAGAATTTAAATGCACATATCCGTGTAAAATGTAACTCCTAATGTATATTTGTTTGTGCAGCTCCTAACGCCTGCCTTAAAAGCAAAGAAAAAATAATTAATTCTGAAGCTGATTCTCCTTTCCTTGGGCTGGGAACATGTTTTCTGTTTGGAGGTGGGGGAGAGGGGGCTGGGCTGTTTTATTTAGCTCTGGTTCCTTGGCAGGAAGATGGAGAAGGCCACGCTGAGCTTGAGGGGCCTCTATGATCAACTGGTGCACCTGGCTGAAATTCTAAGTGCAGGAGACGAGTACAGTAAGTCTTGTGCCTGTGGGTTGTGCTGTGTCTGGTGTAAGAACTTACACGTGTTTGCAAAACACTGTTAGCTGTTGTTGAACCTGTTGATGAGGTGATGGGTAATGAGATTGCTACAGGTAGTCAGATTTGAGGGTTTTTTTTTTTTTCCTCTTATTGACAAATACAAAGTCAAGGGCTGAACTTGTAGGCAGGGCCACATTCTGCTTGACTTCATCCACGCAGGGTCTCATGTTCTAGCTCTACTGGTTGGTACACAAAGGAGTTGGTCTGAAAAACTGGAATATTTCTTGAACATCTAGAGTGTAGGTGGGTTTGACAACAGGCCAACTTCTCCACTCTTCAGCTGGGAGCAGGTTGTATTGATCTAGGGATCTGGTGGAGGGAGAGCTGCTGCATCTCCTCTGCTTGCCAGGGCATCTAAAGATACATCTGTCTTCCTCCAGAGTTTATTCAGTTGGCAAAGAACTTTGAGGAGTATCGGAGGAAGCTGCAGACAACAGAGCATGAGCTGGGCAGGTACAAAGACCTTGTGATGAAGACTGAGGCTGAACGTGGTGCTCTGGAGGTGAAGCTGAAACACGCCCGGAATCAAGTGGACGTGGAGATCAGACGGAGGCAAAAAGCTGAAGCAGAGTGTGAGAAGCTGGTGAGTAATTGCTTTGGTACCAGTTAGTTCTCTAGAGTGTGGAGTCAAGGTGATTAAACCCCATTGATCTATGGATAATAAGGGCTGGCACTCACCATAACCTTGTTTCCCAGGGAGGTTAAAACCCAACAACAACAAATGGGCTCAGCTCCTTGCAGCAGCCTCCTGCTCTGCTCTGCTGGAAGGCTGAGCTGCCAGGGCTGTGCAACCACCAGCAGTCTGTTGACACAAGTTCTGAGAGCCTGTCTGGTCTCTCCTACACTCCAGACTGGTTCATACAGTGGTTACACACAGTTCATTCTCTGGCAGCTCCTGGTATTTTCTCCCTTCACAGGAGCGGCAAATCCAACTGATCCGAGAGCTGCTCATGTGTGATTCCTCCGGGAGCATCCAGCTCAGTGAGGAGCAGAAGTCTGCCCTGGCCTTTCTCAACAGGCCTCAAGCTTCTCTGGGGGGTTCAGGCAACAAAAGGTAGGGAAACCAGTCTTTTGTCTGAGCAACAGAAGTGCCACGTGTCAATCCAGCCCTGTCCCTCTGATCCATACTGCACTGATCTCATTCTGGTTTGAAATGCAGCTTTTCTGAGTCAGTACGGCTGTCCTGAAAGCCAAACTGAGACAAGCTTCTTCTCATTTTTGATTTTTAGGCTGTCTACAATAGATGAATCTGGCTCAATTCTGTCAGACATCAGCTTTGACATGACTGATGAATCACTGGTAATGTAACTCCAAGTTCTAAAGGTTCCCTCCACTATCAGACCCTCGGGGTGTGGGGCCATCTCCAGAGGCACCTTGTGTTTAGGTTGCTGTGGTGTGAAACTGGCAGAGCTGAGCTGCATCTCTCTGGTGTGCTGTTGGCTAAAGCTTAATGAAAGTCCTGGCCAGAGGCTGTGTGGTGTCTACTCTGAGCTAACCAGGGCTCTGCATTTCCCACAGGGCTGGGACTCCTCCGTGGTGAAAGCTGTCAGGCTGAAAAGGAGAGAGAAGCGGGTATGTTCTGTTCTTCCCCTTCCAACAGATCCATTGTTAGCCTTGGCTGACACAATGTCACCACCATCTGTCATCTCACAGCCACCTGTGATGATGTCTGAGCCACTAATCACCATCAGACTTCAGGTGGATGTGCTGCTACTGTAGTGCAGACCTGCTGTGTGGATTTGGGTTGGAAGTTAATCCTGGGGTCTTTTGTCTACTGAAAATTACTGGAAGTTCAGCAAATGTTGTTCTGTTGCGGCCTAGAGTCTGTAAGAAAGCATTTGAAGGTTATAAACAGCTACCAGATGGGGGGAAAATCATGTAGGAAGTTAATATTTTTCTATTCTGTAAAGGAGCTCGTGCTTGTTCTGGTCTGCTGTTAGTGTGCAGGAGGCACAGGTGGGAAAGGACAGCCTGGAATGTTCACTAGCAGAGTTGGGGAGAGTCTGGGACTTGTTTAGTTGCCCTCCTTGTTTTTTGTTGTGTTTTGTGTTGTTTTTTTATCTCCTCCTTTCCTCTGAATTGTATTATCAAGATGGCTAGGACAGTGATTTGAGAGAGCAGTACCTGGAGGCCTCCTGGTACTTCATGGCAACTTGAGGTTGCCATAAGGAACAGGTACCATGGAAAAACCTGATGCCTTTGTGGTGTGTGCAGACAATCATTCAGTCCTTGTTCTGCTGAACTGGTGTAAGACCAGGTCACCACCACATCTGCCTCAGACAAAGATGTCCTGTATCTTTGCAGCGCTCTTCCAGGCAGTTCACTGAAGGTCCACCAGGTCCCCAGAAGAAAATCCGATCGATTGGCTCCACAGCAGACCAGGTCTGGTGGCTCCAGCTGGGCTTGGGTGCAGTTGAAGTGCTTGCACACCTGTTTCTAGGGGAAACCGACTAGAAAACCCCGTGTCCTGTCAGCTCTGCTGTCACTAACTGCATATTTCCTGTTACAGGCAAACGAATCCATAGTAGCAAAGACAACTCTCATGGTCCCCAATGATGGGGGCCCAATTGAAGCCATCTCTACCATCCAGACTGTGCCTTATGGCCTGAGAAGCCGGAGGAAGAGTGGTAGGTGTCATGTCTCTGTTTGTCCTGATCCTGAAGCTGCTGCTTAGTAGGCAGGAGGTGATCCTGGAATGTTAGTTACCTCCCTCCAGGACCCAGGCAGCTGCCTCTGGTTTATGATGCACCTGCTTTTAAAGCAAAGGTGGTGGAGGGTGTTTCCATTCAGTCCATGCTCTTCTTCTTCTGTCCTCCAGGCCCTTTGCAGCCTTGGAGCAGCGAGTCGAGCGTCGGCAGCAAGCAGCTGGGGTCCAAATCAGAGAATGAGGGCTCCAGCACCCCGCAGAGCAATGCAGGAGTGAGGCTGCATGACTTTGTGTCCAAGACGGTGGGTCTACAGGCAGGGAGAACTTCAAAAAGCATCTCCTGCCTTTTTGAAGTGTGGGTGATGTCAAGGTGTTGGTGAGAGAGCAGCCACTGTGTCTCGAGTCGCTATCAGCGGTACCGGCCACCTGCAGGGATCAGGGCACGTTACCTGCTGTAAGTCACTGCACTCATCTCCCATCTGTGTGCTCCAAATCATCAGGTTATCAAGCCAGAATCGTGTGTCCCATGTGGCAAAAGAGTGAAATTTGGGAAAATCTCCCTGAAGTGCCGGGACTGCCGCGTGGTGGCTCACCCGGAGTGCCGGGGCCGCTGCCCCCTGCCCTGCATCCCCACCCTGACCGGCACTCCCGTCCGGATCGGAGAGGTCAGCCTGCACAGCTGCCAACACCTGGGCTTGGGTTGGGTTGGAGTTAGAACCTGTTTGGGCCCTGACGAGTCTGCCTGCTCCAGGAGAGCTGGTGGTGCTAGAGCTGCACAGTGAGACAAGCCAGGAGCTCGCTGGGTGGGTGGGTGGGTTGGAACTGGGGCGGTGGGATGTGGTGTGAGGAGGGTGTTTGAGCTGTGAGCCCTGGGAAAGCAATCCTGCAGGAGTGCAGGATGTGGTGCTGCTCTTCTCTGGGCTGCTGAAAGAGAAATGATGTTTGTTTCTAACACCTAGGCCTCACTGAATTCTCGAGAGAGTATTTTCCATGTTTTAAAGACCGAGTATATCTGCTTGTTTCTCATTTTGCCTTCTGCCTCCTAGGGTACCTTGATGGACTTTGTCCCTTCCACTCCTCCAATGATCCCCTCCATCATAGTGCACTGTGTTAATGAGATCGAGCAGCGAGGGCTGCACGAGGTAAAGAGAAAACGAGGTGTGAAACAGTGCTAATGAATCGGGTTGTGGTGGCAGGGAAACAAATTAACCCAAATATCTCTTATTTATGGTGTGTGTCGTGCTGCTCTGTGGGTGACTGAGTGAGCAACGGTGTCTGGAGGGTGCTCAGATGTGGGAGGTTTGGAGGTGTGGTTGATGCTCGGCCTCTAAGTGGTGTTTCCTGTGACCAGACCGGCCTGTACCGCATCTCTGGCTGTGACAAGACAGTGAGGGAACTGAAAGAGAAGTTCCTTAGATCAAAAAATATGCCTCTGCTCAGTAAAGTGGATGATGTCCATGCTATCTGTGGCCTTCTCAAGGACTTCCTGCGCAGCCTGAAGGAACCCCTGCTCACGTTCCGGTTAAACAAGACTTTTATGGAAGCTGCAGGTAAGGAGTTGCTAAGTGACATCTCCTGGGCTTGGTGGTCACAGGTTTAGCTGTGAACTGTGAGACCTCAGTGCTTCCTGAAGCCTTCTCTTGCAGCTGTGTTGATGTGCAGTATGTTGGGAAGCTCTCTCTCCTGCTGGACTGGTTTGGAAGAGTTTAAACCCAAATTCTAGTGCTTGGGCAAGATGTAAAATTATTAAAATGGCACGTGGAGTTTCTGGCTTCCTGGTTTCTCAGACTAGCTATTCATTCCTGTGAGGGGAATATCACAGCTGTGCCTCTGGGACCACTTTCTGAGGTCTAAACATGTTTTTTTCCCCCCCCCAGAAATCTCAGATGAGGACAACAGCATTGCTGCTATGTACCAAGCAGTTGGAGAGCTCCCTCAGGCCAACAGGGACACGCTGGCTTTCCTCATGGTCCACCTGCAGAGGTATGTTCAAATGGACTGGTAGTTCTGAAAGGTGCTCTCTCTAAATGGCTCTTGTTACTCCTCCTGAGCACAAAGTCTCCATTCTGGGGGGAAAAAACCTTATTCAGAGGCTGAAGTGTGTGGGACAAGAGAAGAGGAGAAGCTACTCTCTTTCTTAATGTATTTTAATATAGGGTGGCTCAGAGCCCAGAGACTAAGATGGACATTCCCAACTTGGCCAAAGTCTTTGGCCCCACAATCGTTGCCCACGCGGTCCCAGATCCTGACCCAATGACTCTCCTGCAGGACACTAAGAGGCAGCCCAAGGTAGGTCAGCAGGGGGGACTGACCTGGAGGATTTAAGATCCCATTTACAGAATTCTCTTGGATTCCTGGAGGGAGCTGAGGTGATGTCTGGAGGTGTCTGTGTCAAAGCTGTGTGTGCTGGTGTCTCTGTAGGTTGTGGAGAGACTTCTCCTGCTGCCCATGGACTACTGGAGCCAGCTGATAATGGTGGAGCAAGAAAACATTGACCCAGCACATGTCATTGAGAACAGCAATGCCTACTCCACACCCCAGACCCCCGATGGCAAAGGTAGCCCCTGGTGCTGCTCTGCTACCTGGGCAGCTGCCCAGCCACAAATAATGACCCTCAATCTGAGCTGCTTGCCAGGCTGCTGGAACCAGCCATTCCTGCCTGCTTTGTGGAGGAAGAGGGAGGAAAAGCATGCCAGGAAATACCAGATTTGTCTAGTATTTTTGACAGATGCTAGGGAATATCTAGTGTTCCTTGCATGGCAATGAAAACTTCAGCTGTCCTCACGCTGCTCATTTCTCTGCTTCTTTTCTGGCAGTGAGCATGCTTGGACCCCTCACCACTCCAGAGCAGCAGCTCTCCAAGACACCATCCTCCAGCTCCCTGTCCCAGAGGGTCAGGTCTACCTTCACCCCCAAGTAAGTGCCAGTGGGTGTTATGGAGCTGTTGGGATGGCTGCAGTGGTTTGGGAGATCAAGGAGAGCTGAAAATAGGCTTTTGGAGCCAGCTCTGGGAGCAGCCTGGATTCACTGCTCAGTCAACTCTCCCTTAATCAGTGCTGGAGTACCAGTGTGAGCTGCTTCATTGTATAGTGGGGAGAGGAACACTTTGGGAGGAGGGTAAAATTTGGCTGAATGACACCTGGGAAAGGGGGAATGTTAGACCTCTATATCCCAAATCTGAACCTGATGGTTTTCTACTTCTCTTGAACTAGATTTGGGAGCAAAAGCAAGTCAACAACCCAGCTTGGGCACCAAGGCACCTTCTTTGCCTCTCCTGTGCTGAAGTGAAGTGGACCTGGGAGCTCATGTTGGCCCAGCCCTTGCACACCAACATGTCTGAGTTCCAGGAAATGCAAGTTTTCTCCACAGCCCTGGGCAGCTTACATAATAAGACCTTTTTTTCTTTTATTGTTCAGCTTAACACTGAGCCTTTTAATGGGATTTTACCGTGCAATTTATTTTTATTATCTGATGTTTTACTGTACTTAGCCTTGTTGAAGAAAGTAACTTGCAGGATCTGTCCAAAGTGATATTAAAAAATTGCTGAAGAAACTCACACTTCTCAGTAGCATCCAGCCTGAAGTGCAGCAGTCATGCAAGGGTTCTAAGTTCTTTTTTTTGAGAAGTCCATAGGTTGCTCTTCACGCAGCAGTGACAGCCTGATGGCACTTGGTCAGAATCCCATCTTTCCAACGGCTCCAAGGTCTGGAATTGTGGCCGTGTGCTGTGGTGGTGCAGCTCTGCTCCTGAGGATGGCAGTGTTGGACTGGGCTGAGGGGCAGGGGCTGCTCAGGAACCTGCAGGAGGGACCGACCTCTTCTGCAGACACCTTTTCTGGTGCTGTGTTTACAAGGGGGAACGTTTTGCAGAGGACTGTCTGTAGATGCAAACCCGAAGGGTTCCTGGGCAGTCTAAATGAATGGTTAGTGCTGCTCAAAGTGGTGAGGGGAATGAGGGTAGTTTAAGAGCACCTTTTGATTTTTTGGGAGTCCCTGCTCTCCCAAACTGGGCTGTGTGACCTTGCCCAAGAGACTTGTGGAGCACGTAACAGAAGTTTATAAAGTGGCTGTTTTTATTGAGCTCTGGAAAACTTCTGACCTGTGCAGTTCAGTAAATCATGATGTTCTGTGTGTCCTGGGACTCTGGCCAGTGTGTTTTGTTGTGCTCTGGAGTTTTTGACCAGGCCCTGGTTACAGGAGGCTGAGGTGCTGAGCTCTGAGTAGCTCCTGCCCCAAGGACCAAGGAAGCTGCAGTCTTTGCTGCTGGGGAGCAGGGTCAGTCCAGAGGAGGAAGGAGAAGAACAGTTTTGGTCCCCAATAGTCTACCAGGAGGTGAAGTAGCCCTTGCTGAACATGGTGGCCTGGGTTGTCTCTTTTCCCCTTGGCTGCAGGGTCTGGAGGGTGAAGTTGTCTCCTGCCAGGTTTGCACCCTGGCTCTGACCCACTGCAGGTGATGGGGGAGCTGGGGCTGCTGCCCCCTCTCCACTGGGGCTGGTGGGTGTTCTGGGTTGTTCCCCGGGGCAGGTGGGTGGGTGGTTCTGGCCTCTGGTGGTTTCACTCTCACCAGATGTGCACGAGGGGGCACTAAAGGCAGATCTTGTGTCTTGCTCCTTTTCTGGAGCACCTTCTCCCAAACTGGATCATGTCTGTTCCCTGCTGGAGCAGAAACTGGGGGATTTACAGCTGGTACCAGTGTAGGAAAGCAAACCCCCTGGGTGTGCTCAGGCAGGGGCCTGAGGTGCACACACCTCCAAGGGTTAATGCAGAAACATTTGGAGACACAGACAGAGACCATCCCTGTGTCCTGTGCTCCACCCTCATCAAGACCTTCAGCAGTGGGTGATCTTAGGGAGGAAGCAACTCTTGCAGTTGCTGTAGGTCAGAGTCCAGCATCCTGAGAGTCCTTCTCCCCACTGAAGAGGACTCTGGGCATTAAAGCTCTTCAAAAGCAGCAGGGCTGAGGTGGTGGAGGAGAAGGCCACTGGGCTGCAGGATGTAGACCTTGGCACTGGGGCTTGTTGGGCTGGTTTTGGCTGGATCTGCCCTGACCTGCCTGTAACTTTGCTGTGGTTTGTTTAGCTTGTTTACCTGGAACATCACCTGCCCAGCACCAAGGTGGCTGTTACCTAATTGATTTCTAACAACAGAATTGGCATCGTTTGGTGGAGCTGAGGGGCAGTGGCTGAGCCTGTGGTGACTCTGATGTGCCCAGAGGGTCAGCATGCAGCCCTTGGGCACAGGAGGGCCCAGGGCTAGGGACACATCCATGATCCATTGCTGAGCAGTGAAGAACAGAGCTTTGGCAGGTGACAGAAAGTGGCCTTAGAGGTAAGAGGAAAAAAAAAAATGGGTGAAATGCAGGATAGATGTTATATCTGGATGTAACATGGAATTGCAGCTTTGTGAAGGACGATTCAAGTGTGGAGAGTAATAGAAAACATAAAGAAATAGCCCCAAGTAGACCCTAAACTGAGGAGGGAGAAAACCATCAACCTTATCATCACATTCCTTCCAGCAAAGAAGAAAAAAATAACCCTTCAATATCACTTCCCCCCCCCTCAGGACCCTGGTGAGTCACTGCAGCAATGCAGGGGGAGCAGGGAGACTTTGTCACCAGGGGAATGGGGCAGCTACTTCTGTGTGTTCTGTTTGTTCCTGACAGCCTGGAATAGAAATGGGTAATTGGGATATTAGCTGTTAGTATGGGATGAATGGTAAGTGATTGCTGTGTCTTGATTAGGCTGAGGCATTAATTAGACCAGCAATAAGCCCTAATTCTTGAACCCCATGTAAGCATTCTGTGTGTGCTTTGGCTTGTTCTGCTGCTGTTGGGGCCAGGCTGGGAGTTGGGTGGCACAGACATGGGTTGGACCAGATGATCCTTGAGGTCCCTTCCAACCTGGCATTCCATGATTCAGCTCCTTGGGGCAGGGGCTGAGCTGGGCTCTGGGCAGTGCTGGCAGGACATTCTGAGCTCCAGTCCCTCAGGCCTCAGCAGTGGCTCTTGGCTCTTTCTCCTGCTAATATTGGGACCAATTTAAGGAAGATTCCGGTTCTGGGAAGTAGCTAATAATATCACACAAAGCTTGGATGGAAGTCAAAAATAACAGCAAATGGGAAAACTACCTGCCACACAGCCAAGCAGGAAGCACAGGCCAAGCTTGGTGTTGGGAGACAGAAATGGTGGGAAGGAAAAGCAAAAGAGCTGCAGTAAGATGCAGAGAAGAAAAATACAAACAGCTTTTAGAGAGCTTGGAAACAGTCCTTGGGTCCAAACCAGTTCTGTGACATCTAATAATGCTGATCCAATTCTCTAAGGTGATTGAAAGGAAATCCTGGTTTATTGGCCCAGGTGTCTCCTGAGTGTGGAAAATCACCCCTCTGCCACATGGATCCTCTGCTGCCCACCTGGGAACAGGGCTGGGGGCAGCCTGGGACTCCAGCCCTCTCCATTCCTTGGGAATTAACCTGGTTTTCTTGTTCCTTTACCCCAGCAGTCTGCTGCTGTCCCTGGGCAAGGCTGGACATCTGAGCCCTGGTTTCCATCTGTGTAGTGGCTGTTGTACATGAGAGAACCTCTGAGTGGACATGTGGTCTGTAGGAATAAATCACCTGAGACCAAACGACCTGGTTAGGAAATGCACCCCTGTATCAGGCAGGAAAAGGAAAAACACAAATCCAGACTCAGCCTGGTTCTTCTTGGACACGATGAAGGGGCTCTGAGCCCCCCTGAGTGGTCTGCAGGATGAAGTGGGAAAGACAGAGCCTGGAAATGCTGTTCTGAAAACAGTGCCTGGGGGGTCAGGACACTTCCAGGAGGTTCAGCACAGGAGCAAAGGCCAAAACCAAAAACCCCTTGAGGCGTGGCAGGAGGATTATCCTGACAGTCTGAGCCCTGGCTCAATGTTCTTGTTCACTGCATCCAACTTCCTTGTTGCCCTTGAAGTGCAGGTGAGGCTTCCAGGAGTAAGGAGACAGGTAACAAAACAGTGGCTTCAGTTTCTGTTGCACCTTTTGGATCACGTTGGCTCTGCTCCTCCCTGCTGTGCTCCTTGCAGGTCCTACCTGTGGATGGACACGTTCCTCCAGGAAGAGCCTGTGGTCTCCCCCTGCTCGGGTGCTGGAGGACACGCAGAGGATTGCAGGAGCTCTTATGAGACCTAAATCGGTAACACCTCCTAGGAAAGGGCTCACACCCTTCAGAGGTGCCTGTTTCTCCGGTTGGAATAGCATCTCACCCAGCCTTGGCTTTCTCCCTGGGCACCAGCAGATGGCAGGGGGCTTCCATGCAGGAGCTGTGAGGCCCAGGGTGAGCTGGCAGCTCTGCCCTTCTCTCTCCAGCCTCTGAAGAAGCAGCTGAGCTTTTGCACCATTTCTCGATTTCTGCCCTGCAGCTGGATTATTCTTTTTAAGCAATACTCCAGTTTCTCTCCCCGTCCCCTTTTTTGGGTTGAAAAATACCCCACCGCCTATAAATGGAAATGTGGTGGTTTCCCTGGGGTGTGGATGTGGAGGGAGAAACAGCAGGGCTTGAGAAAGCAGGAGCTGCCTGGGGAGGACCCTCATCCTTAGGAAGGGCCCAAGAAAATGACTGGGCAGCAAGCTGGAAGTGAAAAAGGAAATATTTTTTCCATATAATTATTGAAATTGAGAGCCACATTGTGTAAAAACAGGCTCTGCCTTGCCAGAAGGTTTGACCTCCTTGTTTTCAAATGCTTTGAATGTACAGCAGAGAAGAGAAGAGAACAGCCTCTCTGTGCAGGACTCTTGTTGAACTACCTGATGCTGGAACTTGGACCTGTTGAATTCCTCCAGATACAGGTGGCCCAGATGTTCTGCTTCACTCATGTATGAGCACCAGGGGACACGTAACCACCAGAGACTGAATTTGCTGCCCTGGGATGATGCAGGGAGCTCTGTCTGGAGGAGGCAGGGATTGGCTTCCCTCCAGACACTCCTGGTTTCCCCTAAACTGGATGAAGATTCTTAAACTGTGACTCCTGCAGCCTGCAGGAAGAGCTGAGCAGCTTTGCAGGCATGGACAGAGAGCAGAACAAGGAGCTGTTGAGCATTTCAAAATCTTAGGCTGAAATACCTTCCTGAAGTGCTTATCTCTCCTGAATTAATCTATCATTCAGAAATATGGGGATTTGACTGTCTGTTTACAGCTTGGTGAGCCAATGAGGCCACTGCAGAAGCTTGATCAACAAGAGAAAAATATGTCTAGGGAGAAGAAAAGAGATGATAGTGAGGGGTTCAGTTACTGACCTCAAAAACAGAGCCCCAGTGGCTGCTGTCTACGTGACCCCCTCACCCTCTGCACGTCCAAAGGCTGCAAAGTGCTGGAAGACACTCTGATACCAACGAACTCCCCTGGCTCCTCAGGGAGGGCTTCTTATCTCCCAGAGCAAAGCCTTCCCTCTATCAGCACCCGGAGAGACACTCAACTGTCTTCCAACTGCTCTGATGTGCTGATAAGTCCAAAGCGTTTGCTGCTCAGAGGCTGGGAAACTCCAGAGCACCAGGGGCTGATCTGGGCAGGCAGCTTGGCAGTGGAGAGCAGCAGAAACCTTGTCCTGAGGGTGCTGAGGGCTTCAGAGCCAGAGAGCTGGGAGCAGCTCTCCATTTTGACCCAGCTCATGCCCTGACAGGGGCTGTGGCCTTTCCTGCCATCCCCAAGACTGGGTGGTGCAGAGTATCCCAGTCCCAGACCACAGGAAAGGGGATCCATGACATTTGTAGGGTTGTTCATTAAGAGGGAAGCATGACAGAAAATCAGATCCTCAGATTTCAGAAGCCAAGGGCTGGTCTGAAGGCCTGTGGTCCTGCTATCGTGGCATAAAAGTCATGACAAATGGTGGTGTTAAGATCTTTGATAAGATTGCAGCAGTTCCACGAAGTTCTGAGCCAAACTGAGAGCCATGGGAAAAGCAGAGGAGCTGAAGTGCTGACAACCCAACCTAATGTGTAGAAAGAAATAATAATAGGGGGTGATTTAAACTGTTAATTACAATTATAGAGATTTTGATGAATCTGTTTCCTGCACAACTTGGAAACAACTAGAACATGGTGCACTTAGACTAGTTAAGAGCAGCTGTGGGTAAGAGCAGATGAGAAGGTCCCTCCCCAGTGAAATGTTTAGGTGCTTTTCATGGGTTTGAAGAATAAAAGTTCTGAGATGTGGCTGAGCTTAGAGGAAGTCCCATGGAAGGAAAAGAAAAGGACCCTTGGCCATCTGTGGCCAGTCAGCTCAGGAGAACCTCTTCTTCTGGGTGTATCTGAGATGAACCACAGCTGATTCCACAGCTCCTTGGATTCTTCCCCGGGTGGGGGATTAGAAGTAACAGACCAGTTCCAGTATTTGGTGAGGAGGGACAAAGGAAACGGCAGATAATGCCAAGAAGGTAGAAATATGTCAGTCTAACTTCAAAGGGTGGGTGATCAGATAAGGATGGTAATTGATGTGAGTGGTGAAGGGGGAAGAATTTCAATAGAATAAGGAAACAAAAGGCTGGAAAGCACTTCCATTCATTGGATATTTACAGGTCATCTGGGAAAGATTAAAGTCATCCAACAGGTGGGAGAAAGCTGAGAAGAACCTTCCCTGACCTGGGGAGGGTGGAGAATTGGTCAAGAAAAAGGAGACTGAAGATCAGGAGAGAATTATGTGGTGTTGGGATCTGGGAAACCAGTGGAACAAGCAGTTCAACACGTTGTTTGTCAGCACCTAATGATGACGACCAAAGAAAATGAGTAACAGGCAATGCTAATTTGGCAAGATGCAGCCATCCCAGGCTCAGGATTTCCTTCTGCAGTGATGCTCTGAGTGCTGTGCTCCCAGAAGAGGCAGTAAATAGTTTTGTGGCTTTTGACACTGTTCCACATGGTACACGGGCAAGCTAAAGAAACAGTTCAGATAAAACCACTCTAGAGTGGGTCCAGGACTGAGTGACAAGCTCTACTTCAAGGAGGATTTCCAGTGGTTTCCCTGCAAAGGGGAAGGAGAGAAGCAGAGCGAGTTTGTAAGAGCAGGTGACAGAAATGGGTCAGGAAAAATGTAACTGGTCTTTCCAGTTCCAGGAGGATCTTTCTTTCTTGTGTCTCTTGACAGAGGCTCCTGTAGATATAGTGGAAAACCAGTGTAATTTTAATTGGCATGAACCTAAACATTTATTTTTTATTTGTAAGCTGGAAACTAAAATACACCCTGAAACAAGGCTCTGTCAGCAGTCTTATTTAACTAAAGACAACAACAATCTAGTGCAAAGTGGCTACAGACAGAAGGATCGTTTTGAAAGTGTTACTTCATGCAGAAATAGCTCAAGCTGGACCTGGAGATTTCTGCAACCAGGTCTCCACTGTGTTGGCTGTTCCTGAAAAATCCCTGTTTCCTCAAATGCTGTGTAGCTCCTGGGGCTCTGCTCTCAGAAGTGTCACCCTTGCTGAGAAGGGTTTTACCCTTGGCCAAAGACACAAACAAGAGATTACATGATGTGATTTCCTGTGTGAGCAAAACTGGGTTTGGTGACCCACAGAACTGCTCAAACTTCAACCCTGGAGCTTGTTTTCTTGGGCTTTAACTTGGAGCCCATTCAGCAAAGTCTTTTTATCCTGACTTTTGTCTAAACACACACACAAAAAAAGGGGGAGAATAAAAACAGTGTCTTCTAGAAAAAGAAAACAAACTATCACTCCCGAATTCTGACCCTTCCTCCATCAGCTTTCAGGAAACTGAGTGACAGAGGTGAAATTGTTTTATATAAACTGCAATTTCCACCCAGTGAGATGAGCTCCCTGCTCCATCAAGCAGAGCTGGAGGTGGCCATTCTCACCCAGGCACGTCTAAGAGCCAGACCCTGCAGGACACAACCTCACCAGGACAGTGTTCCCCTCATGCTTCCAGCCTCTCCTGGGAGCTTTGCTTCTGCTTCATCCACTTGTCCTCCTCCAGGAGGGCAAAGCCCTGGTGCTGCTCTGCCAGTGCCCTCCCCGAGCTGCTTTGGGGGCTTCAAACACAAGTGGAATTAGAGGAGAAACGGCACGTGGTGCTTGTGTTGTTCTGGCACCTTTGTAGCTCACATCTGGTGACACAGCTTGGTACAAACATGATGGGCACTGGCTGCTGCTTGGCCAAAGCCTTCTCCAGGGTCCCGTGGCCCACAGAGACTTTCTCTTCTCGTGTGTTTTTCTGTCTTTTTTGGTTCAAAGAACCTGAAGCACTCAGGAGCTGTCAGAGCCTTCCCCAGTGGTTTATTTTTAGCTCAGCATCACGAGCACGCTCTGTGCCCTGAGGGATCCTGTGGGGGGATGCAAAGACACTTGAAAACACACAACTCCCCCCTTTTCAACAGAAAAGAGCTTTTAACCTGCCCAGACCTTCTAGTGGCTTAATTCACTCCTTGTGATTGTATTTCACTTGACAGGTTTTATTTGATGTTTCATTTTTGAGACGCTGCTCCCCATGCGAGTATTTATGGAGTCCCTCAACCCCCTCTCTCCAAAGCTTCCCCTAAAGGCTTTGAACTCATCCCGTGGTGCTGGGATGGTCCCAGCAGCCACTTTGGCCCTGCAATCGCTGACTGTGTGAAACAAGAGCCCTGGATTGTTTTCCCAGGCACTGTTCCTGAGGAGCTGCCTCGCAGCATCTCGGCCCCTCGCTCGTGAACCCTCCGTGTGTGCAGGCAGGAGGCGTTTCATCCGGAGCTGGAACACAGCAGCCAAGCAGAATTTCCTTTGAGCTGCAGATAAGCAGATTCTGGTGACAGAGAGGCCCTGCTCAAACAGACACTGGGCTTCCAGCTTTCAGAACAGCCTCCAGGGCCAAAGGGGAAGGAAGTATTTAATATTGTGAACATAGGACGTATAGAGAAAAACAACACTTCAAGATGCAGCACCCTGAAAAGCACACCCTGAGCTGTTAACCCACTGCTGCCGAGGGTGAGCAGCCCCAGAGCAGCCCCAGAGCAGCCCCAGAGCAGCCCCAGAGCTTGGGACATGCAGAGAAGCTGAAGGTTTTCCAGGCCCGTGCAGGATTTGGTAAGGATTCCTCAGGATTCAGCAACAAAGAGTTGCCTCCTTATGCAGGAAACCTTGATCAGCCACGGAGAAAACTGATCACCGAGTTGTGCATATTGAAAACTCAAGTTGTCTTTGTGAAGGACCTGAATGGTCAGATTACAGGAGGTAAATACCTGCAAAGAACCAGCTCCAGCCTCCACTGGAGGCTGCAGAGCCCAGCTTGCTTGGTGCTGAGTTGAGAGACGTGTCGGGGCCCGCACGGGATCCCTGCTGAGAAATCACAGCTCTTTTCAGCATCAGCAGAATTAAAACAGGGAGGAGTCTCCACTTTCAGAGGGCAAACAGAAGCAACTTCTCACTGTCAACATGCTATCAAAAAGATGGAGTGGGATAACAGTTGTGGTCAAACCCAGCAGAAGATACGGGCAGACGTTCAGGCAGACTGATTCTTGAAATCTTAGAGAAATCGATAACAAATCAAACACAGTAATAACAGAGCAAGCGTTTCTGGAAAAGTGATGGAGAAGCATTTCCTCACCTCAGGCAGACCCCCCTGTGCCCCAGGGACCAACAACTAATGAAGAGCAGAGAAAGAGGCAAAACGTGACACCCTGGTCACAGGTGACCTAAATGCACAGGTTAGTCAGCAGAGGAAAAAAGGGTGATTCAAGGGACTCCCTCCTGGTTTCTAGGGACACCGACTGGGAAAAACCCCTCATCTGGGACACCAGCTTCTTCATCCCCCCTAGTGAAAGGAGTTGAGAGATGGTTTGTCCGCAGCTTCCAGAAATTGCCTCCAGATGGTGCTCCAGCCGATTTTCTGGGATTCTAACGGCATCCGCTTGCATCACAGCCCGCTTTTCTGAGCAGCTCTTCTCTTGATAGTAACAAAGGAGGATGGACCAGGCTCGGTCCTTCCAGGGAGCCTTCAGCTGCCCCTGCCAACCCAACCCTCCCCTTGGGAAGCTCATCCCTTCCAGCTCATGGACTGGAAGCCCCTGAGTGGCTGCCGGGAATGAGTTGCAAACAAGGTCCCCATAGGAAAGGAGAACTATGGATTCATAACCTTGACCATTCTGGATAGGAAAAGTTTATTTGTCCAGCTTGCTTTATAAATAACCCAGAAAGCAGCAGCTTTGTTTTCATGATCTCGGCCTGGACATGCAGAGGAGCCTCAGCAGAGCCTGTCCCAGCCTTCCCAAAACAGCCAGTGGTGCAGGATGCCCTCTTGGAGCCAGGCAGAGATGCCACAGCTAAGGAGGAGCCAGGTCTCATCCTGACTGCTGTCCCACAGAAAACTCCTTACTGGTCCCATTCCCAGCACTGGAAACATGAGGATCCCCTGTGTCCCCCATACAAGCAGTATGGGGACAGAAACCACCATTAATGAAGAGCTGATCCCTCCTTGAATCACGTTTTTCCCCCCATCCCTCCATCATACAGTGTTTTTCTCCCTTTTGCAGGGCAGGAACAGCTCCAGTGGATCTCAACACATGCTGGAAAGGGGCAAATATTCTTTTACACCAAGCAACAAAACTGAGAAATGGCAGGATCCTGCAGGAGTGGTAGAGGCAGACATCCCTGATTGTTTGACAGGGGACTTCACAGAGCCTGCTGGTGGTCAGCAGCAAAAGCCTGTGACTCTTAGTCATGGGACACCAGAGAACTTTGCAAAGTATGTGGAAAAAGAGAAAAAGTGGCGGGCAAATAGAAACCCTGTGCTCAGCACTCCAGGGATGTTTCTCCTGTTTCTCCCATTGCCAGCAGCTCTTCCCGGGCAGCTTCACCTCCCCCAGGTCTGATCTGCAGAATATCAAGGGCTCGGGCAAATCTTTAAAACTAGATACTTCCCTTACCCAACCCACTCTTCCTTCAGCCCTTATCTGCCCTTACCTGTCTCCACTAGGTCGCTTTCAAAGTCCCAGACATTTCCTTCCTTTGTTTGTCTTGGCCAGAAAGGGAAATGTCTTGTGTGTCAAAGGTTTAGTGCAAATTCCTGCCCAAGCTCTTTAGTACCTCTGGTCTCTGTAAATCAAACTTCTCCTGACTTGGGATTTGCACAATCAGTCAGACACTCTCCCCTGTTCTCCCTCTCCTGCTTGGGCACAGGATTGAGATGGACGTGGCACAACATCAAGGGATTAAATCCCAACTGGTGCAAATGGGGGCTAGGAAAGAAGATATGGGTTTCAAAAAGGGTTTGCACAAGGCCAGATTTTCTCAAGGTCTCTGCCACTGTCCTGGCTCTCCAAGGGCCTGGCTGAGGTGGATGAAGAGCAGCTGGCAAAAAAACCCAGCCCTGAGAAGTGGTGGTTGCTGGGGAAAATGTGGGTTGTTAATGGTTAGTTTTGACTCTGATGGGATTGGCACAGTGGTTTGGGGAGAGCAGAGGTTACTGGTAGAACAAAGCTTGAGGAGTGGTGTTCTCTGGTGTGTTGGACTGAGCAGCTCCTTGGGGATCCAGCACCTCTCTTCAAACTGGCACAGCAAAGCCAGGGGCAAAACTGAGTGTGAAGGGGGTAACTCAGCAATTCCCAGCAGCTCTCGTGCCTGAACGGGCTCCTCTGGGTTGTTTTCCAATGAGCTGCTCTGTGCTGTGGCTGTTAGGAGGGATGGAGAGAATGGATCAAAGCCCATGAAACATCCTTGCCTCGGGGCAAGGGGTGACTTTCCTGAGTGTTCTGCTCAGTCCTTCCTCTTTGGGAAAGTCACCTGGACTTAGAGACTCGAAGCAGGACACGGAGGGAGGAAGAGAGGCCCTCTCCACGGGGTGAGCAGTTCAGAGGCAGCAGGTGCAGAACAAGAGGATCAGGTTGGCAGGGAGGGGTGAGGTCGGCAGCCACAAGCCTGCTGCAGGGGCAGCACTTCGGTTGGAAGCTCCTTCCTCTGCAGATGAGCACCTTGATCTCGGCTCTCCCCTCTCCTCCTCCTCCCCGGTCGCTGGGAGCAGCACACCTGCCTGCGGGCACCCGGTGCCACCAGCTGCTGAAACCACAGCCTGGGGAAGGGCAGCCTTCCTCCCCCTCGCTCAAGAGGAGGCTGTGCTGCATGAAAACAAACCTGAATCAGGCTGTTCTCACCCTAAGCTCTCCTGGCAAACAGGAAGCTGCGAGCAAGGGTAGAAGAGCAAGTTTACAGGCTCTTGGTTAACACCAAGAACATCCCCCAGACACCATCTGCACTGAAGCGAAAGAAATGCTTTCCAGGTAACAAGGTGCACCTGGGTTCACCTGCCCAGCTGACACGCTGGGGTCTGTGTCTGAAGCAGGGAAGGGCTGAGCACTTGCCTCCCCTCCCTGGGCTTTGTCTTCAGATGAAACGTTAAACTGATGCACCATCTGCCCCAGCAGCAGCTCAGCTGCCAGAGCTGCAGTTACAGCCAGGGAGAAAAACTGATGAAAAGCCATGAGATTAGTGGCCAGAATGTGTCCCTTCCACACCAGTATCACTGGGCTGTGCCAGGAGGCCACCAGCTCCATAGAGTGCAGGAGGAGGCCTGTGGTCTCAGCAAGGCACCTCCACACTTCCCTATCTCTTATTTTAATTTGGGCTTGTAGAGTCGGGTTGTGGTTGGACTAGATGATCTTAAAAGTCTTTTCCAACCAGAATGATTCTGTCATTCATCCTGCTCCTCTCCCTCACTCCCTTAGCATCTAGGTTACCTATTAGGTCTGTGTATGTTCAGAGGTTTTCACCATTACTTTTTGAAGCTTTCCATTACCAGGTACGAGCAGAATCAATCCTGGAGCTCCCATGATTCAGCACCTGCCTGTTCTTGACATTTAATCTCTCTGGAGCGATTAGGATCTGTCCCCAAGGCACAGCACGAGATTGTTGATGGCAACACGACAACAAGCAGCCATTTTTGTAGGACTTCCTGCTGAGTCCACCCTGGAGATGCTCCTACCTCTGGCACTCAGTGTCTGCCACCAGAGCCAGGGGCCACGGGTGGGATGATGGATTAGAAAAGTGGCTGTGAAATTTCTCATACATTTCCTGCAAGTTTTGAAATCAGGCCTCCCTCTATGACATCTCATCCCTCCTCTTTACAGCTGCTTCTCATTTCCCAGCCATAGTCTTCCTGTTATGCTGGTATTTTTTATTTTATTTTTTAAAGTTTTTTGGAAAGGTGGGGGGTGGGAGGCTGTGCTTAACAGCTGCACACAATTCTCCCCTGGCCATGCCTGCTCCCATCACTATATATAGCCTCAGACAGGCCAGACAAATGGAGTGGGGCTGGGGTTAATAATCTCAAAATGGAGTTCAGCTGTCTCTGAACTGTGATTTACTGGGACTGAGGCCAGGCAAGTTCCTCCTCACACCCTTGCTGTGGAGCCATCCGCGAGGGACCAGCCTTTTCAAAAGGGGAAAAATGATTTAAAAATGCCTTTTTTGCTGGCTGAAACTCGAGGAGATGTGAGATGATTCAAGCAGGTCTGCTGTTGGATGGGGGGTCTCCGGGGAGACGCTGGTGTGGAGGAGTGTTCTGCATGCTGATGTGCCACCACCTCCATCCTCAGAAGCTCGGAGGCAGGGGAATGGGTGAGTTTAACCTGGCCCTTGTTCTTCCCTGGGGCTTGTGGTGGCTGAGCAGCTGCTAATGGAAATACCTGGTGAGGAGTGTGGTGGTCAGAGCTGCTCTCAGTGAGAAGGTCTGCTCTGGGGTTAGAGGTGTGAGGGTCTGCTAGTCTGTCCCCCCCACCCATTGCATGTCAGGGATCCCAAAACGTCCTGGTGTTGGATGTTTTTGCCTGTTTGTCACACGGACAGAGGCTGGGCAGAGCTGTCCCCTTTCCTGAGGGCTTTTGGCCTCATTGGTGTCCCCTGTGTTGGGGACACAACTGCTCTGTGCTGTGCAGGGCCACTGAGTGCCCCTGGGTGACCTGCCTGGGGGGCCTCGTGTCTCTGTTCTCCGCACAGTCACAATATTGGTGTGAAGAACCTGCAGGGTGTAGCTGGGGCTCAAATGACTTTGTGTGCTAAAAATCAGCAAAGGGGCTGCCTTCAGAGCCTGAAACCTGGGCAGGATTCAGTTTTGTGGGTCTTGGGCACCTTTGGGGGTGCTGAACATCACGCCAGGGTCTCCCTGTGGGGGCTGTCAGGAAGCCATAGTGCCACAGATGTGGCAGTGCCACCTCCCCTCCAGACACAGGGCGCCCTGTGCCACCCTCTCCTGCACCCTGGTCCTCAACAGCTCAGAGTATTTTTAGCTGCTGTGCCTCGCAGACATAACTCTTCTCCTCCTGAAGAAACAAACCTGCTCATTTCCTGCCTTCTATGGAGAGATGCAGCTCCAGGCAGCTCTCCTCCCCCTGCCTCGTGTCCCCTGCCTGCGCCCACGCTGCTGCTCCTCCAGCTTTTAAGCCTCTGGTGGCCTGCTTAGTGTCCAAGGGCAATCCTGGCAGCCCCCCTCTCCACTCACCTTCCAGGCAGGGAGGTGGATCTTGGGTGATGGGCGAGCAGGCTCGTGGCTCCTGTAGACGTGCCAGGGCAGGTGGGATGCAGCTGACTTAGCTCAAGACCCTGGGACCCAGCAGCACAGCTCAGGTCTTTGTGCTTGGGCTGGAAGAGGTGAGGTCCTGGATGACTGTTCAACACAGGGATACTGGCACCTGGTTGGATCTTCAGCAAAGCTCATACTGCTTGTTACCCAAAGGCTTTTCAAAATCCATCTGCCCCTTTATACCCCCAAACACCATCTCAGACCTGCTCCAGCCCTGTTAGATGCAGCAGCAGCAGCAGCCTGCAGGTTTCCAGCACCTCAATGGGATATGCTCTATGACTTTCATCCTTTGAGGAGCAGTTTCCAGCTGACAAGGCTGCTGAAACACCTGGCTGTGTCCATGCAATTTAAAGAACATTTCATCCCTGTCTCCACGTTCCTCTGTGCAAGGCTACGTTTCCCCAGGAATTTTGAAATTCCTCCTCTCTGTGTCCATCCTTAACTGCAGCAGGGTGTGCCCACCAGGCAGCTGTGTGAACAGCAAACGTGCTTGTGGACTACGTGAAGGTTCCCCTCAGAGAGCTGTCTGCACAGCCAGGGATCTCAGGAGCCCACTGGAATGTGTAGAGGATTGGTTTTTTTCATGATAAAGCCTTGAAGTGCTCTTGGAAAATGTCAGCACAGATTAGAGCACCGGGGCTTAGCGATCGCACGGCTGAGGGAGTTCAGAGGAGCCAGGCCTGGGTTTCCTTCAGAAGGTGGGTCATGGCATGGCTTCCTAAAGCCCTGCTCACTGCCTGCTCCTTCCCACCTTGAAGTCTTCTGGCTGCCACTTTCCACTGTGTGAGCCCACCACCCATACTTGCAGTCAGGGGGTGTCTATTCATGCTCACAGCCCCCACACAGCTGCTCTGCACAGCCTGGGTCTCCTCCTGCTCTCCTTGACTGCCAATCCCTGTTCTTTCAAAACTTCTTTGGGACAGAACCTATTTTGAGTGGCCACCCAGGGCCCTTCAAACACACATCCCATCAAGAACACCTTCAGGAACCTCCTTAGATCCACCACTGTAACCACTTCCAGTGCTCAAGCTGCCACGCAACAGTTTTGGGTTCTCCAGTTGGTAGAACGTGAGCTCTCCTGGCTGGTCTCTTCTGCCTTTGAAACACAAAGATTTTAATCTTTTACCCTCTTTCCTCCTCCTGGGAGGCTTTGGTCAGCCTTCTTAATTAGACAGGATTGCCTCACTTCCTTAGATATGGAAATGTCTCTTTGTTTAACAAGGCAGTGTCTCTTATCTCTGCCTGGCCTTTAAACAACTCCACTTTTGGCAATTCCCTCTGTGTCCTTACACTTAACCTGGGATTGAAGCAAATACCCAACTAGGTAAAAGTTTGTAACTGATTAGAAACACTTGGCCCAGACCTGGAGCAGGAGTGACCCTGTTTGGGGCCACTTGGTGCTGCCTGGCTGATCACCAGCCTCTCTCCTGCTCACATCTTCACCACGGCCACTTCCTTTCCCCTTGGATCTTTCCCCATGGTCTTTGTGGGGTTTATGCCCGTTTTTCCTCTTTCAGGAGATAAGGTTCTTTTGTCTGAGAACAGTCAGAAAAAAATCTCAAGAACAGTTTTTTACCTGTGGGAGTTCTTCAGGACAGGACTGCCTGGGAGATCCCAGGGTGTGCCTTGTTATTTGGGGGATCCATCACCTCAACTGCAGCTTTCTGTGGTCTGGTGGATCCCTCCTATTGCCATGAGTGTCCATTTTGCTGCTGCCAGTTGTGAGGCCAATTGTCTCCCTCATGCTTTTGACAACAGAACTGAACTTGAGAAGATCTCAGCTGTTTCTAGTCTCAGGAATGCACATGGATGGACCTGCTAGAGCAGGAGTGGCACCACTTGGTTTTTAGAGGTGAGAGAAGGCCCATCATGCTCCCTCTTATCCCACTGATGCTGCTCCAGTTGGCATTAAAGGATAATGGGTGCTTGGGCTGGAAATAGCCAGGACAGGTCGATTATCAATCTCCAAGCCAGGAGCAGGGCAGGGAGCCCAAACCCCACTCTGGGGAGGATTTGTGTGCTGCTCTCTGCACAAAGCAGGGCAGCTTCAGCGGAAGAGGTGGAGCCCATCCCTCTGCAAGGCTCCTGGGAGGATTCTCCTGGCTGATGGAGACCTTCCTTCCCTCAGACAGAGGCAGAGCCTGAGGCCAGGCCTCCTGTGTTAGGCCAGCTGCTGCCGTTGGAAGGGGCACTGGGGTAGCAATGGATGAGGCAGGAAGAGTGTTGCTGTCTTCCTCCTGGAGCTGAACCCTGAAGACAAGGTCCTTCAGAAAGGTGAAGGCTGCAAATCCTGGAAAATGGCTTGGGGCTGGGAATCCCAGGTGGAAGGAGCCACCTCCTGGAAAGATGAAGGCTTACAAGCACTTCAGAAGGACAGTCCCTCAGCTTCTCCCCTACATTCCTGCTTTCCTTCTCACCCTCATCATCCTCAGGCTCCTCATCACCCTCTTGGTGCTCCCACCATGGGAGCGAGATGCTCAAAAGCTCAGAGCTGCAAACCTTTGGTGCCGTGGCCCAATTTTCCCTGTTGGAAGATGCCACATCTGAGTCCCTCAGCATGTAGGAGGCCCCACTGGCCTTTTGCACAGCCAGCAGTGCCTTCTCCTCTAAGAAGGGAATGAGGAGTGCAGGGCAGGAAGTGGTGTGGCCAAGATCCTCAAGGATGGGGGGGGACAGCAGTGGGAATGGAGCTAAGAACAGGCATAAAATGGAATCTCACCCTGGAGAGCTTCTCCTGAGTGACCAGAGAAGAAGCCCTCTCTTCAGCTCCCATAACTTTTCTTTATAAATGCCAAAAACTTTAGTGAAAAAGAGATGGGGGCATCTAAACGAGTCCTGTGCTTTTGAAACATTTACCCAGCATTAGAATGGTGTTTAGCACCTTAGAGAGCTGCTGCCTTAACTTTTCTGAACAAATTGAAAAGAAAATCCTCAAATAGGGTCCTATTTTTTTTTTCTTCCCCCCTGATTGCAGCTGATTTCATGCTTGAAATGTGTATGTTTTTCCCTGGACAAATCCTTGGAAGGAAGGATGGCTTCAGGCAGGGCAGGGATCAGCTCATCAAGTGGAAACAGGGGAGAGCAGGACATGTGGCAAGTTGTTGAAGGACCTTAATCTGTTCAGTACATCAAAACCCAACAGCTTCTCAGTCCTTTATCCCACTGGGTGTTTAGTGACACTGGAAAATACTGGATTTGACTAGACTTGAAAGTGATAAAATGACTTTCCAGGAGTTAAAGCCAGGCACGCTCAAATGAGAAAAAAGACACTGGTTTCAGTGGTGACTTTAACATGATCAGGAGGGTGTTCCTTGTTAGGCTGTTAAATTATTGAGGGAAAAATGGAGAAGCTTGATGTGTGCAAACCCAGAGCACATGCTGCTGGAAAATGCTATAGGTGTTGGGCCCAGGAACTGCTCAACTCGGATGAAAGTTCCTGTCTTGGGACAAACCTGAGGAGTGTCAGCTGAGGAAATAGTGCTTTTCTGACCCCAGAATCCCAAAGCCCATGTGTGAGAAGTTGTGGCTCAGTAGCTGAGGTCCATCCCTAGCTGTGCCCTGGCATGTCTGTACAGTTGAATTTCTCTCAGGCTCTCTCTTTCCCACCTGCACCATCAGACTGACAGTTCCCCTTGGTCCCTCATTTCCATTTCCATGCGGGACAGGGAGTTAGTGCCACCCGGGCAGGGTCAGCCTTGCACAACCAGCCAGAGATGGGGAAAAACAAAAGGCAGGAGAAGAAGAACCGAATTCTCTGCCGGTGACACTTTCTCCCAAGCCAACAAACAAAAGTTTTATGAGCTAAACCCTCTCGGATGCTGCATTCCAGCCTGGTAACATTTCGGTAACACATTGCAAACGTTTGACTCATAGAAACTTGGAAGCCTGGAGCTGGGGGAGGGGGAAGAGCGTCACATTCCCATTCCCGGGCAGGGTTTGGTTGTTGGATTTCTTTCTTTCTTTTTTTTTTTTTTAAAGAACTGAAACTTCTCTCTGTTTATGAAAAAAAAAAAAAAAAAAAAGGGTCTGAGCCTGTCGGCTTTCACCTCGCATTGTGCTGGGGAGAGAGGGGCTGGGGGAGGAGGGTTGTGCTGCCAAGGGAGGAACCCGGGGCAGCTGAACTCGCTTTTCTTCTGCAAGGTTTTTGTGTTGTTTTTTTTCTCCCTCTGTGTTCCCAGGACAGGGTTGGCTTTCTAGGTTTGATAAAGCATTTCCTTCCATTGTCATTCTATACGGCCTCTGGGCCCTTCTCTCAGTCCCTCCCCTTTCGCCGTCCCCTCTCTTTCTCTCTCTCTCTCTTCCTGAACTTCAGTGTATCTTGAGATATAAAGAAAGCAGCTGCCTCCCTTAAGCACATCTTGAACAATGAGACCTCATCTCCAAGGGCTTTAATTCCTCTGGATGCAAGGACAAAGCCAGGGTGAGTAGCCAGTGGCTCTGCCGGTCACTGCATCTGCAAACGCGGCCGTTCCTGGTGGGCGCTGGTGTCTGGCCCCGGGGTCCTCTGCCTGCTCTCGGGCTCTGGAGGGATCAAATAGCACCAGAGCAGATGCTGAAAGCTTTAAAACTCTCCAAACTCAACCAGTGTTGCCTGAGAAAGTGCTAACGCTGTCCCCATCGGACACGTGTGCTGGAGAAGGCTTTGCCACCCAGCCTGGTGCCTGGATTTGGGTCACCCGCTGGCTCCGCTCCTCGTGAGACTGGGCAAAACCTCAGCCAGGTGGGAGGAATCCTGGTCTCAAAGGCAAAGGAAAACAAATATGATGCAATCAGGCGTGACTCGGAGCAGGGCTGCGGGAGAGAGAACTTCCCCACAGCTTTGGGGCTCTGCAGTCTGGGGGTAACACGGAAAGAGGAGCTTGGAAAGGTGGGAGACACTTCCCGGACCTGGGGCGCTCGGTCTCGGAGGCGAGGGCTGCGCCGTGCGGATGCCGTGGACCTTCCTGCTGGTGGCATTTCTGCTCTCTTGCCTTCCAACAGCCTCGTAGGAATTTTCCAGCCTGTTTTGAATAGTGAAGCGAGAGCTGGGCTGGAGCACAAGGGAATTCTGCTCCGGGCAGGGATCGGCGACTCGCAGCCGCTGTGTCCCAGGCAGAGAGGGGCTGCCGGGGCTCCCTGTGGTCCGTGCTGGGAAACAGGGAGAGGCACAGCGTGTGTTGGTGTAAAGAGCAGTATCTGGAGTCTAACTTTGCCTGAGAGATCTGTTTAGGTTGTTTTGAGCCCAAAAAGCCGAGGGAAAATAGAGAACATCTCGGCAGCAGTGTGGGACGATTAAGGGAGTTTGGGACAAGTGACAAAGCTGCTGCCTAACGAGCAACTTCCAACGTGGGGTCCCAGTCTTACCCTTCTGGGAACTGTGGCTGGTTCACATGGCAGAGCGTGAAGGACAAGAAGGCCTATCCCAGAGAAATCTTTAGATCTTCCCAAGGGATTGCACGCTGCAAAAAAGCACATTGTAAACCTGCCAGCTCCTCCTCCAGAGCAGCTTCCCAGGACACTTGCTCTGCTCGATGTGCACCAAACCAGCTCTGTGTTCCTGCTGCTCTTTCTGCAGGCCTTTGCAAGCAGCTAAAATACACTCAGCTGGTGGAATCCTCCTTTCAAGGTGTTTGTGTCCCCTGAGCTCTGGGGCACTCCCTGGTGTAGCAGCCCCTCTCTTTGCCTCCACCCTGAATGCAAACTGATCTTGCTGCCTGGGTGACAATGGGAACAAAGCAGCAGGGACCGTGACTCTGAGGGGTGCCTGAGGTCACAGCCCCCTCCCTCACTTGTACTGACTCCTCTGTTTGCTGAATAACTTGCAGTGTGTTCCCTGTGTCCTTGTTACTGGGGGTAATTCAAGGGAGAGGTGGTGCACTGGGCAGAGTGGTGTGGGAACCTGCAGTACAACGTGGGCTGAGGCCACTGGTACCTGGTGTATTTCTGCAAATGGGAGCTGGTGTGCTCAAGGGAAACGTTGCTGTGTTCTGGCACGTTCCTTGGCAGGCTGGTAGCCCTGAAAGATCAGGGGCAGGAAGCTGGTGAGGTGCCCTCCTGGGAGGGAAGGTGCTCCAGCAGTTCTGCCACTTCTGCCTCTCAGCTGCCCCACTGGTGTGTTTACAGCACGGCTGAACTGGCTCGGAGGGGTTTCTCCTTAACCAGGGTGATCTGGTTAAGGAGAGAGGGGTCCACACTGTGACGTGCTGGTGGGATCAGGTGGCCTTGGTGGGAAGTCCCTAAGGGTTCACTGCCAAAGACACCGTGACAGAGAATGGCTCCTGGGCTGAGGAGTCTGTTGCGTGGGACTAAATACAGCCCAGATGCTGCTCTCTAATGACCCCATGTCTCAGTGCCCCCCCTCTTGAGTTTCTCCTTCATCTCCATCTGTCTCCAGGATCTGCTGCTGAAAGATGATTCACAGGAAATAGTATCTTTAGTCTAGGAATTGCCACGGGGAATCTGAGGCCCTTGGGATGGGAAAGACTTGTCTCTGAAAGTCCATAGCAAGCCTTGGTGCCACTGATCCTCAGGTAAAGTCTCCTAAAATCTTTATTACAGGTGACTTTCCCAAATTTCTGTCTTCTGCCCTGGAACAGGAAAAGAGAGGCTGGGATAACTCCAATTAGGAAGGTTTCCAATGGCTTTATTGGTCTCCTTCATTCCATGCATAGGCTTGTCAGGTGGAATTCATCCAAGCGAAGGTGGAGGAGCTCAGCCCTGGCTCCCTTTGCAGGCAGAGGGGAGGAGGAGGCTCTTCTGGGGACTTCTTATCTCAGCTAACAGTGGATATTTGATGTGCACTTTCTAATCTGGATCAGTGGAATCCTTCTGGTGGGTCTTTAGGAGAAGCAGCTGATGACTTACACATGGAACAGAGAGGAAAACAGAGGAAAGACAGTGTAGGTGGGGATGGCTCAGGGATGGACACTAGGCTAGAGGGACATGAATAGGATTACTCCAGGGAGGATCAGAGCCCATCAACAGAAGGGAAGCAGTCACAGTTGCCTTCAACCCCATCAATTCAATTTGGAGTTTATTAAATTGGGCTTTAAAGTAGCAGAATGAGGGAGGTGAAATGAGCATCTTCAGGCTTGATACTGAACACATCTCAGGTCAAAGGCAGGAGGAAACCTCCAGGGCTGTTGTGCTCCTGCCTGGGACAGGCATTTTTCCAGCAGGAGCTGACATGTGTTAATACAAATGTAGATGAAACCTTCAGATTTAATGGAGCTTTTCAGAGGCATAATTGTGTGCCGTGGATTTTCAGGAAGAGATGAGAACTTTAGTGCCACTTCTGCCACTGAGCATCTTCCCCACCTCTGTGCCCACGGTCCCCTCCATAGCAGCCTCCAGGAGTTCATCTGTGTTCTTGGCACTTTCACAATGAGGAAATTGGCCAGCATTTCCATATTAGCAATCAACTTTCCAGGGATGTTGCATGTATTTTCCAGCAAGGGGTGGAACAGCATCAGCAGCCCTCTTACCCACCCGGCCAAGGCTGCAGTTCTGCTGTAGGAAGGACCAGACCTTGTCTAAAAAGACCCAGATGAGAGTGTTCAGATGCAGATGCCCCAAGAGGCTGTTCCTTCAGCCCAGGAGCTCTGTGTTGAGCCCACGTCCTGGCTCTTGGCCCTCACGTGTTGTCCCTGCTGGGGTCTTTTGGCAAGGCAGGGGGATGCCATGGCCCTGCCCCAGCTGCTCCCCCCCACAGCCCCAGTGTCACACCAGTAGGCAAATGGGCAGACTGGGCAAAGGCAGGAGTGCCCAGCGGGATGGCAGAGCTGCTCTGCAGGCTCTTGTCCCAGTTGGTGTAGCTTGTTGATGGACCATCAGAGATTTTGGCCTTCATGGTCCTGGCTTTACAGCCCCGTGCCCTTGGAGGAGGGGTCTCTGGGTGGGGTGTGTCACACAGGGAAGGGAAACTGGGACAAAACGCCTAGAAAAGGCCTCCTGGAGAAGTTGGTAAATTGGCACTGGGGTGATGTGACATGTTTGACCACCCTCATGGTGCACAGGGGGGGAAGTGACAGGTCCCCAGCTGTGACCCTGTTCCCACTGACACTTGGCCCTGGTGTCTCTCCTGGGCAGACGCAGCCGTGCGTTGTGTGCACGTCATCAGGAAGATGCACTTTAAATATCTATTAATTGGGCTTGGTTAACACACCAGGAAGTTTACTTTAAAAGCAAATAAAACCAGGAGCAGTGATAATGCCAGGAAACAGGTAAACATTTCTTTTTTCCCCCCCTGAACAAACCAGGCAGGCGAGGCAAAAAAAAAACAAACCCCAACAAACCTTGTCTGAGCTGGAAGTGTTTAGCAGAATTGTAATGGCTGCACCTGATGGTTCTAATATCACCAGACAAAACTGCTAAATCCTGAGTGTTTGCGTGGTGGCCACACAGGAAGACCCTCGTGGCCACACACATTCCTCCCCATCCTTGATATTTGCTGTCCAAGACCATTGTGGGGCTGTTGGTGACTCTGGAATAGTTATTCCCTCAGTCGTCTAAGTTGGACCTCATTTGCTGTCACTTTGGCATCTTTCAAATGCAAAGTGGACAGAAATAAAAAGTCCCCGTGCTGTGTCTGGCAGACATGTGCAGGGCTGTAAAACCCATCCTGAGCTCTGCAGCACCACTGTGAGTGTGTTGGCACCTGGGGGGCTGCAGCCTGGGCCCCTGGGATGGAGTGTGGAACAGGAGGAGATGGAGCCTCTCTCCAGTGCTGCTGCAACCCTGGGCTACCAGGCTGTGGCTTCTGCTGGTCCCCAGGAGGCTGGGACACTGGTAACCCTGGGGTCCAGCCTGCTTTAGCTTTTTGTTTTTTCACACCCACCTGCTCCTCCCTGGTAACTTCTCCCTCTCCTTTGTTCTTCAACCATGTGTCTCCTGCTCAGCAAGACAGAAGTGTTCCCTTTCAGACACATGGGCCCAGGACAACCTCAGCCTTTTTGTTCCTTTTTTTTTTTTCCTGGGCTCACTTTTATGCTTGGAGACCAGTTTTTCCAGCCAGCCTGGCTTTGGAAAAGCCCAGAGGACCAGACGTGCAGAATGAGCAGTGCTGGAGCTTTGGGGCTCAGCTGGGCCTGGATGGATGGACACCAGGCTGGAGGACCTGTAAGGAGGCAGATGGTCCCACAGGGAAGGAAAGGGCTTGTTTTGGGGACAGGGCACGGCTTTGAGGGGAATTTGGGCTTCCCAGAGATGGAAGTTTGAGTTGGAAACATCCTGAGACCTCAGGTTTGGAGCAAAACTGTTTCCTCCCTCTCTTTGTGCCTGTGATTTAAATCAGGAAAACAGCTCGTGGTCAGTGTTGGTCCTTCCTTGGGGAGACCCAGACCCTGTGACTCTAAATCCAGCAGCAGAGTCTGCTGCTTCTGGCACAGGGCAGGGGCTGATCTGAGCCCTGACAGTGCACAATGGGATGGGGAGGACCTGGCTGTTGAATCTTGCTGACTTTTTAGATCAATCTCTTTCTCATGATTTGTCCAGACAAAAGGTTTTCAGTAAGATGGAAAAAACACCACGAGGCTCTTGGGCATTTCCCAACCTCAGCATCCTCTGGCCCTTTATGGAGGTGAAATCCTGGAATGATGAAAGGCTCAAGATCATATTGCTGTGCGACTGGAGGTGATTTATAGTCCAGGGATGATAAATCCTGCTCTGCTCAGATGTAGTAAGAAAGGATCCTCCTTCCCATTTCCTGAATTCATGATACTTAAGACAAGTGAATCTGCGTTAGAACGACAACCAAAAATAATCTCTGTAGCAGACCAGAAAGGGAACATTCCTGTACATGAAACTGAATCTCAAACCAAAACTGAGACAAGCAAAGTAGAGACCAGACACAGGGACCTGGTTTAAATCCACACGGAGTCCCAGGGAGCTGGGATGGGTCTGGGGCAGGATGAAGATGGGCTCTGCCAGCTCGGGGGTTCCAACAGCCCTGCAGGCTGTGGGAGAGGCCAGGTCTGTTCCCAGCTCCTGCAGAGGTTCTGAAGGCATGAGCTGCTGCTGCTGCCCCTGTGCAAAGTCTTCTTCAGAGCAGTAAGGCTGGAGCAGAAGGGTTCTTAATGAAGTTGGGACTCCTGGGCGCTGGGGATGCGCGGGGCTGTCGGCAGCGACCCTCACCAGCCCCAGGGGTCAGGGACCTCTTCCACTTCCCTGGGGTGCTGGTTCCTGGGGTGGCAGCACCCACCCAGGGACGGTGCCAGGAGGTGACCTGATCCCTCCTGCTTCCTGCACATGCAGCGTGAGCAGCGTCACCCCGAGGGGAAGAGGAGAAGGGCCTTTTTCAAGGTTGCAAACCTTTTCTTTTTTGGGCGCGTTTCCCCGGGGCTGGAGCTGACCCAGGCTGTGAGCTGTTGAAGTTTGAGCTCCTTTGTTTGTTTAATTGAAGTGCTGTTTGTTTTTGATCACAGGCATTAGATAGGAGCTTCCTCTGCAGGCAGGAAGCAGTGATTTCCTGTTCGTTCCCCGGCCAACTCTCACTGCGCAGGAAACCTCGCTCTGCTGAGTGTTCACTTTTTGGGCAACATTTTTGGGAGGTTTTTCATGTTGTTGTTTTGTTTTCTCTCTCTTTTTTTTCTGTCCCCCCACTCCTGCAAGTGGTGCTGGGTCGCTGTAGGAAGGATGTGTAGAGCCACCCCTGAGTCAACTAGAGACCTCCTAGTGGCCTTCCAGTCTCTGAAGGAGCTCCAGGAAAGCTGGGGAGGGACTTTTTACAAGGGCTTGTAGTGGGAGAACAAGGGGGAATGGAGCAAAACTGGAAGTGGGAGATTTAGGTTGGACATTGGGAAGAAATTCTTGAGTGTGAGGGTGGTGAGACCCTGGCCCAGGTTGCCCAGGGAAGCTGTGGCTGCCCCATCCCTGGAAGTGTTGAAGGGCAGGTTGGATGGGGCTTGGAGCAACCTGGTCTAGTGGGAGGTGTCCCTGCCCATGCAGGAGGGTTGGAACTGGATGATCTCTAAGGTCCCTTCCAACCCAAACCATTCCATGATTCTATGATGATTCCAAGATCTGGGCATGCTGTATGATGCTGTTTGCTGAAAATGGCTCCTTTTAGCCAGAGACCTTGTGGTGGGGTCCAGAATGCAAGGGAGACCATCCCTGTGCTGCCCTCACACCACCACCAAACCTCCTGCCACTGAACACGTTTGGTCTTGACAGTTATTTGACAACACCTCTGTGTTACCACAGGCAGCATGAGTGCATCTTCCTCATCTTTGTGTGGATCCACATCCCCAAGTCTCACCCATCTCTATCTGCTGTTTGGTTGATGTGCCTTGTGGTGGATTTTTTTTTTATGGGATGTTCTAATGTACAGTTGAGGAAGGTGTATTTGTAACGGGTCACTGAGGTGACTTGCCCAGTGTCACATAGAGACTTGGCACGTGAGCAGGGAGTTAGATCTGAGACCTGGATCAAATCTGCCAGGTTTGCTCGCTGTGCTAGAAGGACCTTCAGGCAGATGAATACTCTGAGGAGGCAGCAGGTGAAAATGTTATCACCAATTAAGCCTGTGATGGATGGCTGTGTCCACCCCTGACCACCATGGCTGACATGGATGGTGTTTCCCAGCTGCCTTGGAAGCGCCGGCACCTCTGTGATATCCCACCAGCCTTGTTCCCTCCTTAGCTCCAACTGTTTGTCCAGGTCAGGCCCATGCAGCATCAGAGAGGAGTCAGGGATGGGGTCAGCGCCAACGCTTCCCACCTGCGTAGGTGTTTTTGGGCTGGGAAAGAGACATTTGGGCTTTTCTGTCTTATCACACGCAGGCAGAACAGCGAGTCCTCGGCAGCTCCCGTGTGCACGGGGATGTTTTTACTCCGTGTGTTTATCCTGGTAGCATCTAGGAGCCAACCCAGACAGGGCTTCACTGCAGAGCCATGCCCAGAGGTGAAGCACTGTGGTATCAGATGGCTCCAGCCACGGGCAGCCTGGACAGACAGACGGACACCCCTGCATGGGAGCTCTCAAACTGCCCCACGGCGACAGACGCCGACTGTCAGGGCCGCGCGTACTCGTCTGGCTGAGGTTTTAATTATTTTGCTGTTGTAAAGGGGCTCCCCTGCAGGGAGGGAATTTGTGATGGGAAGAAGAGCGGCTGTAGGAACAAAGCAGGGGAAGAAATGGCAGGGGAAGGGGGGAGCAGGGCAGCTCGGAGGTGATGGGTGGGAGGGATTAATCCTGCAAATGCCTGTGCACGAGAGGGATGGTTGGATGTTTTGGCCAGTGTTGTGCAAGAGCAGCTGGCTGGGGCAGTTCAGCTGCAGGGGGACGAAATGCCAGGGGGATGCACAGAGGGATGGGAGCTGGAGGAAGGAGAGGGCAGGATGGGCTCTGCTGCAGCCACAGCACCAGGCTCCAGCCTCCATGGGCCTCGGCCACAGCTCGTGCTTGGGGCTGTGCAAGGAAGACCTTGCCCAGCTGCTCTCCCGTGTCCCTGCTATCCCAGCCTTCCCTCCTGCCTCGTTCCTGGAGAGCTTGTCATTCCCCAGGCCCCTTCCCACCACTGCCTGGCAGTGACATCATCGCCGGTTGCCATGGCAAAGCCAGGTTGTCCAAAACACGACCCCTTGGCCTCATCCCATGTGTGTCAGGAAATGGAGGTTTTATTGTGCATCTCGGCAGCGGAGCAGAAACAGCCGGAGCAGGAGCTGCAGCCCAGGACAGACACAACCCACCCTCCCCACCAGCTGCCCGCTGTGTGGCTCCCTGGTGGGGAAATGGGGACTTATTTCTTGGGCTTGCAAGGCTGATTTATGTCCTGAGTTAGTTCTGGGCTGCTTAGCTTTCTGCTTTGGTCTGAAACGCCCAGAGCAGAGGCGACCTGAATGAGGCTTTGAGCAGATGGGAGAAAATGGTGCAAAGGGGCTCCTGGCAAGTGGAGCAGTTGGATCAATGGCATCTCCCACCAGAGCTACGGGCTCACGCTGCCTTCAGGGGGGCTGTGATGAGGGCAAAGGTGAGCAAAGTGAGAGAAAAGCAAAGGTATTTGGGTGTCTTGGCTTCAGAAATTTTCCTAAAGCCTGAAAAAACTGTCCCAGGGTTGATGAGCACCGAAGCCTTCACAGAACATGTGGGGGCTTTGGAGAGGAAACCTCAGGTGTCGTCCTGTGGCAGGGATAGGATGCTGCAGTTAAAGGCTGCCTTTGTTCAGGCAGGAATTACAACCAGACTCTCTTCCCTCCTGCCACGTTTGGGAGTGGAGGTGTTTCCCCGGGGGAGAGCTGGAAGCCTCACCCTTGGATCCTCCAAAACCAGGATAGAGAAAGCACGAGCTGTCCTGCCCTGCCCCTAAAGCCAGGCTGGATCTGCTCCCTCCCTGCGGGAGGATAAAACCCTCCCGTGAGCACCTGAAGCAGCTGCTGCCTTTGCCAACCCCAGCTTCAACTTCCCTTCCAAACTCCCAGCCCTGCCTGCAGCTCGTCACCCGGGCTCGGATGTGCGTCACCTCGGAGGCAGCAGCAGCCTGAGCTCTGACATGGTTTCTCTTGCCCTTCCTGCTCTCAGTTTGGCTGGGAAGTGAAGATGCTGCTTCTCATGCTGAGTCGGGACAGGGTGGCTGAGCCTGTCAGGGGGACGAGCTGTAAGGTGAGAGTCTGGGACCTGAAGAGCCTCCAGCTCTCGCTGTGTCCCCTGCTGTGTCCCCCTGCAGACACAGGCACTGCCCCTGCACACCACAACCTGGAGCCTGGTCTAGTAGGGAGGTTTATCAACACATGGGGAGGTTGGAACCTGATGATCTTTAAGGTCCCTTCCAACCTGAACCATTCTGTGGTCCTGTGATAACTCTGAGCACGAGAGAGGAGAACAACAAGCAGAAAATGACCCTCAAACAGCAGTGTGGCCCGAATGTGGCTTCCACGCTCATCTCCAACCTGGAGGCTTTTCCCAGCTTGTTTGCCCCTCTGCCTGGCTGCTCCCACAAACCAGACCCCCAGAAAACAGCCGTGATGAGCTGGTTAAACAGCACGCTTGTTCAGAGGATGTGCTGGAAAATAAAAAGTTGGAGCCTTTCAGTTTTGCATACCCCATGCGGGGGCTCGGTGCTGGTGCTGAGTGTGGAAAGTGCCTGTGTGACTTGTTTTGGTCTCACTTTGCTCGATAACTTGCCAACAGCACAGTCAGATCACCCCAGTAAACACCAGCAGGAGCCAGCTCAGCCTGGGGAGCGGGGCTGGCAGAGACACAGCCCCGTGCCGGCCGACCCGCTGCGGCCTCCCCCCCCCTGCAGTGGGTGTTTTGGGGTTAAAAATAGACTCCAGATTTCGGTTAGTAAATGCGGAGGCAGGGAGCAAAGAGCTGTTTATCAATGCCAGGGTTTCCCCTCAGACACTGAAATGAGTCAGATAAGAGATGGGCACAACTGTGCACATGTCCCACTTCACCGGTGCCGGCAGCTCCGTGCACGGGTCGTTCTGGGGAACTTTTTCTCCATGCCACGGTGCTCTGGAAGCCACAGTCCCTCAGGATGCTCAGTATGACTCATGTTCCAACCAGATTTAGATACTTTACAGCATCCTACACTCAGCTCCTTTTGAAACCGTGGCTCTCGGCCACCAATCCATCGTGCCTCGGCCGTGCAAGTGTTCTTTTCTAACCTGGCTCAGTTCCCAGGTGTGTTTTGAGCTCACCAAAGGGGTGGCAGGAGAGGAACAAGTGGTGGGGATGGCAGAGGACCCAGTTGGCTGCAAGGGACCAGCCCCCACTGGCATCCCAAGGGCACCTCCCAGGGCTGGGCAGGCATCACCCCAACTTCTACCACGTGCAAAAAAAATGCTTCTGATGTGCAGGTCACATCATTAAGCTCCGTGATCCCCGGGTTTTAGAGAAGCACAAGAGAGGATTTCACAGTCCTTGAGGGTTTTGCTCCCCAGGCTCTTGAGTGCAGGGCTTGGGGGGGGGGGGGGTTGCAGGTACCAAAGTCCATGGTCTGGAAATGCTGGAGGGGTTCTGGGTTTCTTCAGCTGAATGAGCACTGGCACAGCCTGCTTGTCCCATGGGCAGTGTCCCATGGGCAGTGTCCCGTGGGCAGTGTCCCGTGGGCAGTGTCCTGGACGCCCCAGCCTCACATTGCTGGACAAACGGGCTTGTCCCGGGTGGGCTGCGGGGCCAGGACCAGGCGTTACAGCTTCTTCATGGCTCATCCCTCGCTGGGCTGCGCGGCGGCAGTTTCCTGTTTGACTCACACCTTGAGCCTCGCCGCACCAGCCGGGGCCTCTCGAGCAGCTGAATGAGGCTGTTTACAACCAGAGCCGTGGGATTCCCAGAAAGAGGCGCAGACCGGACGTCCTGCAGCGAAATCCCCCGGCGTCACGAGCTAAAAATAACCGTGAGCAGCACAGGCACCAAACAAACAGCGCGGTGCCACCAGCCCCGGCACCGAGCTCGCCCGTAGCCCATGGCCCCCCCGGCAGGCAGAGGGGCACCCAAAGCTCCGTCTTTCCCTGCCCCTGAGGGGTTTTTCTGCCTTAACGCTGTGCTAAAGGCTGGTGGCTGCCGCCCGCAGTGATCTCGCCTTGTTTCTGTTTTATTCATTGGGAGGGGGGGAGTAAGGCAAGGGTTAAAATAGAAATAAAACAAGTTTCAGCCAGAAATGGCTGGTGGGCTGTGGGAAGCGAAGCAGGAGGATGGGAAGTGAAGTTGGAGGATGGGAAGTGAAGTAGGAGGGTGGGAAGCGAAGCAGGAGGATGGGAAGTGAAGCAGGAGGGTGGGAAGCGAAGCAGGAGAGTGGGAAGCGAAGCAGGAGAGTGGGAAGCAAAGCAGGAGGGTGGGAAGTGAAGCAGGAGAGTGGGAAGTGAAGCAGGAGGATGGGAAGTGAAGCAGGAGGAAGGGGACTTTGCTGCCAGGCTCTGGACCTGGTGCTGGTTTCCAGCAGCCGGGTGGGCACATGGCAGTGTGGCCAGCTCTGGGGGATGCAGAACAGCCCCCGGGAGTGGTGTGAGCTGCTGCTTCTCATCCAGTGTCTGTCCTGGGAACATGTCTCCCACTGGGACCCCCTGCTCGGGCTCACAGGGGGGTTTACAGCAAATGCTGAGAGCAGCCAGGGGGTCCAGCCCCATGGCACTGCTCATCCCTGGGCAGGGAGCGGTGGCGGCTGCAGGGTGGTCTTGGTGACTCTGCTGCATGGCTCTGAGCAGGGTCCTGCTGTGGTTTCCCACTTGTGTCCCCAGGGTAAGCAAGTGCCCGACCTGAGGGTCTCTTCCAGCCTGTCTCTGGGACAGCACCAACAAAGTGTCTGGCAGGAACAGATTGCACACAAAAGAGTTGGCAGCGCTCACTAATCCCTCATTAAATTTTCCAGGTCGTGAGTCAGAGCTGGGGAAGGGGAAGGTGCTAAAGTCCCTGGTCCTTAGAGCAGGCCTGAGACAACGGGAACACGATGGTGGTGGGACCAACCTCATCCTGAGCTGAGCTGTTGTGGCAGCCCCAGCACGAAGCAGGGAGCTGCTGGCTTTGCACCTCCTCCCCGATGCTGGCGGGCTTGAGGAAGAGACAATAAAATGGATCAGAGCAAAAGGGCACAGGAAGGATCATAAAGTCTCAACCCAACAGCCCGATGGTCCAGTCAGCCTGGACAGAGATTTCAGAAGACAGGAGCTCCCCCTAAAAGGCCTTGATGCAACAGGTTGCTACGGGAGGAAGTTTCTCTGTAACCCCAGGCAGTTAGTGGTTGATTTATGTCTTACAGCTTCAGGTTTTATAAGTTGCAGGGTTGTTGCATAAGATTATTTGACCCTGCATTTCTTATAAACTTTTTCTGTTGGGGAACATCTACTCTTTTATCTGCCTCTCACATGCCTGGTACCTTGATGATGTGAAGGGAAGGAAAATGTCATGGCTCAGGTTATCTTAGGAGAGTGAATCCCTGAGTTTTCTCAGAGGCAGGGTTGGATTTGGGTCTTCCTGAGCTTTCCCCAGGGGACTGGCCACTTTTCCTTCCTAGTTGTATCCCCCTCAAAACAACAGAGGCTCAGTTGCTGCGTGTGCCTTCAATTTCTCCTGCTCTCTCCGTGTACCCAGTTATAGTTGGTGGCTTTTGCTCTTAGGCAATAAATCCCACAGTGGAGAATAGTCCAGGAGTGGGGATGTGGGGAGGGGACAGCTGTGGGTGACTTTGCACCATGGTACTTAGTTCATGGAAATGCTGACCCTGGATTTAATGGCCTTGGAGACCACCTCCAGTCCCATGGTAAGGGCTGTCATTTGGTGGGAGTCAGTTCATCTCATGGCAGGGGAGACAGAAGTCTTCTGCCTCATGGAAACTTCACTCAGGCTCTCTCCTGATTTGCCATTTGCCTTTAAACTAAAATAAAAGTTATTTAGACTAAAAGCTCACATTAACGATTTGGGAACAGAAGGACAATTAGAGGCAGAAAACTAATTTCCACCAGCGTGGGGGGGGGGGGTGGGGAGGGAAGACACAGTGACATTGTCTGAGCCGTGGTGTCCTTCCCAGCAGCAGAACCGGTCCAGGTTCTCTGCCTCCAGCTATTTCGAATGACGATAGTTTGTGAACTCACCCTCTTGTTCCTGGCATCCTTCTTGGAGTCCTGCCACGGGCTGCCTGGCTGCTACGGCAGCAGCCAAACCTCCAGGCCCTCCCATCCACAGCCACCCCTGTCAAAAGCTTCATTTGCTCAGCGGAGGAGCCGGCTCCTCCATCTGCTCCCACCCAGCGCAGGAGCGGAGCCGGAGCCCGGCAGGGAAATCCTGCACGGGAGGGACGGGCTGCTGAGCACGGGGAGGATGGTACCAGTGCTCTGAGGTGCCCAACGGAGAGTTGGGGCAACTGCTGCTTTAGTTATAGACTCCTCCAGTGCCCCTGAGCAAGCCCAGGACACCTGGGCACGAGCTCGCCCTGCTTGTGGTGCGGGGGGGACGGTGTCTCCTGGCTCTTTTCCTCTGTCTCGTTAACTGGGACAGGCCCTGTGCCCGTGGGTGTCTGTTGCCCTGTGGAAATCTGAGCTTTGGCTTGTAAATTCTCGATTTTTCCCTTCCTGGGTGAGTGTGGGTGGCTCCGAAGCTGCTCCAATTTTAGTCTCCCAGCACCACCCAGATATAAAACGGGACATCTTGCTGCATCTGCTCCCGGGACAGTCATTGTCCGGGAATCCTCGGGTGACCAATTATGCCAGCGGGAGCATTGATGGAACCAGGCCATTTTCTGCCACAGCTCAAAGCGTTTGCAAAAGGTTGGTAGAGTCCCAAGAGCTTCTGGCAGCTTCATTTTATTTTGAAACCGGTTGGCCCCCAGCTGGGTGTGAGAGTAAAATGAAAGGATGCGAGATAAACCCACTTGTGCGAGAGAGCGAGCGGCTGCCCCAGGCAGAGCAGCACCAGAGGTCGTCATTCTGAAACCAAGCATGGAAACTGCACTGAGAAGAAAGCCAGAGAGCTGGGCTGGGGCTCCTCGCCACACACGGTGCAGACCACACTAAAGAGCTGCTCTGCCTGGGGACTGTCACATGCACTCGGGCAACAGAGAGACAGAAACCTAAAGGGCAGCAGGCAGCTCTGGCCGGGCAGATGAGCACTGACAACAAAGGTACTCTTGTCCTCTCCGGGCCACTCTGGTCTAACCCATCTTTTGTGTCTAAACATGGCTCTGGGCTTTCCTTACCCTCTGCTCTTTGAACACCTCTGCTGTGTTGCTGTGATTGCCACCGTCACAGCACGGGTGGCCTCGGGCACCCCCTGGCCTGAGCTGGGGGGAGGAGGAGGAGCCGTGGTGGTGGAGGGGGTGAAGGGAGAGGAAGGGAGACCAGGAAGCTCTGGGAGGTTGGAAACCTGTGGGTTTGCACCTTGTTCAGTGCCGAGGGAGCTGCCAGCCTGCCTGAGGGCCTGGGGAGCCTCTCTCAAGGAGCACACGGCCTGTGGGTGCTGTGCTGGGTGCTCCAGCACCCTGCCACCCAGACCAGACCCTTCCCAAGGGCACGCAGGAGTTGGGGACTTTTAGTCCAGTTGACCCGTTTCAGTGTGGTGGGTACCAGGTTCTTCCTGCCTGCTCCTGCCCGGGCAGCCCCAGGGCAGCATCTCCATCCCCTCAGCTGCTACAGCCTCTTGGATTTTAAGCAGCTGAGAGATGCTCAGATGGACAGGCCATAAAAAAGGGCTGAATATAGAGGATCTCTGTCCATCCCCTTCCTGGCTGATGTCCAGCAGGGCAGGTAGCTCTTGCTCATGTTCACCATCAGTTGCTCACCATCCAGCCCGTGACAACCTCCTGGCAGGTGGGGATGTCTCCCCTCTCTCAGGGCAGAAAGGCATTGGGTGTAGCGTGGCAGAGAGCAGCACTGGCTCTTGAGAGACACCAGAGCTCTCCAACATCCAGGCTAGATGCTCAGTTACAGGTTTTCACCTTCAAAGGTTGCTGCTCCTCAACACCCTCCCATGTGCACTGCTGGGTGGACACCATGTCACTGCATGACCCACAGCATGGGTGGCTCTAGTGGACTTGAGCTGCCCTGAGGCTCTAGCTCCGTGGTGCCTAACCACGATGCTCTACCATAGCTGCAGCACTTGCTTACACTGGGATTTCCAACTAAAACCAACTGGTTTTGGTTCTCTGAGCTGTAGAGAAAGCTGAGCACATGCTCAGGGTGCCCTGGATGTTTCAGAAACCAGGGCTGGAAGAACTGGCACTTCTGAAGTATCAGAACTGTTAAAGCTAAATCTCCTGATCCATCGGCACCTGAGGTGATTTTTGGATGGTTGACCTTGGCTGCACAGCAAGTGTGCTTCGAGCACCCTGTCTCCTGGTTTTGAGGGGGACAGTGAGGAAGAAAGGAGAGGGAGAAGACAGGGCACTGAGGCCAACTGAGCCTGACGCCTGATGGGATGTTGCTGACAAGTGGGGAAGAAAGTGGAGGAACTTTGTAGCCCTGGTGCAGCAGGGATTTCAATCCCAGGCTTGCTACAACTATTCCAGGCCGAGAAAGCACCTTCAGGGCTGTTCTCTACAGCTGGAGATGGCACCACCTGATTGTGGTCAGCAATTAGTGCAAATTAGAGTCAATTAGAGTCGGTTAGCCAGGAGCAGGAGGGAGATGCAGCAGCCCCTCTCCTCTTTCACCCACTCTTTCCTCCTGTATTTAAGCCTCCTCAGTGATGAGCTCTGGTTCAGGGTTGTCTTTCTTCTCTGCCTACGGTGCTGAGGCCAAAGGCTTCTGTGGAGGAGAGAGGGAAGGAACTGGGGGAGAAAAGCAGCTTGAGATGTTTGCAAGGCAGATGCTAAAGAGCACCAAGCCACTGAGGATGCTCCAGGGTAATTGGAGGCTTCAAGGAAAGCTGGAGGGACAAAACGAGCTGAAGAAAGCTGCCAGAAAATCCCTTTGTATTGGAGGTCATGAGGTTTTTTCACGGGCTGCAGCTGAGTGACCAGATGCTGGTGCAAACCCTTGGATCACAGCGCAGTCCTAGAAGGTCTGAAGCTTTTGAAGGATGTCAGTTTCAGGTAAGAACTCAAGAAAGAGGCTCTTTTGTGGTATTTATAGCAGTGTTGATTGTGCTGAGTCTCATGGGCAATTCTGGAGGTCTTGTGGACTCTAGGTCATGGCCAGACTGTGACGGGGAGCAGAGATGAGACCTTGTGGGGAAAAAAAACCCAACACCCTTGGGGGGTGTCTTGATTCAAGCAGTAAAAGTCTGAGTGGGGACAAGAGAGAACTGGCTGGGTCTGGTGGGGAATAGAGGCAATGCCCCCAGGAGGCTTCATGTGTCAGGAGCAAGCACAGGCACCCGTGGCAGGGCTCCCAGGGAGGAAAACTGCAAATGCCTTCCATGAATGATGAAAAATACCTAAAAGAAACAGAATTTACCTCATCTGTGTGCTCAGGGGGCTAGTTCACAGGGCTGCTGGAGGCATGGTGGCTGGGCTCCTGTCCCCAAGGTTATTAGAACCACTTTACTCACAGGAGTGAGGTGAGGAAGCCCTTAGTTCAAGCTTGCACCACACAGATGGGGTCATTCTCACCAGGGGTGTTTGTGAGCTCTGTGTTGAAAACCTGGAAGATCCCTGTTGAGGGGTAAAAATGATCTTTTACTGTTTCTGGATGGACTGACTTCCCATGTGTCAGAGAAAACCCTTCCAGGGCTGAGCCTGAGCTTAGAGCCTTGAGCTGGGCAAAGAAAACCTGAAAAGGTGCAGATTTGGCAAATAAAAGTGCTTTTGGTGGCAATTTTGGAGCTTTATGCCCAGCCCAGGTTCACCTGGTCTTTCTCTGTGTTTCCTGGGAAATGATGGGTTTGGACAAATCATAGAATGCCAGGTTGGAAGGGACCTCGAGGATCATCTGGTCCAACCTTTTCAGGTGCTACTCTAGTTTATATCAGATGGCTCAGCACCCTGAAAGCTGAGGCTTAAAACTGTCCAATGTGGGGGAATCTACCACTTCCCTTGGGAGATTATTCCAATGTTTGATTGTCCTCATGGTGGAAAAATTTACCTCTTGTGTCCAACTGGAATCTCCCCAGGAGCAACTTGTGCCCATGACCCCTTGTCTTTTCCATGTGACTCCTTGTAAATAGGGAGTCTCCATCTTCTTGGGAGCCACCTTTGAAGTACTGGAACATAAATTGTTCTTGCTGCTCAGAAAATGCTGCTGGACGTGGCTCCTTGCCCTGTGACTGCAGGAAGAGCCAAACCCCTCCAGCACTGGCAGAGAATGACCCACATCTCATTATCAGCAGGCTGGAGGGGGCTTTTTTTAAATTATTTTTTTTAAAACAAAACCAGGATGATTTCCAGCTGATTACTTTGAATCTGAAGGACGAGTCATGGGGATGCTGAGGTGACAATTGTTAGAAGGAAACCTTAAAAATTGCCTAGTGTTGTGTCCAAAGCTCAGGTGAGGGCAGCACCCAGGGACCACAACGTGCTGAAACATTGCTCAGTGGAAGCTCAAACCAGGCAAGTTTGGGCTCTAAAAATAACTATTATTAGAAACGTTCATACCTGCCGTGGGCAACTGCAGCAGAGAAGGTTGGGAGAGAAGATCCAGGGGGTGTGTTGGGAATGGGCGTGTGTGTGGGCAAGGTTTTCTGCTGCTTGTTTTTTGGGATGGATCTGTAGGAGAGGAAAAGAAACCCTCAGCTCTTGGTGGAGGAGGTGGAGAGAAAATGGACCCTGAGTCAAAGCTAAAGAGGCTCCGAAGGGTGCGGGGAGCAGGGTGGGAAGGGTGAGTAGGGAGCACGGGGCTGCTCCCAGGGTGAGCAACTCAGATCTGGGCTGAGCCCTCCTGGTGTGTGTTGTCCCGTAGGGAAAGTGGCCCTTGAAGAGGCTGGTGTGAACTATGAGGAGCTTTTTTGGTAGGGTTCAGTTGATGTCTGTCCCAAGACCTCGTGGGGCCGGGAGGAGAAGAGGAGAGCTGGTGTCCAAAGGGCTGTCAGAAGGTGGATTGGTTGGGTGAAAGCAGCCCCTGGGGTGCCCAGGCTGTCAGGAGCTGGCGGGTTTATTTCCCTTGCTGATTGATCTTGGATCAGGCGGGTTTCTTCACGGGGAGGTTTCCGAGCAAGCTGCGAGGGCGTCTCTGCGTGTGTCGGTGTCCACTTGGTGGCACTGTCTCTGCCCCGGGTCCTGCAGGTGAGGACCCTGACCTGTTGGTGGAAGATGCTTTTTGGATCCTCAGGTGAGGTGAGGAGAGAGCCACCACCCCCCTCTGCTGGGGAACCTTCTGGCCCCCCCGTTTTGCAGGGGACACATGGGTGACAAGGAGCCAGGGGAGGTGGGAAGGGCAGGAGGTGGCACCTGCACAGCTTCCCAGCTGGCTGGAACCACCAAGCAAGCCCGTGCTTCAACCTTTAGGATGCTGGGGTGGTCCCCAGGCCCACCCCGGGGGTGGAAGAGGTCCCAGTTTTGCTGTGGGTGCAGGACAGGCTGGCAGGGACACCCAGGGTGGGCTCTGGGCTGGTGGCCCAGGAGCTCGTGCCACATGGAGGGGTGACATCCTCTCATGCCAACGTGCCTGGCAGCTCCCAGCAGTGTCCTGAGCGTGCCAGGGGCTTTTGTTCCTTCTCCTGGCATTTGGGAAAACAGAGTCTTGCCGGGTATTATTTCTTTGTCTGGATACAAACCCTCTGGGTGTTTTGAAGGGAAATAAACAATTCCCAGTCACTCAGGTGGTGACATTTGCAAACTGCCATAAACCCACAGGGCCTTTTTCTGTCATGCCGCTTGACCTGAGCTTCCCTGATGCAAAAGGGCAAGGAAGAGCAGGTCGATGTATTCAGGAGGGGCTTCCAGGTGATTGGCACCTTTTTTTTTTAATCTAACCTTTCAAGGATTGATGAAAAAGGCAGAGGTCTACAGAAAATCCTGTATAAATGGGGCTGTGCCTCACTCCACGGGGAACAACGGGTGAGGAACCCACCAGGTTGTCCCTGTGCCTGCAAATCCCATCGGGGAGGCTGGAAAGGGACCCGGCTACGCGGGAGGTGGAGGCACCAGGTTATTGCTCCCGGAGCCTGGAGAGGGTGTGGGGCCAGGGGCAGGGTTTGCTGCAGAAACATTGAGTCAACTCGAAGGCTGTTTCGAAAGCTAAATTCAGAGCTGCTCCGGCTCCTTCCCCAGCCCATTGTTGTGGTTTTACAATCACATTTTCCTGTTTTTAAAACAAATGTTTTTCTCTCCCCTGGGGCTGTACGAGAGCCCCGGGAGAGCGGGACAGGGGAGGTGGCTGCAGGGTTGTGCTGAGCCCGGGGCTGCAGACCCCGAGCAACTCCCCCCCCGCCTCTCCCGGAGCAAAAATCCCCCCTGGAGCAAAATTCCCAGATTCCTCTCCACCAGAATCTCCTCTTTTCCTCAAATCACCCTTTGCTTTGTGGCAGCGCCAACACCACCGGGGGCGGGGGAGGGGGGGGTGAAACAAGCAGAAGTGTGATTGTTTTCTATTTTTTATTTATCTTTTTTGAAGGCAATGGTTCCTCTTTACTGCGCTGTGGTTTCACGCTCAGCAGCAGGACGGGGAAGGTATTTTTGTAGGTCTTATTCAAGGAGTGTCTATTTAAACTTCTGGGCTGCCAGGCAAATGTCGTTGCTCGGTTAAAAGCACAGGCAGAGGATGGGGCTGGTGGGGAAGTGGGTTGGTTGGTGGAAGCCCCTTGAGGTCTTCTGCCCCTCTGGCTGTCTAATGGGTTCTGTGAGGTGTCTGAGGGTTCTCCAAGCTCAAAGTCCCAGATGGATCCATCCAGAAGGATGTGGTGCAGTGGGGCCAGGAGGGGAGAGGGTGCTGGGCTGGCCCCGAGGCCGTGGGTCCCACCTGCAGCTCTTGGCTCACACTGCCCTTGTTTTGCTGAGGTAATGACAGAGCCATGGGGATACAATCCTGCTGGGTGCTGTTCCCTCATTTCACCAGGTTCTTCTCTGTGATCAGCAGGATCCCACAACTGCAAACAGCTTTCCTGGTGGCAGCAGCAGCCTGGTGTTCACCCAGTCACCCCTGCACAGCACTGGGGAGATACTGGGCAGCTTTCTGCTCCCAGGACTTGGGCTGGGACAGCCCCGTGCCAGGGGGGTGCTGGCTGCAGCCCAGCTCCCCAGGTTCTCCCCAGACCAGGGTGGGCTGGGGAGCAGAGCTGGGCTCTGGGAAGCATCGAAACCATGTCACTCCTCACCTGCCACCACCCACCCGTGTTCCAGACCTTCCTGCCTGCTGCAGGCAGGGGAGCTGCAGGCAGCAGTCATGGGATGGGGAGCACAGAAGCCCTGAGCTAGGCTGGGCAGGAGGTGGTGGCCAGGGGGGGGGTCTCCAAGATGCCCCTGGATGGGGGCAGAGAGGCTGGGAAAGCTGTGGAGAACAGGGCTGCCTGTGCCCCCCATGCACTGGTCTTCCCAGGGAGTGTGCCCAGCCTTGTGGCTCCTGCCATGTGGGGGGCAGGAGTGCACCCCCAGCCCTGGGGATGTCCCCAGGCTTGTCCTTGTGTTTTCCAGCTCTGGCTTGCTGTATGAACTGGGAGCAGGGTGTGATGGGTGGGAACTAGATAGAAAAGGATCAGGATCTGCCACTGTTGCCCACCCCCTTTCCCCCTCCCAGGCAGACCAAGACCTTCTTCTGGCTCCCATCAGGGCTGAGCTCCCCCAGAAATGCTGCGGGAAACTTCTCCTCTTGCTGAGAGCTGGGATGAGCCTGGGCAGCCTCGAGTGTCTTTGTCTCCTTCTCCAGCAGCCAGAGGGCTGCACAACGTGTGGGGGTGAAGCAGATTCATCTCTGCTGATCAAAATAGCCCGTTTCTTTCCCAACCGGCAGTGGGTTCTGCACATGTCCCCTCCCTGGCCACAGCAGAGCCCCAGCCGTGCTGGCAATGGGCTGTAAGGGAGGGGAGACTCAAAAAAAAAAAAAAAAAAAAAAAAAAAAGGGAAGCAGTGCCTTGCTTTCCAGGCTAAAAATACTGTCTGTGCTTCCAAAATAATCTTGGTTGAATGATCTTGATTGACCCCATGCTCCAAAGCTGCCAGCTGGTCCAATTCCTCAATAATTTCAGTCTGAGCTTTGGCCACTGGGATGGAGGAAGATTTTGGTGGGATCTTTTTGCTCGTGGAGGTGGGTCTTGTTCTCTGTGTGCTGGTAACTTCTGATGAATTTAAGGGAATTTAGGGCACTGAGCAGGATGGGGAGGATAAAACCCTTTTTCCTGCTCCTGCCCAACATGAACCATAGAGAACAGTCCCCACCAATCACACCTTTGGTTGCTCCACTGAGTAATATGCAAATTTATGCTGAGTGGGGCCTGCTGGGACTTAGGTGGTGAAGTTATCGACTGTTCTCAGAATGAGCAGTTAGTCATAAAAACATTGTCATGGCAATCTTGGTGGTGTTGGGGCTCTGGGAGCACATCAGTGTTGTGAGAGATGGACAAGTGTCCCACCCTGTGAGGCTGGACAGGGTGGGCTTGAAGTGATCCCCCTGGCTGGGCGGGTGGTGCTGTGATGTTCAGAACCACAAGGGATGTCCATGGGTCCCCTTGGTGCTCACCAGTGGGCTCAAGGGTCCTCACCCACCCCACGTTCCTGGTTTCCCATTGCTCGTGCAGCCAAAGAGGGTTTGCACCTCATCGTGTCCCTCTTGTCACCACTTTGCAGTGTGGTTTTTGCATGGTCCCCAATGTTTCCCTATTATCTTCCCTGGCTTCAGTTTGGGATTTATTTGCAACCATCTTAAATGATTAGCACTTCTGTTCCTCTCTTTTCCAAATCAGTGAGGCATTAAGTGTAACCTCCATAATTATGAGTTTGTAAAAAAAGCTTTTGTCCTCTCCCTCTGTCTTTGCTATGGACTGAACCTCTACCAGAGGGTCGTGCATCTCCTCAGGGGCCAAGCATTTCCAAAATGAAACTGTGGATAAATAAGGTTTTAAGAGTTTGGCAATGAAAGGGAAGGAAGGGCCATTCCAGAAGAAAACTGGCATAAATGAAAGGGAAAGAGAAAGCCCCAAGGTGGGAGGCACCGTGAGTGGTGGCAGTTTGAGCCTCCAGCTTCAGAGAGGGCTGGAAACAACCACTGGGGCTTAAAACCATGTGCACACGTGTGTGCTTGCTGTGACTTCCCATGTGCTGCTCTGGTACCCTAAGAGTGAGCAGAACAGCTCAGCCAAAGCCACCCCTGCCCACCCAAACCCACCCACCCCACCTCATCTAGCTGCATCTGCACCGACTGACCCGCCGAGCTGCACCCGAGGGGCTGCTCCTCCAGCTCCTCCAGCTCCCCTGGCCCAGGGACAGGGCTTTGCTGCCCATCTGAAGTCTTTTCTTCTTTGGAAAAGAGAAGTGTAATTCCGTGGTGAGAGAATTCCCCCGTGCTTTGGATTTCCTGGGAGAGCAGCTGTCCTCTTGCAGCCAAGCCCCCGCCGTGGCTGCTCCCCCTTGGGCAGTGAGGACATCCCTGGAGGTGTCACCTTCCCTTGGAATGGGCTTTGAAGCCCCTCAGCACCCCCTCCCCGGCTTGGAACTAGCTCATTTTCCTTCTCCAAGGTGCTGTCACTGCCGGGGGGTGCTGTCCCTGTCCTGCCCTGGGCTCATCCCATCCTCACCCCCTCGTGTCTGGCTCCAACAGGACCTGCCCGATCCCCCCGGGGGGGTCCGTGGCTGAGCTCCCCCAGAGGGGTGAGGGGAGGGCCCTGGCAGCAGCGTGAGCCCCTGGGAGACAGGCGGGAGGAGGAAGGTGTGTCTGGAGCCTGCAATTTAATGCAATTTAGGAGTTTTACTCGGGGCTACGCAGAAGTGTCTCTCTCCAATTTGGTTTGCAAAGCTCTCCAGGGGTCAGGGCCTTCTGCCAGCGTGTTGGCTGCCCCTTTTTTCAGCAGCTTGGTGGCTTGGACATTCACCCAGGATTGAGGAGGCTCAGGGTCAAGTCTGGCTTCAAGCAACAAGGATTTGAAGTGTATTCCCACCTGCCCTGGGGCTTTCTAAGCACTCAGCTGAGGGATTGCTGGAACAAGCTGCTCACAGTCCCTCCTGTTGAAGCAGGTCTGCTCTATATAAAAATAATACCGTGTTTATTTGGTATGAGACAAATGATGAGGGTGCTCCCATGGGTGAGCAACCTGTGTTTTGGGTCTTGCTCTAATGGTTAGTGCATTTGCAGTACAACTGCTGAGATGGTCAGGGTCAAGAAGGCTACAAGGAGAGGTGAGGGGAGCTGGTCTGGTTCAGGGTGGGGAAGAGGAGCTGAAGGAGAGGTCTAACTACAGCCTACCACAACCTGAGGGCCAGCACGAGACAGCAGAGTCAGCCTCTTCCCAGTGAGGCCACAGGATGCACCAAAAGGCAACTGGGACAATTTGTGGTTGACTGGTACAGGCTGGAGAGGCAGAGATGTTCTGCAGAGAGGTGGAAGGTCTCCATCCTTGGAGATGAGCAGCCTGAGCAAGGCAAGGCCCTGACCACCTGCTGTTGCGGTGGGGAAAGTGATGGTTAGAGGAGAAGATTGGACTGGATCTCCCAGATGTCCCTTCCCACCACCACTCCAACCCCTGAGACATCTGCCTGTCCCAGGGTGGTTGTAGGACTGGAGTTTTAAAAGGAAAACATCACCCAGTCCCAGTGGGACAGGAGGTACTGAAGCCTGACTGGGGTGTCAAAAACCTGGGACGCTTCGTGTTGGATGTTTGAAAGACAACCTAAGTATTCGTGTGGGCTTTAGAGCACCTGAAAATACTGCTCTGAAAAAAAGTGTTTGGCTCAACGTCAGTTAAAGACCTGCTACTCGCCTTAAATTTAAGGCAGGCTGTGATCCATGCAATATTCTGGGTTAATAGTATTTAATTTTGAAAGAGAACACTCTTAAGACTGATACAAATAACAGCAGGAAAGGCTGGCAAGCTCCGTGGCTCCTTCCTGCCTGTACATCCCATGTCTTTCTGGAGCCACCTTTATTTTTACCAGCCGAATGCATCAAATCCAAATGATGTGGCCACTTGAAAGGACGTGTCATTGGTGACAGAGTCCCAGGGGAAGGGGCAGGACACGGCCCCAACCTGCCCCAGACAGCCCCGTGCTTTCTGCTCTGCATCCTCTGCTCCCACTGCAGACTCTGCTGGATTCCAGATTTCATAAGTAAATCCGTGGTGGAAGAGTCTTTTCCAAAACTTAATTGAGTGAGTAAGTCTGGGCTCCCAGTCCAGCTGCAAGAGATTTTCAATGTGCAATTCTTAAGTTTTTCCTTCCTAAAAGTGTCTTCCCTAAAAGAGCAGCGTCCTGCCCGAGCGGGCAGGTTTGGGAAGCAAGATAAAAAGCTGCAGTAACGGCAGAGCTGCTTACAGAAGAGATCTTGCTGCAAGAGGAGGGTTTCTTCAGTTCCTGCAAGTAACCAACCTGACCCTGACACTCTCTGTATCGGGGATTTACAGGCTGCAGTGGAGCTGCTCTTGCTGATCTCGGCGGGGTTGGGTTGGTAGGAGGTGGGTGAGAAGGAGCCGTTGAACCCTGCGGAGGTCGAATTCAGCAAGTGCCTGACTGTGTGACTTTTAAGTGATGTTAAAAACAAAAAGAGGTGGAGGTAGAACTGAAATACACGTCCCAGCAAAACGCAGCTCAGCCAGAGCGACCCTCCAAAGGCAGCAGCCCCAGCAGTTACAGCCGCTGCCTGCAAGTGCTTTTAGGGATCTTGGTGGAGGGTTTTTACCCCCTGGGCTGGCCCTGGGGCTCTGCGCTGCGGTTCCTTGTGGCACAGACGGTGTTTCTGCGCTTGCCCTGCATCACCCTGCTGCACGGTGCGATGCTGCCAGCCCCGTGTGTGCGTGTCCGTGCAGCAGGGACCGCAGGAGGAGCACTGGGAAGGCTGCGGGTGCCGGAGTGGCCGTGGGAACAGCCGTGCCCGGGCACCGCGGAGCACCCCGCAGCATCGCGGTGAGCGGCAGTGCCGGGAGCCGCTGCGAGGCCGATGCCGCGGGGATCTCGGTTGCACGGCAGGTGCTTTTCCAGCCCGGGGGGGGGACCGGTCTGGTGTTGGCTGGGGGGGCTCGGCACACCCAGGCCAGGCTGCAGATGACAGCTCAGGGAGCTCCGTTCTGGCTTAAGGACTTGAATCCCGATTCTGCCCAGAAGTGCAGGAGCCCCAGGCTGGTTCCAAGTGTCTGAACCGGGGCCGGTCCCGAGTGCACGGACCCCCCGCTGCCCCACGCCTGCCCCCCGGTTCCCTGCTGTGTGGACCCGTTCCGGCCTCTCGGCCCCATCGCGGCGGCCTCGGTTCCGCCCGGGCTCGGTTCGGGGAGACGATGCCGGCCCCGGCCCCAGGAGGTGGCGGCGGCGCCATTGGCCGCGGCCGCGGGGCGGTGCCGCCCGCAGACAAGGCGCCGTGGGCCGGGCCGCTCCTCCCCGCCCGGTTCCGGTGCGGCGGCGGCGGCGCAGGTGGAGCCGATCCGGCCCCGGAGCCCCGCGCCCGGCCCATGGGTCCCCGCGCCCCGCCGCCCAGCGCGGCCCGGCCGGGGGCCGCTCCCCGCGCCGCCGCCGCCTGAGCCCGCGGACGCACCGGCCTCGCCTTTGTCCCTGCCGGCCTCAGCCCGGCCGCCGCCCGAGGTAGGCACCGGGGCGGCGGGGAGGTTTCCGCCGGGGGCGGGCGCGTCTCTGTCACCCCCGGGCTGGGTTAGAGGCCTCCCCCGGGCCGGGACCCTCCATCCCCGGGGGTGGGTTAGAGGCCTCCCCCGGACCGAACCCCCCCATCCCCATGCAGGAGGGTTCTCCCCTGGGCCAGACCAGGCCCCGGTGCCCTCACGCTCCCCGGGGGAGATGTCTCCCCCCGGGCAGCCCCAGCCGAGCCCCCTGAAGGGCTCTCCTGGTCCCCCTCCCCTGGCCTTGCACACCCTGCTCCCCGAATCCCCCCGGGGCTGGCAGGGCCGCCCTGAACCTGGGCCCTGCTGTGCACCAGGGTCGAGAAGCCCCATCTGCAGCTCCTCTGGACCGGGGGGTCTCGCTCCCGGGGGTGATGGAGCCCTGCGGGGCGCGCAGCCCCCCCATGTCGATGGAGGGAGGCTGGCGGTGCTGTCGCCCCCGGCCTTGGAGCACCCAGCACGAGGTGGCGTGTGGCAGGATGGGCTCCGGGGCGAGGGGGCATCCACCTGCCCGGCGTTCCGGTGGCCCCGGCTGCAGCAGAGAGCCTGGGGGAGTGCTGGGGGAAGCACTGGGTGATGGTGGCTTCGACAGCAGCTGATCCACCCCGGGAGGAGACCGCGTCCCATGCGGGTGGCTGTGAGCCCGGCCAAGCTGCCAGCGCTGAGGGAGGGATTTTCAGGCTGGTGAGTCCCCGGCACATCGGGTCGGACGAGGCCTGCAGGGCTGGGGCTGCCCTTGGAGAGGGGGTGTTTAGATGCATTAAACCCCAGCCCGATGTTGGCTGGAATGGTTTTGTTTCTAATCCTGTCGCCTTTCCACTCTGGAGGCCAGCTGGTGTTTGCAGGGGGTGAGGCTTTAAGGGCAAAGAGGGGGATGCACTAAGAGCTCTGCTCCGCTGTGTCGTCCTGGGGTGTACTTACTGAAATGGCATCTCTCCTTCTTCTGAAATACCTTGTTGAGAAGGGATGTGAGCAGGGAAAAGAGTCATTGATACCCTGAGCAGCCTGGATCTGCTCGGAGACTGAGCATACAAGCCAGCGCAGCCCACGGATCTGCAAGTCGTCCAAGATCTGCCCTTTGCTGGCAATCCCTGAGCTTCCAAACAGCAGCTCTTCCCACACCTTTTTCCGTGGTAAAGGTATTATCCAAAGGGTTTGGGCACGTTACAAGGCTCTGCTGAGTAATGGGATGTCAGGAGGCTCCTGCAGAGGTGGTGCTGAGGTGTGTACCTGGACTTGGCGCAGTGGTGGCTGTGCAGGAGAGATGAGGTGTCCCTTGTTGTGGGAGAGGAAAGGAAGAGGATAGCCCAAGGATTTGGACTGTGCCGTAGTTTTTGCCCAGCAGGATGATCTGTGGGTGGTTTCTGTGGTGTTTGTTCTAGCAGAGGGTCGGAGCAGCATGCTCAGGGAGGGTGGGCCCTGCTCTCTGAGGGTCTGGATGCGATGCCGCTGACCAGATGTTTGCAGAGCATTGGCAGCCTGGAAATCACAGCCCTTCTCAGGAGATCTCCAGTGCTTCCTGGTTTGCAGCGAGGACGGGAGGGTTTCAGCACTTCCTACTGGGCTGCCTGGTGTGAGCAGGAAGTGGGAGCACGAAAATGGCAGCAAAAGTGCTGGCAGCAAGGCTGGGAGCTCAGCAGTCCTAAGTGTGTGGGTTGGTAATGAGGTCAGACCTGTCCTGAACAGGGTCCTCAACCTATTGGATGTGCCATTTGGGAATGGACGAGTCACAAAGTTAGGGATGGTCTTTGCAGCAATATAACTAGTTCTGGGACAGCAGGAGGACAGAGGTGCTGTGCGAGTCCATGGGAGTGTGTCTTTTCCTGCAGGTTATTAAATGGGTTTGTTGGGGCTCGGATGGGAACCTCCCCAGGGTGGGGAGAGGTTCATGCTGGGTGTTGGGTGCTCTCCAGTGCAGTTCTGATCTGGTAGAGGCATTTCAGTGTTCTATCTGGACTAGCCAAGTTATAAACTTCATGTCCTCATGAGGGTGTGGGTCTGGATCTGTGGTGTGGGTCTGGATTTGTGGTGTGCCCAGATGGGGAATTCAGGCCCACGTTGGCTGGAACACGTTGCTTCAAGTCTTTTTGAGACTGGTGGCTCTGGGGTTGTGAGTGGCTGCACTGATGGCTTTGGGATACATGACTTAAGCCAAACAGTTCCCCCACCATGGAGCACTGGGATGGGAACAGCTCTTTGGGAAGCTGAAAGCCAGTGCTGCAAAACCCTGCTCAGAAGCTGTTGAAAGAAGAATGAGGTTTGGAAATGTGAGTAGTAAGGGAGACGTGTGTTTGGAGTCTTGTGGCTCAGATTTTCAGGCTTTTTCCTGTTCAGACACTGGGACACAATGGCATACGTGCTTTTTAAGAGAGTCTGGGAAATCCTGCAATCATGTATTTAACAGCTGGGACCTTGGGGAGGGGAAAAACAAACAAGTGTGTTGGCAACGCTCCGAACCAAGGCAGCTCCTCCTGCCCCTCGCCTGCCTCTTGCCGGGGAGGTGTGTGGAGCTCCTCTTCCATCTCTGCATCAAACATCAAGCCTTAGTTTTTCTATCTGATTTATTACCTTTTGATCTCTATCCAGCCCCGTAGCTGCTCTCCTGCTACAGAGGGACAGGAAAGCACAGGACGTGTAGGTGAGTCAGTCCTGTGAGCTGCTGAGTCCTCCCTGAGCTCTGTCTCATTTCCTTGCTGTGCTCCCTGAAGGCAGGAATGTGTCCATCCCTGGTTCAGGCTCTGCCGGCTCCTACCAGCAGCTTCTCTGCTGACTTTTGTGTCGTTGGTAAAATGGGGGAGATGACAGACGACCAGAGAAGCGTGTCCTGGCCCTGCTGAGTTTGAACAGGCGGGTTGCAGCTGGGTGGGCTCGTGTCAGGCTTGAGCAGCCCTCTGTGACCAAGGCCCTCAGAGCCCCGTGCTGTTCAGCTCCTGGCTGGTCCCTCCTTTGCTGCTCTGGCAGCCAGACTGCCCTAAAAATACTGCAGAAACCCCCACCACAGCCTCCCTCAATGGCTGTGATGTTTTCCTGCCTTTGTTGGTGCCTTGATGTATGGGGTTTGTTCCTGGCCACCCCACTCCCCCCTCTTTGGACGTGCACAGGCTGGATTGCGGGGCCTGATGTGTGTTAGGGACAATTTTGTCACTCAGAGGAGGGCTGAGTTGGTATATTTGCTGTACAGGTGTCCTGAAGCTTTCAAGGGGATGTGCAGGGTTCAGGAGGTGTGCAGGGGCTGGTGGGGCACAGTGTGAGTTGCCAGTGCTGCTGACTTTAACTTTTGTTAGAAACACTTGGGTGGAAGTTGAGGGGAGCCGTGCTGTCCTGCAGGATGGATGCAAAGGATTTGTTTTCTTTCTCTGCCTTGGAGAGCTCCATCTTCCCTTGAAACTGTCTTCCAGATATAGCAGCAGTTGCTAAGACTGAATGAATGTGTGCTGAATTTAGGCAGCTCTGAGGCTGCTGTTTGTTGTGCAGGACTCAGTGGTTTGGGTTTGAGTTTAGCCAGAGCAAGTGAAGCTGGAATGCCTGGGTGGCATTGTCCCAGTTGCCAAACTATAAACAGCAAATGGAGCCCAAGCGCTTTGTTGAACTGACTTTGGAAATTGCCCAGACTCACCTTGGAGGAGGAATTGGTGCCAAGGCACATCAGCCCTTGGCAGAGGGGGGCTGGAGGTGGGGAATGCCCAGCGTGATGCACGAGTGCCCGTCAGTGAGTCGATGAGGTGGCGGGGTTGGCAAGTGCCATGTGGCCATGTCACTGTGGTCCCTGTTGGGCAATACCTCAGGATGCTGAGGAAAGAACCTTGAGTCAGTGCTTTGCTGTCACCCAGAGAGGTCTTCGGCAGGGAGGGGATGGTGAGGATCTCCATGGGGTTCCTGACCCCAAGGGAGATGGCAGGAGATGCCACTGGAGCGAGATGGCAGCTCTGTTACACGTCAGCACGTCCATCACGTGTCTCTTTGCCTTCCCTCATCCTGGAAGTTCAGTCCATCCACATTCAAGGCTGAATGTGGTGGATGGTGTTCTCTAATGTCAGTGCAAGAATGATGAAGGTGTCTCCAAGGATGGAGACTTCCTCAGTGGCAGGCTGGCTCAGCACAGTCACAGCCCACCCTGCTCCCTCGCAGGCGGGTACATTAGGCTTCCTCCCGTGAGGTGTTTGTATCCAGGAGCAGGAACGTGTGCCAGCAGGAGAATTAGCTCTTCCACCAGGCTGCCTTGCACAGTTGGATCAAAACACTGCTCCCATCAGTGCAAAACAAACACTGCTGCTGCTCTGGCAGGCAGTCACACTCACCCCGTGGCCTCTCTGTGCTGCAGGAGGTGACACCGTGTGCTCCAGGGGACAGGGACTCTGTGCCAGGTGGGTGCCAGAGGTGGGGAATGGGAGGAAGGAGATACAGGAGTTGGAGGAAGAGCTGGAGACTGGGAGTATCTCACCCTGCCCTTCACAAGAGACTCATTCCTTTTGATGGGGAAATTTTTCACATGTGCAGGGTGTTCCCCCCAGCAGTGCCTGCCTGGAGCATCCCCTGGCCAAGGGACAGGAGCTCCCAGTGCCAACTGGGTGCTCTTCTGAGCTGTCTGTGCATTGCAGCATGTCACTTAGGATCAAAAAAGCTCTGTGGGTTTGCTGAAGCTGTCCCAAAGTGATACCTCAAAACCAGGACCCAAACTTTTGCTTGTTTTAGAAATGACTCGATGTTAAAAGGCATGAAATAAGCAGGTTGGGCTTCCTGGTGCTTTGGGCTTCTTGGCAGGATGGCTCTTGCCTGTACTGATTCATTGGGGCATGTTACGTGATCCTGGACTTCTCATCCAGCTGCTTTCCCACCTTCCCCTCTTACTTTGCCTCTTTTATTCCCTTTCTCTGCCTTCCCTTCTACCCCAGTACACTCCCACAGCTCCCCCTCTGCATGGAGTGTGGTGGGTTTTGATAGAAATAAAGCAGGATCCTGATCCAGTGTGTGTTCCAGTTGTAGCTGGAAGGATATCAGCCTGTCACTTGGGTCATCTGCTTCCCTGAAAGCCAGCAGCACACCCAAGATGCTTCTGGAGCATCCCATGGTCCTGCAGTTCATGGAGGGTGAAGCAGGACACCGGGGCAGCCTCTGGGGAGAAGCAGGATGACTGATGCTGTGGGAAGAAGTTGGGACATGGAGCTGGGAGTGGTTCTTTGGGGGATGTTCTTGAGCCCTCCTGGAAGGAGAATCTTTTATGCAAGGGAGGGCAGAGCAGGGCTGGTGCTGGGGCAGAGCAGGGCTGGTGCTGGGGCAGAGCAGGGCTGGTGCTGGGGCAGAGCAGGGCTGGTGCTGGGGCAGAGCAGGGCTGGTGCTGGGGCAGAGCAGGGCTGGTGCTGAGGCTGCTTTTTCAGGCATTGCGCAAGGGTGAAGCCTTGGGCAGCACAGAAAATGTGGAGAATGTCACTTCCCAGCAGTCCCTGCAGACCCAAGCGAGGGCTGCTCTCTGAATTTCTTCCTCTGGGCATTCCCTAAACTTCCAGGTTTATGTAAATCCCCAGGTTTGCTCAGGGCTCCAGACTCTTACCTTGCACAGGACGCGGTTCCATACGTAGCCTGGGGCTGCGACTACCCAGTGAAAATAGTCTCTTCTGTTCCTGCCATAAACTCTTTTCTTCATCTAGCTGCCTTCAGCAACACCTCAGAGGCCACGGCCAGTGTCTGCTCTGCAGGATTGTCTTCCAGTGGCTGTGGGGTGGGAATATTCCCAGCAGAGAGGCTGTCTCTGGGGTGGGAGTGTGTCCCTGCTCCCTCCCTCCCCTTCAGCCCAGAGCAGGGGGGAAGCACCGTTCTCCCCCTTCCCCTGCCTTGCTCAGACACGGGTTTTGCCTTGTCCTTTCTGCCACCCCTCTGGCTCAGCCTCGGTCCTCTGCCCTCCCTGTCCTTGTCCCAGGGTTGAGGCTCCTTGCAGTCCCACGGATGTCAGAGCTGGAGGGGTGACTCTTTCCTGCAGACACTGCAGAGCCACTGGATGCAGGAGCCTCTGCTTCTCTTGGGGCTCATCTCCTGGCTTCTGCCGAGCTCAGGATCACTCCTGTCTCCTTTGCCCTGTTCCAAGACTGCCCCAACATCTCGCTGTGGCCGTGGAGGGATCCCCAAGATGGGTTGTGGAGGTGCTGATGGGCAGACTGGCAGCATGGTCCATTTGCCTTCAACGTTGTCTCTGCAAAGAACAAGCCTGAGAGTGGACACAGTTCTCCAGGGCCCAGGGATGCATCAAAGCCTGATGAAGCTACGGGCACTTCGTGGCCTTGCTGCTCCCCTGGGGCTGAGACAGGCTGGATCCTCCTGACCAGAGCTGCCACCAGCTGGAGGTGGCAATGTCCCAGCAGAAGGGTTCCCCAGGCTGGGGGGACAGTCCCTGCCACAGTGCCAGGGTGGCTGGGTTTTGTCAGGGTCCCTGCAGCCCCGTGGCTGTCACCTGCTGGCACAGGGTGGGTAGAGAGGACAGCAGCCCTGGCTCAGGCCACCACAATAATGGAACTGCAGCGTCAAGCAGATCTGAGGCTCGTGATCTGTATTCAGAGCTCTCAGCCTCTTTGAAACCCTGGTTTAATGCAGGCGGTTTGACAGGGGCCTTAATAAGCAGTTGCTGTCTGGATCAGGGCTGGAATTGGAGGTGCCGTGTTCCCTCGGATGCCCTGGGTGAGTTTTGGAGGATGTTTGCATAACAGAGTGAGCTGGTGCGTTTGAGAATTCAATTATTTAGCACCGTAGACTCTCTCAATCCCTGCTTATGACTTATTCCTGTCCAAAAGACAGTAGAAAATATATTTTTAGCTTTTGAGTAAGCTGGCACAGTATCCTGGCATCACGAGTACTCCAGTACACATGCTGACGAGGTGGATCTGCTGGGAACTAGCAGAGAGCTGCTGCAGGGACCAGTTTCAGGTGGTGAGTCTGGCTTCCAGAAACTGTCGTTAATGTGTTTGTTTTCCCAGTATCTAAGGGTTGAAATCAAATCCGCTCTGAGGATTGCATTTACATTTCCTTACATTAATCTTAGGGTTGGTTGCCAGCCCAGACCAGATCTTTCCTAAACACATCTGGTGACTGGGCACGATCACAACCCTTTCTTCTAAGGGTGTGCTGCCCTGAAGAGCTGCTAGGGTCTGCTGGAGGTTAGAAAGCAAAGTTTGGGGTTTGTGGGTGCTCGGTCTGGTTGTTTTGGTCATGTCTGCTCCCTTTGAGGCTCGGTTGGGTTGCAGCAGGATCTCTGGCAGCTCAGCTCTGCTCTGCTCCACGAAGGTGCCTGGGCAGGCTGGGCCTGTGGCAACACACTCTGCTCAGCGTGGGCTGCACAGGCAGCACGGGAGGGGGTTTGCTGGGGTTTGCTGGGGTTTGCTGGGGTTTGCTGGGGTTTGCTGGGCTGGATCCCATGCAGGGGGAAGCAGTGGCCACACTGGGCTGCTGCCTGTTGGGGTCTGGCTGTGCCAGTCTTGGTGGGGTCAGCAGGTCCTGGGGATGCTCAGGGCACTGCAGGGCTGGTGCTGGGCCAGGGGACAACCTGCTGGGCATCACGCTGCTGCAGACACAGACGCCGTGGCCTGGGTTTTGAGGAAGGAGCTGGCCAAGCCACATGGAGATGGCCCCGGGGATCTGCCACGGCGTTCGCTTGGCCTCAACACGCGCGCGCGGTGGCTCTACCTTCTGTCACCCCAGTCTTTCTTGGGGAGGTGAGAGTTGTTGTGCAGAGTTTCCTCTTTATATCCTCTTATGTCACACTGCCCCGCCGACCGAGTGTGCCCAAAAATAGCTGCCAATCCCAGCAGGTTTCACTTCAAGGTCTCTATTCTTAGCTCGCTGGTTAGCTGAGCAAGCCGCCTTACTCAGTAGTCATGAGCTCAAGGACCGTAGGGTGAAGGAGAGCAGCCTTGTGCCTTGCAGGAGGTTTGTTTGTGTTTCATGGCAGCTTGGAAGGGACAATCGGGGCAGAGCCCTTTCCAGCAGCCTCGGAGTTGTGTGCTCAGGAAGAGCCACATGTGTGTGAGGATGAAATAAGAGCTGCCGGAGCTGGTGTGTCCTCCAGAGGAGGCAGCGGCTCGGGATGACTCAGTCCACGACAGCTTAAGTGGCCTGTTGCATCCAACCCGTCTCCAGCAGCCTTATTAGATGTGTCCTCCTGGTCAGATATGTCCTCCTGCTGCTCTGGTGACCAGATCCGTGCGTGGCAGGAGTGAAGCAGAAGTGAATGTGGGATGTGGAGCCGTGGCTTCCCAGGAGCGGAACTAGCTGGATGTTCTCAGAGCTTCACCCAGGCTGGAGGTCTCAGCCACGCTGGTGATGTTCAGCCCGTCCTGTAAGTGCCTTTCCTGTCCCTGGGGGCTTTTTTTCTTCCGTGCACAGAGGTGAGTCCTTACTGGTCAGGAGGTTTGGCTGAAGGTGTACATGGGAGCATCCTTCTATGTGGCACGTGGAGGATGGTTCACACGTGGGCCTGAGCTGAAGGTCTGGTCTGTGTCTGGTGGTCACGGCCACCACTGGGACAGGTTGAGGGCTCTCAGGTTTTGATGACCCATGTGCTCGGTGCCTGTGTGGGAGCTTCCACAGCCTGGTAGCCTGAGGAGGGGAGCAGACAGCATAGGTCCCACTTGTACCAGGCTCCTCTTTTCCCTGCTCAGCCATTTCTGGCTGGTTTTGGGAACTCACCATTTACCCACCACCGCTTGCTCAGGGCCAAGGAAGGTGCTGCCTAGATGGGTGCAGAGGAACCCCTCCCTACTCCTTCTGCAGGACATAGCTGCTTTTGAGATTGCTTTTGGGGGGAGATCTTGTTTTCCAGACTTCCTCTAACTTTCTCCAGCTATTGTTGGAGCTGCTTGGTGCCAGCTCTGCTGGGCTTGGGTGGGTTTCCACCCAGGAGTGGAGCAGGTGCCGGAGTTAGGGCACGGGCAGGAGCAGCATCCTGCACCTCAGGGAGTTGTGGCTCAGGAGAAAGGAGCCTGTCCTGGGGGTGGAAGGTGCTGGCCGTGGCTGTGTGCTGCGAGGTGGCTCAGGCTCTACGTGGGGTTGCTGGGGAGTGATGCTGAGCAGAGCCCCGAGGTCGCATCCTGCCCACGCTGTGGGTACCGGTCACGTGCAGGCGAGGCCTTTGTCCTGTGCCTGGCTGCTTTTTTTAAAATTTATTTTTAGGTGCTCTCTGGCTTCCTCTTCCTCCCGCGCTGAGCCGCACTCCCTCTTTCTAACTCCCTCTTCTAGGATTGCTTTTTGAACAATCGGTTCCTCCTTAAACCCATTTTTGCAGGCCTTTGTCAGCGCCTGGAGCTGGCCCAGTTCAGCATTAGCAGCTGCTGGCTCCTTCTGGGTTAGCAAGAACAAATAAAGGTTTACAGTGAATGAATCATTGGAGCCTTATCTGTCTTTCAAATTCGGGACAGCTGTACAACTGCTGTGGAGTCTGCCTGGAGGGCACAGAGGCTTCTCTGGAAGAACTTCTCCTGCCAATGGCCAGAGCTTAATGGGTTTGTGCTGCTGATCCTTGCGCTGCCTCCCTGAATTCTTCTGCGTGTCTCTGAGCTGTATCCCACGCTTGGTTACGAAGCACAACTCTGGAATGACTCCCTTTCCTTGAAGACTTGCTCCGTGCCTTCTTTGCTGTTGGCTCCTGTGGAAACGTGGCCGTTGGGATGCTGGGGAGAATCGTGGTGGGAGCAGCATCGTGGTGGGACTCGTGCAGTGGACAAGCTTTGAAGGCAGAGGGTGCGTGGTGGTGGGCAGCCAGCTCTTGGCATCCCCTCGGGCTCTCCACTTCAGCAAAGGGGCACAGCGAGTGTCAACACTGCAGGAGCCCTGGTGTGGCTTTGCTGGTTTAAGAGGCAGGATTTGTAGATAAGTGGTGTGCGTTGGTTTGGTAACAGAACTGTGGGAGAAGGGAGGGGAGCAGCAGATAAGCCTTGGGCTCGTGCCTGAGAAGTTTTAATCTGACACTAAGGTGGGGAGTTGCACCACAGCTGATATTTTGCTGAGATGAACAGGACAGTTTTCTCCCCTTCCCTCCTCCTCCTCTTCCTGCTGTCCTGTCTTCTGGCACTCTAGATTAGACTTGAGTTGTCCTCTTTCTGCACAGAGAAGCCCTGTCCCACCATAATGAAGGTCTCACCAGCAGGTGTGGTGGTGTTGAGTGGTCTGGGGGAAGTGCTGGTGTGTGGTGAGCCTTGCCTGCCCTCCTGCAGCCTGGTCCTTCTCCCAGCTCATGTCCTCAGGTTGTCAGAGCTGCTCAGAGGCAGCAGCAGGCTCAGACACGTGATGCAGTGGGGAAAACTCCTTGTCCTTTCATGCAATTTCCCTTTTTTTTTTTTTTAAACAATTTTAAATTCTTCAGAGAGTGTGCTGCAGGGCCCACCCATCTCTCTGCACCCTCTGTGGATGCTGTGGCAGCTCTGGCTCTGGGGCTGAAGAAGCCACTGTCCTGTTGGGGTGCTGGAAGCCTCCATGCTCTTGCAAACCAGAGGTGTTGGTGGAGCTTCCTTTGTGCCTTCATAACCTGCCCTCCCAGTTTGTCTCATCCACACACAAGACCCTGTATCAAGACCAAGAGAGGGACGTGGTGGCTTTGGTCCTGTAGGGCATTGAGGGCATGTTAGTGAAACACAAGTCCATCCTTTCCAGCCAGCCAGGCCTTGGAAGGTGAAGATGGCTCTGCCCTTTGCGTGGTAGCAGGAACAAACCTTGCTGTTGACTTGATAAGGAGAGTTGGGGGATTAAAGCACCCCGTGTCTCCTGAGTGCAAGGGCTCTGGGCACTGTGACTCCTCTGTAGAAGACCTGCAGGCTGTCCTGGCTGCTTGGAGCTGGGCTTGTAGGTCCTGTGGGGTGTATCAAGGTGTATGGAGGATTATAGGTTGTCAGCAAGGTCTTCTTCAGCTTTGGTGGTGACTTCCCTAGAGCTCCCTGAAGCTGGGCTTGCTCTGCAGCAGGGCTGGCCAAGGCTCTTGGGATGCTTGGAGGTGATTTTAGGACTGAGGTAAGGTCCTGGGTGAGGAACCAAAGAGGCACTCATAACAGTGGTGGCAGAATAAGGTTGTCTCATGGCAGAAGCAGTTTCCTTCGTTCCTCCCATGAGAACCTTTGTGTGGAGGATTCCTGAGGGATACCCCAGCTTCCTGCCACCAGCCTGGACCAACTACTGCTTCACTTCTGGTCTCCCTGCCCGTGTGGGGCAGGCTCCGAGTGCCCAGCGCCGGGAAAGCAAACAGGGCTTGTACAACCTTGAGAGCTGGGGCTGGAACCTGCTTTTCTAGTATGACAGACCAGGTCTCAGCCACGCTGCTGCTTTAAAGCAAGTGTACTCAGAGAGGGTTTGGCTTTTCTGCCTACAACTAATTTTTTAGCCATTAGGTAGACGGGGTAAAAGTCCTGCTGGGTTCAGGCAGGTGGCTCATTGCAGAGCCCTGGGAGGTTGGTTGTGTTGGAGGGTCCATCCCTGCCCTGCACTGGATGCCACGGGTGTGCATGGATGCTGAGTCCCCCCTTCCTCGCCAGCTGGACGCTCCGTAAGGGGAGCAGGAATAATCCACCTGGATTAAATCACAAGTCTCCTCTCTCCTTCCATCTTCAAGCTCTGCCATTGTAAACAGCTGCTTACTGGAGTAGGTAAGTGGAGGCAGCGCAGTCCTGCCAAGCCCCCGTGTCCACAAATGACTAAATCCTGCCTGAAAAGTCAAGTATGAAAACATTATTTTTTGGTTTTGGCCGAGCCTCGCGGATGGCTGGGATGGAGCCACCTTGGCTGCCCGGCGGGATAGCAGAGCTGCTGCTCTGGATGCTGCCTGGGGCTCTGCCCACCTTGCAGCTGGTGGAGAAGGGGGGGTGGAGGCTGGTGTGGACGTGTCGAGGGGCAGGGGGGGCCTGGGGGCTGGTGCTGCCCCAGCCTCACAGCATCACCTCCTGCAGGATTTGCTGTGCCCGTGGGCAGCGGCGCTGCGGAGCCCTGGCAGGTCAGGAATTACTGGGGGGGCTGGAGGGCCCTGCCCGTGTCTCGCAGAGGAGCTGCCCTGCCAGCCCCTGGGCAGAGGAACCACCTTGCCTGCGTTTTTTAAGGTTTAATTCTGGCTTTTCTCTGGGGTGTAGTGCCGTGCTGGGGGGGGGGGGTGGGGTGCTGCCTGCCCCCTGCCTCTGCTGCCGGCACCAACGTCCCGTGCTGGGACAGTGGCTGGTCACTGCCCACTTGCAGCAGCACTTGTTGAAGGACAGGAGCCTTGTTGGACCACGCTGAGGGTCCATCAACCTGCCTCAGATCAACCTGCCTCAGCCTGGCTGGTCGACCCTGCTGTCAGTTCAGAAGGAACAGGGGGATAGGAGATGGGAGACACTGGTGTTTGACAGGGCACTGCTCTGGGCAGCTCCGTGCTACAGACACTCTGTGCATTTTGATGTCTGCTTAACACAGGCTGGGGTAGGAGCCTAAGAGGGTGGAGAACAGTCTGGTAGTAGCCTAGTCTAAGTAGGAGTTCCTGGTGTGCTCCTGGAAGCACAGATCTTGCTGCTGGAAATGTCCGTCGTGTCTCACCCCTGTAAATTCAGGGGTGTCTCCTGTTGCTTGGGGATTTCTGCTGGTGGAGACAGAGGCAGAACTTGGCTGCAAAGGGGGTGTCAGCTCAGTCTGGGTCAAGCAGAGCAGCAGCAGACTTGTGATGATGCTACACTGAATGCTTGTCTGCTCCCAATGACTCTTGGGTCCATTCCCTGCCTCCACAGAAGCCCCTCTCCAAAGAGCAGCTTCCACCACTGCTTGCAGGACCTAACACTTCTGAAAGACTTTTCAGTGTCTGGATGGAAATAAGGTAGTGTTTAAGGCCAAAAATTAGGAGAATTTCTTGCTGATAGTGATGGAACCTGGATAATGCTGATTTAGGGCTTTGACTCCTGTGACCTGATGATCTTTTCCTGGGATCAAGGGCGTGTAGTGAGAGGACAAGGGGTAATGGCTTAAAATTTGAAGAGGAGAGATTTAGATTAGACATTAGGAGGAAATTATTCACTATAAGGGTGGTGAGACACTGGCCCAGGTTGCCCAGGGAAGTTGTGGCTGCCCCATCCCTGGAAGTGTCCAAGGGCAGGTTGGATGGGGCTTGGAGCAACCTGGTCTGGTGGGAGGTGTCCCTGCCCATGCAGGAGGGTTGGATCTAGATGATCTTTAAGGTCCCTTCCAACCCAAACCATTCTGTGGTTCTGTGATCTCCCAGCTCTTGCCCACTGGCAGGATCAGTGCCTCCCTGGATCTGCAGGTGGTTGGTGCAGCTGGATCCCTGGTTCTCGGGCTGCCCCATTCCTGGCAGCACAATTCCCGGGGAGCTGTGGATCTGCCGCATCCTCCGGCCGTGGGACGGGGCCCGGCAGCCCAGACGCCCCCTCGGCGTGGCCGGGCTCGGTGGTGAGACGCTGGTATGTGGGGATGTAAACTCAATACCAAAGTTTAGATTACAGCCCTGTGAAAAATATCAGCTCCCCTAAATGGAGCCCAGATGGTGGCGGAAGCCGCGCAGCACATCGGAGCCCGGGGCCAGGAATTGCAGGAACCGTGTGAGCAAAGGGACCGGGGCTGTGGGGGAGGAGGAGGAGGAGGAAGGGAGGTTGGGTTACAGCTTGAGGGGGGCAGTTGGCCACTGCCGTCTGCATCCAGGGTCAATTCCTAAACCAGGCTGGTTAATCCACCTCCTTCCCCCCTAAAAAAACCCGACTTTGGGCAATGAATGTCTCCCGAGTTGCATCACTGCAAATGCAGCATTCCCAAAGCTGAGATTTCCCACAGCCCCTGAAGGTGGCTGGAAGAGACCGAGGCCTTTGGGGCAAGTTGGAGGAGACTGGGTAGGTCTGAGGCAGGGAAAACATGAGCTGTGTTCACTTGGGAGCTCTGCCAGAAGGGGAGTTTCCAGCTTCCTCGTTTTGGCAGGTCCGGAGCTGCTGGGCCCAGGGAGAGGGTCGGGAGTGCAGGGTGGGAGCTTGGAGCTGTGGTTGGGGTGGGATGAGCAGCCACGGGCAAGCCCAGGCAGAGGGGGGCTGGCTGTGACTCAGTGTGTCCTGGTGGTGTGGAAAAGGCCAGTGTCCCAGAGTGCTGTCTGGGAAGCTCAGAGACATCCCTTCCCCTGCTGTGCTGCAGGAGCCTCCACCACAGCTTGTCCTGGGTGTTTTGGAAAGATGTGGAGAGATGGAGAGGTTCTGGGGGGAGCACAGAGCACGTCTGGTAGGGCTGGACCCTGTGCTGGTGTGTGCACAGGAGACAGATGGAGGTCTCCAAACGATGCTGTGGTGATGTGAGAGCAAGTTGTTCCCTTCCTGGGTCAGGTGGTGGCTTTGGACTGCAGCAGACAGACCTTCTCCCTGGGTCAGGACAGGTCCGGTGGTGAAGGTGTGCTGGAAGGTTTCTCTGGAGGGTTTGGCCACCTTAGATGAATGTTAGGAATGGCTGAGTTCATTGTCCCCTCTGTGAACTAGAAAGCTGGGGTGAGGTAGTAAGAGACGAGGTGTTTACATAGAAATTGGGGCTCTTCCTGAGGTCATTCTGTCAAGAGAAGTTGTGGAGAGACCCCAAACATGTCCAGATGGGATCAGTGCTCCTTCGTTAGGACCCCACCATCCCTCCTGCCTCCCTGCTCTGCCCTTCTCCTGTCTCCCTCCCTTCTCCTCCTTGTAAAAGCTGCTGCATTTCCCAGTGCCACCTGCTTGGGTGGTACAAAGGGGACTGGGGCTGAGCTGGGGAGAGGAGCAGGAGGGGTGGAGAGGAGCAGGAGGGGTGGAGAGGAGCAGGAGGGGTGGAGAGGAGCAGGAGGGGTGGAGAGGAGCAGGAGGGGTGGAGAGGAGCAGGAGGGGTGGAGAGGAGCAGGAGGGATGGAGAGGAGCAGGAGGGCTCCTGCAGGCCCCAGCACCACTGCTGGCAGTGAGGACCCAAGGCTGGTGCAGGTAAGGTCACCCCCATGGAGTTCACCTCGGAGGAAAGCCCACGTCCCTGGAGATAACAGTGTGTGCAGGAGCAGCACACCCCTCCCCTCTGAGATAACTTTGTGTGCAGACACAGCCTGGAGATAAGCACCCAGGAAGGCAAACATCCAAGTTGTACACCTGGATGGACACGGGGCACCCACAACCCCCCACCGTGGCTGTGCCTGCCCCCCCAGGTCTTAAGCACCCACGGGACCAGGTTTTGTGCTGGAAAATCACGTGTAGGGCTGTACAGAGCCCCAAAATCCAGGGGTGCTTGGGCAGAGAGAACAGGTGGAGTTTGGTGTCACCTGTGGGTTTTGTTGGCTGCAGCTTTCAAAGGTGCTCAGAGCAACGTGGACCCCGAACCACCCCAGATTTTGCCTCCCTGGGGGATGCTGTGGTCTTGAGGCTGGGGGTTGAGTTGTGCAGTGGATCTCGTGGACAACACGGAGCCTTAAAAAGTCCCTTTAAACCGTGGGAAGGGTTTTTATTGAACTCCTCGTCTCTCAGAAGTTGTGAAACCGGCACAAACGGAGCCGCGCAGCAGCGGGGGGATTTCAACACACGTTTCGGGGCCTCTGCTTCCAAACTCCTGCCAAGGGACCTGAATCCACTTGGACTGGGGGGAGAGCAGATCTGTGCAGCCAGCAGAGCAGCTGCTGGTTTCTTGGGAGCAGCACATGTCGGGTTTCACTGCCTGAGTTGTAGGTGTCTGCAGTGATGGTGTTTACACCTGGGCCTGAACCCCACGTTGCTGTGGGTGGAGGAGCTGCTGGGGCACACGGGTGGCACCAGTTCAGGGTGTCCATGACATTTTTGCTGGGGTCTCTGCAGCCAGCTCAGACATCTGCACTGAAATGTCGACTCCAGCAGATGAATCACAGCTGTAGCTGGTGGATTTGGATCTTACCCCAAAGCCGGGCTCCGGGGTTTTGTTTTTCAGGACTGACTGGGAAATAGTTGGGGCACCATCACGTATGTCCCAGATGAGATAAGAGGGAAATGGAAAAGACTCGAAGCTACAAAAATGTAGGATCTGCCTTGCAGGGAGAGATGGTGCTGAAGTCCAGGCTGGTTATCTCAGCAAAGGAGACTCAAAGCATCAGCTCCTCTGGCCGATGGACCAAAACAATGATGTGTTGGGGGCAGAGGTTAACTTGTGGTTTCTGTCTTGGCCCTGTCCATCCCATGTGAACAATCCTAGCAATGCCACATCTGATCTCGTCCTGTGTCAAATCACAGCAGAAGGGAATCCCTGGAGAACTGTCTGGAGTCTGCTCCTCCCCTGGCCAGAGATCCACGAGTCTCGTTCGCAGTTCCTGTCGGGTTTATTGGCTGCCTTCTTTGTTTGTGTTTTGAGGTGTGGATTTGTAACAGTGATGATGACAAACCCTTGAAGGATCTGTCAAGATCAAGCAACTGGGAGGATTTATATATATATTTTCTTGGTGGGACCTTGCTGTCAGGATTGGGTGTCTTGTTGGGTCTAGCTTACTGATGAGTAACTGTGCTGGTTGGGTGGAGGTCTGGGCTGTCTTCTGCAGGAGCCCAGACTGGATGATCACCTGGGACAGCAATGGGAACAAGTGACAGTGCTTGGCTGCTTCTCTGCTGGAGGGGTTGGGGTGCTGGCACGGAGGGGTTGGGGTGCTGGCACGGAGAGGCCATTTCAGTGTCTGGGACAATGTGCCAAGTGAGTGGAGAAGGTGGAGGGTGTGTCGGAGGAGAAGCCTGGGAGGGGTGCAGGGTGTAGGATGGGGTGCTGGCACATCTGGAGGTGGGACAGAGAAACTTGCAGAAGGATTTGTGGGCCAGGCCTGGTTTGAGCCTGGGTGTGTGCTGTATCTGCACAAATCTGCATGTCCTCCTTTCTGCCATCTGATCTGGCTGGGTGGGGGAGGCTCCCACCAGTGCTGCCTGCTGGAGAAGAGCCGTGCAGAACCCCATGGCTTTCCCCTCTGCCCATGTGGCTTCCACCTTCATCTTCTCACGGCAGCTCTTGTGAATTCCTGATCCTGAGAATGAGACATGAGGCTTTTCCAGAACTCATCCACCTGCTGACCAGTCTGGTACTGACAGCCCAGTTCAGAAGAGAGGTTCCCAGTTACGTGCCACTGGTTGCTTTTCTGATGTACCTAGGGCAGCTCTCCCAGTCGGAGAGATACAGATACCCCAAAGAAAGATCTCCAAGCAGGCTCTGGGATGAGCAAAGCTCCATAAGCAGCATCTCATCACAAAACCTGGTGGTTTTATTTTGTCAGAATATCTAAATGAATGGCAGAAAGGCCCTGACTGACGTGACTTGGAGGCGAGGGTTTGGTCATGGGTGAACAGTTTCCAGCAGATGGGTGATCTAGGGAGCCATTTGACACGTTGTCTTCAAGAGTCTCCATTAAAGAGCGTGCAGGAAGGTGGCTGATGTGGGAAGCAGAAGACCTGGGTGAGAGCAGGGAGTAGAACTCACAGCCCAAAGGTCTGGCTGGGAGTTGTGGCTTGAATGCAGAAACAGAAGAGCTCTCCCAGGCACAGCCTGGAAGGGGGTTGGGTTTGGGGCTGGAGCAGGTGGGTTGGAGCCTGGAGCGGGGCAGGGGGATGCGGGAGGGTTTGTGCAGCTCCGGGCTGGCTGTGCCCGCTGGATGCACCCGCTCCTGGGTCAGGCTTCAGCTCTGGCAGGGCTCTGCTGGAGGGGGAGGCCAAAACAGCTGGGAGAGGAGGTGAAGCTGGCAGAAATGAAGCCTGCAGGAGCTGGTTTATCTGGGAAGATTAAAATGCTTTTTATCTAGCTGAAATCGTGGCCTCCGCCGCGGCTGTGCCTGCTCGCTGTTAGCTCCAAGCCCTGTAGGAGAGTCTCCTGCTGCACCTCTGCCAAATCCGGAGTTTTCCCAGGCAGGGCTCCTGCTGCAGCAGGGATGGGGATGGGGAAGGCAGCTGCAGCACCTGGGAACCCATCCCTGCTTCCCTCCTGGGCGCTCACTGCCCCTCGGGTGCCGCTGCCTGGAGCCGAGCGAGCTGCCCGCTCCCAGAACCCATCCCTGGGCTCCCAGCTTGCCCACTTTTCCCCTCCAGCAGCACCCACGTGCCCTTTCCACAGCCCACCCGGTTTTTCTTGGGATTTGGGAGCCCTGGCAGCAGGATATCAGAGCAGACTTCCCTGCCAGGGCTCTGAGAGTGGATAAACCAGCTTTTCTCCTTCCCGTATCACCTTCAGCCTCGGAGCGGGGACCCGCGGCTCGGCTGCCGAGCCATGGAAGAGCTTTTTGGATTTGGCAGCAAAGGGAGAACATCAAGAGTTGAGATGGCTGCAGAGGGACCACCTGGGAGAGCATGGGAGGTTGGCAGCAGCCGTGGCTGAGCAAAGAGGTGGCAAACTGATGGTGAAACTCCTGGAATGGGGAGAGTTGTTGCTGCAAACAGGGGGGAAAAAGAATATGGAAGCGCGGGAATGGCTCGGCACTAGATGGAGTGGGTGGTCTTGTGGGGATTTATCTTCAGCCTCTGGTAAGTTCAGACCAGGACATCTGCTGTGGGAGTGGGTCCTGTGTTCCTCAAACTCCTGGGCTCGACTCTGGGGAGCTGAGCAGAGCTGGCCATCAGTGTCTTCTCCAGTGCTGCTGAGGTGTGTGAGATGTTGCCTTCAAGGCTGTTGGAGGTAGAGCAGAAGAGTCACCTCCAGGTATTGTGGGCACAGAAATGGAATCCTTGAGCTCTCGAAGCCCATGTCCTTCAGCCAAAGCAGATTTTGGGACTCTGCAGAGTGAGAGTTTGTGTGTGTGTGGGTATGGAGGATGCAGGAGTTGTGCAGTGGAGGGACATGTCTTCCAGCCTTGAGGGAGGGAGCCATGGAGCTGGTCCTCCTGGGCCTTTGCGGAGGGACAATGGCCTTTGGGGAAATTGCCTGTGCAAGAGCTGGAAATGTTGCCCTCCTGACATGTGCTGAGGTACCACAAGACCTTGTGGAAGAGCTGGCCCGTGATCTCCAGAGCCATGGTGCTGGCCCCATGGCCATCCACGGAGCTGGTGACTTGCAGCAGGGGACCCCCACGTCCCCTCCTGTTCTCCCACCTCTTGCTGTTGGCAGAGGAGGCTTCAGACCCCAGCAGGAATGGTGTGGGGCTGTCAGAGGAGATGGATGTAGGTGAACCTTGGGCTGGAGGAATCCCTGCAGCAGCTCCTGGTGACGCCAGCGCCGGAGCAGCCGCCCCTTGATGGGGGGTGGGGGGGGGGGGCTGCAAGGTCCTTTATCCCCCCCCCCCAACCCGGGGAGGGCTGAGCTACAGCTACAAAAACGCGCCCTTCCACTTGGGTGACTGCTCCCAGTTTAGGGATGAAAACATTTGTTCCTGAAACTGGAGTCGTTCCTGGGATTGCAACACCCAGGCTGTGTTTCCAATTAATCTGCTGAAGTCGTCGTTGCCTTTCCAAGGGCCTTGGCTCAACGCAGGGAATCCTGGCTCAGCCTCCAGGCTGCGGGGCCAGCGGAGACGAGCACGGAGTGGGATGGGGAGAGGGTGGTCCCGGCAGCCTGGATCCCCCTGGGAACGGCCAAGGGGCACTGGGCAGCTCCGGGGGAAGCAGCAGGGAGCAGAGCAGCCTCCTCCTGGGAATGAAAACGCTGGAAATAGTTGGTTGAATTAGTGTTGGGTTTTTCCTGCCTGGTTTCCTCCTGGTTCTGGGTGTGTGTTTTGTTTTTTGGGGAAGGGGAGGGGATGAGGTGAGTTGTGCTCGGTCGATGTGCTGTGTCTGCAGGAGTGTGTTTGCAGCCTCGCTGCCTTGGTGCTGATGAGTGGGAGATGTTTGTGGTGCCTTGGGGTTGGTGGTGGGAACACTCAGCCCCAGGCCCTCCTGCAGGGTGCTCCTGCCCAGGCTGGGTGGGTGAAGGCTGGAAGCCAGAGACTGTTTGCTTTGGGAGTGGAATGATCACAGAATCCCAGACTGGTTTGGGTTGGAAGGGACCTTAAAGACCATCTAATCCCAACCCCTGCATGGGCAGGGACACCTCCCACCAGCCCAGGTTGCTCCAAGCCCCATCCAACCTGCCCTTGGACACTTCCAGGGATGGGGCAGCCACAGCTTCCCTGGACAACCTGTTCCAGTGTCTCAACGCCCTCAAAGTGTAGAATTTCTTCCTAGTATCTAACCTAAAATCCCTTCAGCAGTGCCTGTGGTGCCCACAGCACATCCTGCCTGCCAAGTCCAGATCACAGTGCCCCTCAGAGCTGGCTCAGTGTCAGTGGTGGGTCCTGGTGGTGCATCTCCACGTTAGGCACCTCTCTGGAGAGCCACTGGGAGGACAGACACCCCCTTTGCTGGTGTGTTTTTTTTTGTCTCCTAGGGCTGCTTTTGCAGAGGCCAGGGTTCCTGCCTGGAGCTGGAAGTGACCCGACACATTCCTCTCATCTCCCGTGTGATTTTCTGAGAAATGAAATTGGATCCAGAGCTGGGTCCCAGCTGGGTGGGAGTGTCCAGGGCCTTAGCACAAACACTCATGGAAAGGAGCTTGCGTAGGGATCTTCCCTTTCCAAGAATGAGGTTCATGCTGAGGCCCCCCTCCCTCCCGGGGCAGCAGGGATGATGGATGGGAGCAGGGAAGGGTGGACAGGGGAGCTCAGCAGGTCTCCTGCCTCCAAGGTCACTGGTGGCTTTTCCCTTTAGGGCAAAGGAGGCAAACTGCTTTTAAAAGCACTTCCAAAAAGAGGGATGCAGACCTGTTGGGAATGGGAGCAGGGATGCAGGATCTGGCTGCTTCTGGCTCCCTGCTCTGTGGCCCCCCTGCAGGGACAGAGGGACCTGTTGCCCTGCAGATCTTCCTCTGGAGCTGGAAAGTGTGAAGTGAAGCCAGGGACAAGATCACTCCCAAATTGGATCCCTCCTGCTCTCCCATCTGTGAGGGCAGCACCAGGGCAGCGTGTTCTGCTGTGGGGGTGTCGTGCAACCCCATGCACCCTCTTGGGGGGGCCCAGGTGGCCTGCAGCAGCTGTGGGAGGGCCTGAAACCCCCCCGGGGACATGAGGAGAGGGGGGTGGGAAAAGCAAGTTCACCCCTGGAGTTTAATGCCACAGCAATGCAATAAATGCTCTTAAAGATGAAGCTGCTCTTGAGGATGTTGTGCTCCCTTCCCGAGTCACTTGCTCCAGAAATGGAGCTTTCCCGTGTGTCTGTATTACAGGAAAGTCTCTCAGATTTTTAGCAGTCAGGTTGTAATCGTTCTGTGTTTGCTTGGAGGACAACGATACTGATGCTTTCTGTTTTTAACACATCAGCAGGGCAAAAATGCAGTTGGGAGCAGAGCAGCTCTGCTCGGCCGGGCTCGGGGCTCGGGCCCCACTTTTGGGCAGGTGGAAAGGCCAGTCTGCAGAGGGCTTGTCTCCCTGCTCTGGTGGACTTAAATATATGCATTTTTAATAAAGAAAACCAGTTGCTGTCACCACCTTGACCATGAAAAAGAGCCGCAAGCAGTAACCTCTAAACCCCTCCAGAATGGGAGGTGAAGAACAAAACTGGCACCAGCTTGAGTCGCAGCCCCAGATTTGGGGCCTGATTCGTGGCTCTGAGTGGTTCCTTCTGCCACCATCCCTGCTGGGGCTGCCATCAGCAGCCATCCTCCAGCAGCACGGGCTTGCCTTGGTCCTTGCAGGGTTCTTCAGCTGCTGACGTGCGTGCTGGAGGAGCTTGGACACGTGCACCTCCTGTTTGGAGGAGAAAATAGGAATTGAGGGTGGAACTTGCTCCCTGGGGGATTCGTTTCGCCCTCTGCGCTGGGTCTGGAGAAAGTGTCTTCTCTTGTCTCCTTGCTTTGTGTTGTTTCTTTTTTTCCATGCAGTGGAAAATCCCAGTGGTCTCCGTGGTGGATTTTGTCAGGGGATTTAGAGACTCTGGTTTCCAGCCCCCCTGTGGGACCGAGCCTGGAAATCACCAGGTTTCTGTGGCAGCTGGTGGCGGCCAGTGGATTCTGGATGAAACCCGGGAGCTGCCCCGTGTGCCGGGGGATCCCGGGTGATGGTGGAGCCTGTGCCTGTGGCTGCCCCTCCTGGACAGGGCAGCGGGTTTGCATTTTGGGCTGGTCCTGTGGGGCAAAGAGGCCGTTTTGGTGTTGCCATCCCGAGCGTGCAGCTGCGCGGGGCTCGGCTCCGAGGGGGACAATGGCAGGAAGCCGGGAGCCACACGCGGCTCCTCGCCGCTGCTCCGCGGCCGATCCTCCCTGGCTATTTCCATCGCATTGTCTGGAGGAGAGGAAGGATGTTTCCAGCCTTCTTCCTTTTTGCCTCAAAGGGATGTGGGGTGGGCGGGGAGGGGAGAGGATTTTTGTCGCTGGCGGTTGTGCAATAGGTGCAGTTAGAGCCTGTCAAAGCACCGTCCTGCTCTGCCCGGGTCAAGGGGCTGGTGCATCTTGGCCAGAGACATCCCTGAGGTCTCTCCTCCTCTGGATGGTCTTGGCAGTGGCCGTGCCTCTTGTCTCGTGTCCCTGCTGGGCAGCCATTGGGTGAGATCCTTCTGCAACGTGGCTTTTAGTGGACGTGCAGACGTGGCCGGACTCGTGGTGCTCAGCGATGCGGGGGGAGATGCTGCTGCCTCCACGTCCCTGATTCCCAGCGGTGGGGTGAGGCCGTCGTGAGGTTGCTGGTGCTCAACATAAGGTATTTTGGGAAGACAAAGTGGGATCCTGATGTTATAAACACCCTGAGCGCCGCGTCTTGGTGGGGACGTCTGTGTGGAGCTGTCGTGGTGGAGCTGCAGGGAGTGGGAGGAGGCCTCCCGGTGGGGGTGGTTTCAGGTGCCTCTGAAAGCATTAGAAGCAGCATGTGGTGGGGAAAGGGAACAGGGAAGGTCCCCTCTTGCTTTGTGATGGGGAAATATGGCCATGAAAGGGGGTTCTGGCTTTTTTGGGGGATGTTTTTAGTTCTTCATCTTGTGGACAGGGCTCTGATGGTGACAATGAAGTGTTGCAAAGTCCTTCCTGCGTTTTTGCACAGCTCCAACTGCTGTGGCCACGCAAAGTCCAGGCTCCCACGTGCCAGGAAGTGAAGGCAGAATGAATTGAGATGGGAAATGATCTTAATTTGCTGTGGCTAAATCCCTTTAGCACCAGTAAACCCCAAACATTCGAAGCAAAGATCTTGGTCAGTGTGGCCACACCTCTCCTGTCGAACAAGAGGTGGAGAAATTGCCTGTGACACATGTCTGAGGTTTGGCTCTATGGGAGAGTTTTACCAGTTTTACTGGGGTGATTGTTGCTTCCTGGCAGCAGCCAAACTGGGAAAAGCCCATCTCTTACTGACCTGGATCCCAGCTCAGCTGGGATCACCCCAGAACAGCCAGAAGAGTCTGAATTGAGATCTCACGTGTGCTGGTGTTGAGCCTGTCCTGGGGCAGCCCCAGGACTTAGCAGCACTGCTGATTTTTCCAGAGGGAAGCAGAAGGCTCTAAGGATCCCTTTTGGCTTTTTGTCCCAAAGTGGATCAAGATGCAGCACCTCCCTTTTGTCCTCCTCAAAGAGCATCTGCCACCCATGGGGTTTGTTTTTTTTTGTGTTGATGGTTGGACTCGGTGATCTTAGAGGTCCTTTCCAACCACGACGATGCTGTGATTCTTGGGGACACCCTCCCTACCCTGTTTTGGAGGCACCCAACATTGCTGACAAAGCCCAGTGTTGGGGCCAGCCCTCATAACCTGCTGGGAATACTGGGAGCTCCCAGATTTTGCTGCTGACAGGAAGTGTCCAGCAGTGCCAGGGTGATGGAGCAATTCCTTGGCAGCTGTTGGAGCCAGTTCCTTGCGTTATCAAAAACCATGAATGATCTGCAGGCCTGTGGGATTCCTGTTGGTCCCTGGGGATGGTGGGGTGATGACCTTGCTGGTGTGTCCTTGGTGGTTTAAGCCTTCCTGACCCTTTGGCCACGTGTGTCCCGTTGGGTGTGTTCGTGTTGGTCACCTTGCAGTGGGACACACGAGGGAGGAGAGGTTGTGTGGAAGCAGGAGGAGATGCTCAGTTCAGTTGTCTCCTTCCTCCTCCATGGTTTTGTAGGGAGGCCGTGAGCATGGGGAGCACAGCAGGCAGCAAACCAGCTTAGAAATGATGCTGGAGGAGCTGGTGCAATAAAATACCACTTTAGGTTGGGGCAGAAGTTCTCCCCATTTCCTAAAAGCATGAGCAAGCTGGGTGGAGGCTTCATTATGGTCTTTCTGGCTGCACGTTCCTGTCTGCAGAGCAAAGAGGGGCTTGTGGTTGTCCCCAGCAGCTGCAGAGGGAGCTGGAGTGGGCACTGGGGGCTGTGGGAGGCCTGGCACCCAGGACCAGCCCCTCTGCTCACCGGGGCTTTTGTGTCCCTGACCCAGACCTTGGCCTTTCCACCTGCTGCAGGGCCCGGGTGCAGCCACCTGCCCCAGCCCACGCAGAACCTCCCTGTTTATTTTGTCTAAAAGCAACATCCCCCAGAGCGAGGTAGGGGGGGGAAATACCCACTCTGGCTTAATTGCAGTTAATGAGTCTGATGGGGCTGGCTGCCAGCAAGCCAAGGGCTGTGCCAAGGCTCGTACTTGCCCGTGGGAACGGCGGGGTGTGGTGCCTGGCTGTGCTGGGCTTCCCAACCCCTGGGAGGAGAGAGCAGAGAGGTCCAGAGACCCGGAGCATGCAGGAGCCACCAGCCCAGCCCGTGTCACAGGGCTCTGCAGACACGTTGACCTCCGAGGAGTTGGAGGGACAGGATGACATCCGTAGGTGAGCGTGCCGAGTGGGTGGGAAAGGTCCCTTGCAGACGTTAGAGGGCTTTAGGGTTATGTGTTTATGGGTTTGTGTTATGCAGCTGGAGCGTCCTTTTGGCTGGGGCTGGGTCCAGGCAGCACCCAGCTGGGCACTGTTGCTTGTTGGATGGTGAAGTGAGTTTTAGGGTCCTGGATGGGGACGTGGTTTTGTGGAGTGGGCACCAGGTCTGATCTCGAGAGGTGCCGAGGGCTCAGATCCCAACGCGTGCACTAACTCCTCAGTGTCTGGGGTTCACGTGGCTGCACTGGGCTCACCGGGGGCTGGTTTGTTTGTTTATTTTCCTTTTTCTCCCCCCTGCTTTCTGGGTTAAGCACCCAGGGCAGTGTTGCTCCATGAGCAGGGAGCACACACCCCACCCCACCCTCCATCCCCACCGGGCGTTTCGGCTGCCTCAGGGCACCCACGTTCTGCAGCCATCAGCTGAGAGGGAGTCCATGTCCTCCTCCAAGGTGGACATGGTCCATGTCCTTCTCCCTTCACTGCTGCTTTTCCCCTGGCAGGCTCTGGCTGCCTGTTGGACACTGGGTCCTCCTTGCATTTCTTCACCCCCAACTCTGACAGACCCAGAAATGCCCCTGGGTGACTCGGCAGTGCTGTTTGTAGCTTTTCCAGCCCGTTCCCCAGCTTCAGCATCGTGGATCTCTTCCCAGCATCTCCCCCAGCCTCTGGCATGCACCAGTGCTAACCCAGATTTACCCCCGGGGCAGCTGTCACCAGTGTCCCCATGGTGTGGCAGAAGAGCTTGTTGGACCCGGGCACATTTCACCCTCCTCTGCGTTAGGATTTGACGCCTGCCCCTTGGCCAGCTGCCCAGATGCCAACTTGGAACCAAAGGCTTCCTTGCCTCCTGAGCAGCAGGAGGGCAAGTGCCAGAGAGCCCCACAGCAAAGGACATCAGAAGTGTGTTTGTGCAGGAAACTGAAAATGTTGCAGCTTCCTTCCTCCAACATAAATAGCTCTCGCCCTAAAACCTGACTCTCTGCTCTGTGTGCTGGTGATCTCTGGCACTGGCTGGAGGGGACACTGGGATGGGACAGGTGGTGGTTGGGGACCACCACGTGCTGTCCCCTGGCCTCACAGGGCAGAGCTTGGGTCTCCCCATCTGTGAGGTCTCCTTGCTCAAACACCTGATGGGGCAGGGCTGGGGTGGGTCCAGGGGTGCCCCAGCTGCTGGTGCTTTGAACACCCTGTAGATCTGCGCAGGGAATTTCCTTCCTGCCTCTTTCTGCATGGAATTGGGCCTGAGTTGTTTTGGGCTTTTTTTTTAATTTGTTTTTCATGACTGAATCTGCCTTCCAGCCCAGCCTTGGGCCTCTGCCAGAGTTTGCCACAGGGATTCCCTTCCCTGCAGGGCCCAGGGAGGCTGCACTTAATGGGCAGGTCCCCTTGAGTGGTCACTTGCTGAGAGTGGGTACTGTGGGAGGCCAGGCTTTTTGTCTCAGCACTTCCAGATCAAGCAAGACCTGACTTGGGAGCCCTGAGCTCTCCCCCAGGGGCTGGTGAGTCAAGCTGGGCTCTTGTTGTGTTAACACAGCAATTAAATAACTGTAGGCTGAGCTGTAGTGCTGGTGACAGCAGCCGTGACCCCTCGCAGGGTGTAGGTGTGAGCCAGGGGGATGGAGGCAGCACTCCGTGCTGTGCATGAGGTCCTCCATGCCATGGTGGGATGTTCCTGACAGTGGCTTGATGTGTGCAGGGGGTGACAGCAGCCAGGAGCCCTCTGCTGTGGTCCCCAGGCAGCTCCTTGGGGGGCTGGAGCTCCTTGGGGGGCTGGAGCTCCTGGGTGGGCTCTCCAAACCGGTTGGGAACGCTCTCCTCTGCTTATGCAAAGGGCTGGTAGTGGAGGAGAGGTTGGTGGTGTCATGGTTTGATCTGTCCTCTGCTTCCCTTGGCTCTGAGGCTGCATCCTCTTGTGCTGATGCCATTGGACCCCGTGTGGGGCAGGATGTGTCCGTGGGGCAGGACGTGTCCTGCACCCAGGGGGTGCTCACTTCTTCCTGTGAGTTCTCGACTGTGTCTGAGGGCTCTGCTGCTCTTGGCACCCACCTGCTTGGGGAACAGGGACCTGGAGGAGCTCGTCTTGCCAGAACTGGTGGGACTGTTGCCTCTTGCCAGCAGCCTGGTCCACAGAGGAGATGGGGCTGGTAGGAGATGCTGGGCTGCCCCAGGGCAGGCAGAGCTGGGGGGCTTGCTTGCCTGGAGCTGTCACCTCTCATCTGTGTTTGCCTTTGCCTGCCAACCTTGGCAGTATTTAAGCTTTCAGGAGCACTCTGCACACCCTCACCCCTTCCCTGCCTGCCCTTGGAGCTGTGTCCACAAGGAGAGGACACGGGTGGTGGAGATGTGGGGCTACCCCGACCTGCTGCTGGTGGCTCTCGAGTGGGCAGTGGCCAGCAGACCCCATCTGGGCTCTGCAGCCAGGGGAGGGTGGGCAGAGGGGAGGGAATCCAAGGCTGTGCCGTGGGGGATGAGTCCTTTCTGGGAGAGAAGCACTTTTCCTGAATCTTGGGAGTTTCCAGGAGCAGAAGCTGCCTACGCTGTTCTGGGGAGCATGAGGCGCTGCCAGACAACCTTGGCTTTCCTTCAGCAGGGCCCTTTGGTGATGAATTTCCCTCTGTTTGCAGGAAATGGCAGTTGTTGGGAGGTTTCCTGGGGATACCTTGTGCTCCCCCGCACAGCCTCCTCCCCCCCAGGGCCTGGCGCAGCTCTTTGGGATGGGGTTTACGACCCGGTGGGGGTGGGAGGATGAACTGCTGGCAGGAAATGACTGCCAGAGGTTTCCAGCTGTGCCAGAGCCCTGGTGGGGATGGAGCCCACTTGCTGTCCCTCCAGTCCCACGTCCCTGCTGTGGTTACAGGAGATGAGCTGCTTGGTCCCACCTTGCACCTCGTGCTGCCCACGCTCAGGCTGCGTGGCGTGGGGACCTGGTCCTGCAAAAAACGGGTAGAAAACGTTTATTTCCTTGTTGCTGGGGATGTGCAGAAGCACCTGGTACCTGCCTGCCCAGGCAGGTGGTGGGGTTTGATCCTGCCCGTGGTGGGGTTTGATCCTGCCCGTGGTTTGGTTTGATCCTGCCCGTGGTGGGGTTTGATCCTGCCCGTGGTGGGATTCATAGAATCATAGAATATGCTGAGTTGGACCCATCGGGATCGAGTCCAATCCTGTCTGTGCCACGATTCGGTCCTGCCTGTGGTGGGGTTGGGTCCTGCCTGTGGTGGGGTTGGGTCCTGCCTGTGGTGGGGTTCAGTCCTGCCTGTGGTGGGGTTCAGTCCTGCCTGTGGTGGGGTTCAGTCCTGCCTGTGCCCAGCTCTTCCCGTGGCTTAGTACCTGCCTGCCCCTGCGACCGACCCATCTCAAACCGAGACTGGAAACCTCATGCCAGGTTTTGCTGTGCAGGGTTTTGCCTCAGCACATTCATGGTCGGGTGCTTTGAGGGCTTTGAAGAGCTCATCCCTGGGGGAGGAGCAGCCTCCAGGGAGCTCAGCCCCTGTTTGCAGGTTCCTGCTCTGGGATCTGTGCGTCAGCACCAAGGAGGCTGTTCGGTGGTTTAGGTGCCGCCTGTGGTGAAGTTTGGGTCTGGTGTTAAGGTTTGGGGTTTGGGGGTGATTGAGTGTGATGCAGGCTTACCTGGGGAGCCTCTTGTCCAGCTTTACCCTGCAGGCAACAGCTTTTGAAGCCAATCTGAACATGTGGATTTGAGAGCACGTGGAAAACCTGCCTTGAAACAGGCACCTGAACACCCCGGTGTGGATCTGGTTGCCCTGCAACTGAGGGGGCCCCAGTTCAGGGGGGGCACAGCCATCCACCTGCTTTTCCCACTCCCATCAATGTTTTATTTCGTCCTGAAGAGTTCATTTTACCTCTTCCATTGGCAGTGGAGTCCTGCCTTCTGCTCTCTAGGGGTTCTGCATAGTCCTGTGTCTCTGATGAGCCTGAAGAGGGTTGAAACGCAGCATTAAAACGTGGCAGATCCAGATAGAAAGTGGTTTTGCTCCGTGTTCCTGTACCACGGGCTGGCCTCAGGGCACTGGGAGATGTTTGGGTCCTGGAGTCATGAGTTTCAAAATGTAACTGCACACATTTGTGGGGAGAAAATTCCAGGGAGGGCTTTTAAATGTCTGACTCAAAGGTCACAAGCCACAAATAACCAGCGAGAGTGTCAGGGGAGTATCTCGCCCTGATCCGCTTCCCGAGGCCTGATGTGGATCTCATTTACAGGCTTAAACAGAGGTGGTGTTTTTTTTTTCTGATTTACATCCTTGAAATACCTAAATAATGTGTTTTGCTCACAGGTGTGTGTAGCCTGTGTGGTTTCAGGTGTGTTGCTTTTAATCCTAGTTCATGCCTTGGGTTGCAGGAAGGGTTTTGTGATGCACGTGTGACTTTGCCAAACTTTAATCACTGTCTGTCTCAAATGCTTTCTCTGCAGCAGAAAGTTTGCAAGAATCAGAGTAGAAAAATCTGGGTTTACTCTTGTGGAAAAACTCTCGGGGGCTTTTCATAGAGAAGCATCAGCCTCTTCTTGTTTTGGAGCAGGAATTTGCTGTCTGGTAGGGAGGATAGTGGGATCCACCCACATCTGGCCAATTCATAAAGCCCTTGAAACTCCCAGTTAACACGCTCCAGAAGGAGTTATCAGAATTTGGCAACTGCCTGCTCCAAACATTACATCTTCCCTCAGCATCATCTGTTCTCTTATGGCTCATGCGGGACGCAGCGTACGGCCTCTGTGCTGGGGGACAGCTGTGCAGGGCTTTCCCGGGACCTGCCTTCCCTGGAGCTGCCTTCTCCAGAGCTGCTTTCCCTGGATCTGCTTGCTTTGGAGCTGCCTTCTCCAGAGCTGCCTTCCCTGGATCTTCTTTCCCCAGAGCTGCTCAGCGGCCGCCCTGTGCTCCCCCGGCAGCCGCCCGGCAAGGCGAGGGAAGAGGAAAATGCCCCAAATGCTCAAATTTCGTGGGGTTCTGCGAGGAAGCCCCCCAGGGATGCGGGAGCAGGTGGAGGTATGGGGAGCAGAGGGGGGTGGGGAGCAGAGGGGAGTGGGGAGCAGAGGGGAATGGGGAGCAGAGAGGAACGTGGAGCGCTGCTCTGGGGGTCCCGCTGTCCCCCCGAGAGCTGCGAGACCCGATGGCAGGGCCTGTGTCCCCGCTCCTGGTGCAACTGGGCAGCAGTACTGGGGTGATGCTGGTTTTGTCAGGGTTTTTTTCTTGTCTTTGAGGGGAACGTAGAGTTTGATCCAATAATGAAAAGCAGCAGCATCCTGGTGCATCCCCCCCCCCGGGGGCCAGGGCGAGGTTACGCGAGGTACCCCGACTCCGGGATTTCCTATTTCTCGAGTTCTGGCTTTGTGATCTTAAATGTTATTTCAACATAGTCCTTTTCGTGTGGTTTCTCATTTAAGTGTTTTTAATTTGAGCAAATTCCCTCCAGCTAATTTTTGTTACTTGTGCGTGGCTCTGGAGAAAACCTTTTCCTTTTATTAAAGAGGAATGTTTTTAATCACACGCATTCTTCAACCCAGCTGAACTCTGAACCTTTCACAGCTAATCAACATAAGATGGGAAATGGTTGAAAATTAAAAAAAAAACAAAACAAAAACAAAAAACAACCCAACCAACCCTCCCTTTAAGTGCTGCTCAGCCTCAGACAAAGCTCTTCGTGTGCGAGCAGGGCTGGAGGCAGGGATGCATGGAAAGGCATAGCTGGGATGCAACTGCTCCTCAACAATCTGCCCGCCCTGGTTTGTTTGCCTCTTGCTTTAATTCCCTCTCATAGAAGCTCAGCTCTTCACTGTCGGCTGGTTTTGCCTCTTTTAAAAACAACAAAAAAAAATCAGGAAATGCCAAAGCAAAGATTCCTGTGTTGCTTTTTTTGGGGGAGGGTGTCTGTCTGTCTGGCAGAGGGGATTTCTCCTTTGGGAAGCAGGTGGCACAGGCACTGGATCGTCACCACCAGCCCGGGGAACGTTGCCACCAGGTTCCCCCCCCTGGCCAAAAGCTTTGCAGGAGCCCGAGAGGCATCTGGAGCTGGTCTGCACACTTGCTCCGTGTCCCTCCCACCACACCAGGGGACCTTGGAGGCTCCGGCTGTTTTCCCTGTGCTTGTGCCTTGCTGGCAGCCTGGAAAATGCTGGTAACTGGGTTGTGGAGCTCAGAGCTTTGCATCCACGGTCGCAGCACCAAGGGTTTTCCTGGGGCATGGAGGGAGAGCCCCTGTGCTGCAGCCCCGGGGGAGCTGGGGCCGGTGCCTGCCCTGGGGTGGAGCTCGGTGGTCGGTTCTCCTCGGCTTCCTCCCGGCGTAGCCAGGACCTGGCTGAGCAAAATGACCCAGAAAAACAAGCATTTGGTGCCACGGTGACGTGATGTCCCTGGTGCTTCTGCCAGGCCACGTGGTGCAAGTGGGGACAAGGCAGCGAGTGACCCTGCTCTGCTGTCACTTCTGGTCCAGGAGTGGGGCTGATGCCACCTTGCTTGGCACCCCGAATCTCTCCTGGGCTGTTTGGGCTGAGCAGATGAGCTTTGCAATTAGTGGTTTGTTCAGCAGGGGCGGGAGGAGCCGTCGTGTCTTTGCAAAGAGGCCGAGTCTTGCGAAGGTGTCTCAGTGGCAGGGTCGTTTGCACAGGCTGCCCCAGTCCCACCACGCTGGTGAGATGGTGGCTGCTGAGCCCCTGCCAGCCCCGGGGCTCGTGTGAAGACCAGCTTGCCCCCAGCGCCAGCCTTCCCGTGCGAATGTTCTTGGGAACTAAAAATAATTCTCAAAAATGTTGGCAGCTGGACGTGCAGCCGGGAGAGGAGCCTGTCCCAGGAACCCTCCGCCTCTTCCCTGGGTGGTTGCTCCCAGCTTCTCCCTGCTCCTGCAGGCCCCACTCCTGCCCATGTGGGTGAGGAGGATGATGGATTTGGTCCCCCGAGGCTCTGTGGGGACAGTGGAGCACCCCAGTCCCAGCCCGTGCATCCCAGTCCCAGCCCGTGCATCCCTGTCCTGGCACCTCTGTGGCCACATGTCCTGGTGTTGGTGGCTTATGAGGGTCCACTAGGAACCAGCAGGAGCCAGGCTGGGCTGGGGAGAGGGGCAGACCCCCTGGGAGCCATCGTGGGCCTGTGCTCTTGGCCTCCTTTGGGTGAGGGGAAGAGGAGGAGCTGCTGCCTGGCTGCCTGCCCCCTGAATCATGTGTGAGCATCGGAGCTGCCGGGGAGGGGAGTTGTTTACTGTAACTCTTGGCCAAGGTCCCGGCATGAAACCCCAAATGAATTCAAGCTGCAGCGGGAGGTCACGGCTGAAACAAACAGCTCTCGGGGCAGGAAGGGCTTTGTGAAGGGGTCTGGTGCTGCTGGAGCTCAGGCTGGAGCAGAAGGGATGTGGGACATCCCCAGGGAGTTGCCAGCGCCTGTGTGCCACACGCTGGAGGGGTCCCAGCGTGGGGACAGTGGCTGAGGGTCCTGCCCAGGGGCTGGGCTGCTGCCCCTGGCTGGTCCTTGTCCCTCACCACCCAAAGCATCATGTTTAAGCTGTTGGAAAACCACCCTGAGTTTGGTGGCTTCAGCCCAGGCTGGCCAGGTGCAAAGCTGTGACGTCGGGGCTGTGCACAGGCTGGGACACCCATGTCACCCTGGGGCACATCAGGCCAGTCTGTGCTCCCACGGTGCATTGTTTTCATCTCATCCTCCCTCTCTCCCACCTCCTGAAAATTCTGCTGGAACATCCCTGGCTGAGCAGGGCCTGGCACAGGGGGGTGCTCCCTGTGCTGGCCGGGAGCAGAGCTGGGGGGCTGTGGCAGGAGGAGGGTCTGCACAGCCTCTGCCGTGGCTCTTCCCTGGCTCCTCCGCTGCCTCTTGGCCGTGGAGATGCTCGACAGCCTTTTTCCTGGCTCGGGGTGAGTGGTGAGGAGTTGTTTTTCTGGCTGCTGGCCTGCCCGGCCTCCCTCTCCCCCAGCACACACGTTCCCTCCCACTTCTTCTCTTCCGCTGCTGCGGAGTTTGTTTTTAAAAAGCCTGAAACAAATGAGGTAGAGAGATTCCCAGAGCCCCCACCAGTACCTTCCCCCTCAGCTCTGTGCTGCCATCCGTGTGTCCCCCTCCATCCCTGGGGGTGCCTGTAACACTCCCTCCTGCTCCTGTGGTTGCCCCCAGGACCTTTTTGCCCTGGGGAGGTGCAGGAGGGGGGCAGCCTGAAGATGCTGCTGGGGGGGGTGGTTGAGATCAAGGCTGCTGCTGCTGAGCGTTGGCTGGTGGGATCTCCCCGTGGCCATTTCTAACATCACAAGCAGGGGGAGGCTGTGACAGCTCTTCTCTGGTTGCCACCAGCCCTGAGGGTGGAGGCTGTGGCTTGGTGAGCTGGTCCCTTCCTCCTTGTACCCTCCAAAGATGCTGGGGTGCACGCAGCCCTTCTCACTGTCTCAGAGCTGAGCCGAGGGCTGAGCTCCCCCGGCAGCATTTCCCTGCTCCTGCCCCTTCGTGGTGTACAGCAGGACAGTGACATTGGGCTGGAGGGGACCAGGGGGTGGCTGAGCTTCAGCAGCTCCTGCAGATAGGCAGTGTCACGTGGTGGGGATTTGGCTCAGCCAGGACCTGTCTGAAGTCCTGGTTTCTCATCCTGAGCTTTGCTGGTTACAGCCTGTCCTTGTCTGGCTGCCAGCAGCCCGGCATGGCAGGCAGCACCAGGCAGGTCGTGCTCCCTGCAGCATCATCCTCCTCCTCCTCCACACTGGGAGGTGGGAACACACCAGAGCTGAGAAGCAGGAGGTGACAGCCCAGCCTACTGCTTGCATCCTTCCCAGTCGGTTGATGTTTAGCAAGATCCAAGGCCCTTTGGGGATTGCTGAAGCTTGGGAGGTGTCTGGAGCAGCAGGTTCAGCCTCCCAGGGTGCTGGTGCTGGCACTGGGACCAAGCCCTGCAGCCTCGTGGGTGGCACTGGGATGAATTGGCATCCCTGTGGAGGACATCACCCTTTTTGGGACCCCCCCTGGCTTTTTGCAGGTGTTGAAAGGCCTGTACAGAGAAGACTTGGGTCTTCTTGCTCTGGGTAACTTCACTTAGACTCCTGTTTGCTGATAAAAATGCAGTTGAAACGTGTTCCTCCGACCCTCGTGGGGGCCATGGGCCTCATCCTGCCCATCCTGTGTCCAGCCCCTGGTGGGAATGGGCCGAGGAGCTCAGTGGCTTCAGGCTGTGGTTGTTAATCATTCCCAACCTCCCTATCTTGCTGGTTACAGTGGGGCAGGCAGGTGTAGCAATTAGAGCCAATTAGCCAGAGACAAATTAAATCCCAGGCAGTTATCAGCGAGATGCAGAGAGAACAGGATAAAACCTGTGGTGGGCTTTCCTGGGAACATCAGGTTCTTCTCCAACACGGGCAGAAGTTGGGGACATCTGTATCCTGAAGGGTTGAGCTGGGGCTGAGGAGCATCTGCCCTCAACCAGAGGGAGTTTTCCCTGCTCAGACCAGGACACTGGGCCACGCAGGAAGGCTGGAGCTCCATGTACCTCGTTGTCTGCACGGATCCGTGCCTGTGGGTGCTCAGAGCCCTGTGCCCTCCTTGGGTGAACATGTTCCTGCCCCTTTGCCCGTGCTGGGATTCCCCTGGAAGAGCCCCTTGCAGCATCTTTTCCTGCCCACCTGCCCGGGTCCTGCTGTGATGCCCGTGGAGAAGCTCTTGCACATTTGGTTTGTGGGACACCACGGGGCTTGTCCATGTGTCCTTCAGCTGCTGTCATGCTGCCTCGTCCCCTTTCTGCCTGTCCTTGCCCACTCTCTGCTTCCTTGGTGTGTTGGTTGGAGTGTCAGAGGTGCAGGAGGAGCTGCAGCACCCCTGGGCTGGTGGCTCTCCTGCAGGTTTGTCTTCTGTTTGTTGGGGCTGGAGGTGCCCACCTCACATCAGGGTGTACCTGGGCCCTGTCCTGACGCTTTCCCTACCTATCTTCAAAGTCTTCTGAGGAGCAACTGAGGGAACAGAGGGTGTTCAGCCTGGAGAAAAGGAGGCTGAGGGGGAGACCTTCCTGCTCTCTGCAACCACTTGGAAGGAGGTTGGAGTGGGAGGGGTTGGTCTCTTCTCCCAAGGAACAAGTGACAGGACAAGAAGAAATGGCCTCAAGTTGCCCAGGGGAGGTTCAGGAACAATTTCTTGGGATCAGTTTCTTGATCTTGGCAACAATTTCTTCATGGAAGGGGCTGTCAGGCCCTGGCACAGGCTGCCCAGGGCAGGGGTGGATTCCCCATCCCTTCAGGGGTTCAAACCTGTGTGCTGAGGGACGTGGTTTGGTGGTGGCCTTGGCAGTGCTGGCTGAACGGTTGGACCGGGTGGTCTCAAAGGTCTTTTCCAACCAAAACGATTTGATGGCTCTCCCTAACGGGCTGGTCCGAGGCGGGCAGGGACTGAGCCGTGCCCACTTGGTGTCTCCACAGCTGCTGTGACCCCGTGCACCTCCCCACGGGTGCCCCAGGCCGCCCCCATGGACCTTCGCATCGGGCAGCGCCTCGTCAAGCCCGGCTCCGACACCGCTTTGCTGGCCCTGAAGCACACGCAGCAGCTCCAGCACCAGCTCTTCCTGGCCAGTCTGCACCAGCAGCAAGTGGAGCAGCTCGCCCACCAGCACGTGAGGGTACGGGCACCCCGGGGGGGGGGGGGGGTGGGGGAGCAGCTGGGTGAGTTCTGGGCACTTGGAAAATCTGATTTAGCCCCCAGAGCTCAGGGTGTCTGGCAGCAGCGCCCGGCGTTGGGGCTGGATTTCTCCAAGCCCTCATCTCTGGCAGGGATTAAGAGGAAGAGACTGGAAATAGAATCATGGAATATGCTGAGTTGGAAGGGACCCATCAGGACCATCGAGTCCAACTCCTGTTCCTGCGCAGGGCACCCCAAGAATCCCACCCTGTGCCTGAGAGCAGCATCCAAACGCTGCTTGAACTCGGGCAGGCTTGGTGCTGTGACCACTTCCCTGGGGAGCTTGTTCCAGTGCTCAACCACCCTCTGGGTGAAAAACCTTTTCCTGATATCCAACCTAAACCTGCCCTGATTCAGCTTCCTAACCCAAGCCCAAAATAACCTTCCCAGGTGAATTTCTTCTTTCCCCTAAGCTGGAGAGAGTCTGTGGTGCTTTTCAGCCAGCCTGGAGACCTCTCTGAGGTGAGGAGGCCAGTTAGGGAGTCAGATGGGGGGTTTCATGTCTTACTTTGGGGCCAGCTCTGCCCCCTGCCAAGGCCAGCAGGAGGGCTGGGGCCTCCTGGGATGTGCAAAGTGGGGAAACGTTTCCAGCCACATTCCATGCGTGCTGAGTGAGGAGCAGGAGTGACTGGACAGGATGCCTGGTGTCTGATCTGCCACTCGAAGGGCCACCAGCTGTTGCTCTGCCCTGAAGGCACAGCTTGCTCACTTGACAAGCTCATCTGCTTTTCTGGGAAGTCTTCACTGAAGTTCTCTGGTGTCACTGGGAATAACACCCCTGCCCTGCACAGCCTCTGCTGCCAGACTCTGCATTGTCACAAAAATACAGCAAGGTTTAGCTTGGATGGTTCCTCTGGAGACCCTGCTGAGAGCAGGTTGCTGAGAACCATGTCCAGGTGAGCTGTGACCATCTCCACGCACAGAGATCACCCCCTGCCCATCCCAGTGTTGCACTGTGCTCGTGGCAGGAATCAGTTCCCCAAATCCAGATGGGATTTCCCTCGTGGCACGTTGGTCCCGTTGCTGCTCATCCTTCCACCGTGCTCCATCTGCTCCATAACTCCCTTTGGGTGGTGGAAGAGGCCATTGTACCTGCTCACCTAAACAAGGACTAAGCAACCAACCTCATCTGCATCTCTCGTGTCCCACGTGCTCTGCCCCTGAGCACCAGCCCTGCTCTCACAGCTGGCTCAGGCTCACTGGTCCCAGTAACCCTGTCTGGAAGCCCTGGGAGAATCACACTGGAGCTTTCTGGGAGAGCCCAAGCTTGGTCCACACAAGGAGAGCTGGAGATGCTGCTGCTGCCATGACCACGGGCTCCTTGGAGGCATTTGTGCAGACATGGTGCTCTCTGGCCCCCCTTGGGGGGTGGAATCACCTCCAAAAACCTCAGCTCTGGAAGACTCCGAGATCCAAACTTTTAAGACCAGTATAATGGTTTCTTTTCTTTTTTTTTTCCTCTTTATAGTAAACCACGATTTTTATTTTTCATTTCATTGCAACACGCCCCGAACTACAGATATGTCAAAACACCATGAAAGGCAGCAAGTTGAAACAGGCTATTTTGAATTTTACAATGTCCCTGGGGTGAGAGTCTCTGGAGGCAACGACACGTCCGGTTTGCTGTGATGAAACAACTGAACATGTTCTTCTTGGCCAGGGCTGGCCACCAGGTGTCCAAAAATGACAAAACAGACCCTTTCAGACGTGCTCCATCACCGTGTAGTTGTGCCTTGGGCTTGGGGAGGGGACAAAAAGGGCTTTGGTCTGTGCTGGGCCAGGCTGGGGTGGTGTGGTGCTGATGTCCCTCTCCTCTGGCAGGTGACCATGGAGTCCCCGCACCGTGAGGCTGAGCCAGGGCAGCAGGAGCAGGAGCTGCGGCAGATCCTCAACAAGGACAAGAGCAAGAGAAGTAAGAGGCTCTGTGTGGCACTGGGGACCATGTCTCTGCCCCAGGAGCTGTGCCCCAAAACCAGGGGACTAGGCTCAGGGGGGCAGTGACACCAGAGTGGCTTTTAGAAAGGGAGAGATTTCCTGCGAGAGATTTCCTGGGGACCCCCTGGCCTGGCTGGTGTTTGTCCTTCATGTCCTTCCTAGGGAAGCCACTCGGGGGGTCACACCAGAGACTCCCTGGGACCTCTCCTGGAGCTCAATCCATGCTTTGGGGTGTGCAGAGCCCTGCATCCCCACCCAGAGATGCAGCTGCAGTGTGGACCAGCTACCCTGTGCAGTTGTCCCATCTGGCCTTTCTCTTCCTGAGCCAACCTTGACCTGAGAACTGCACCAGGCATCTCCACAGGGTTTCATCAGTGTCCCTGTGCTTGCAGGGGGTCTCCAGCCGTCCTGGCATGACTTGTGCAGCCCTGGGGAGCCGTGGGACCACGTCTGCAGGGATCCTTTCAAGTGCTCTGTGCTGGCTCTCAGCCCTGTGTGCTCACTGCTGGTCTTTCTGCAGGTGCTGTGGCCAGCACGGTGGTGAAGCAGAAGCTGGCTGAGGTCATCCTGAAGAAGCAGCAGGCAGCTTTGGAGAGGACCAGCAACCCCAACCCTTCAGCCATGCCCTACAGGTAAAACAAGGGCATGCCCTCCCCTGCCCTGAGCAGGACATCTGCTCAGGACCCAGCAAAGGTGGCTGTTTGTCTTGGGCAGGATCTTGCAGTTATCTTCTGCTTCCTGGTCTTTAGAGATGTTGTGTAGCTAACTCCTGCTGGGCCGAGGTGGCTTGGTTCTGGGTCAGGTGCTTGCAGGAGGTAGATGAAGTTCTCATGTTGTTTTCCCTGACCTTGTTGGACTTTGATGCTTTGTCCAACTCCAGACTGTCCTGTCAGGCTTCTTTTCTTTTGTCCCAAGACAAGGCAAAGCCATCAGCTGGATCCCTTCTGTAGGTGTTTGTGGTAGTGGACAGGACAAGCCTTTCTGGCCACCAGCAGAGCAGCTGTCACCTGCCTGAGACCACCCTTGTGTTTTAGGGTGTCACATCGGTGGCCCATGGCTGCCAGCTGGGAAAGGTCTCTGACAAGGTGGCTTCTCCCTGTAGGTCTCTGGAGCCTCTGGATCCTGAGGGCCCTTCCCCTCCTGTGCTCAGCACCTTCCTGCCCCCCGTCCCCAGCACTTCTCTTGATCCCCCAGAGCATTTTCCACTGCGGAAGACAGGTAGGACCATGGGGACAAGACCATCTCCTTCCCACCACGACGCCCTCACAGCCTCCTTGCCGTGCATGGCTGGAGCTGAGAAGTGGGGTGGCCTGAGCCCACAAACCCAGCCCAGTGGGACCAGGACTAACAACCCCTTTGTCTCCTCACAGCCTCTGAGCCCAACCTGAAGGTGCGTTGCAAGCCCAGGAAGTGCCTCGACCGGCGCAAGAACCCCCTGACGCGGAAGGAGAGCGCTCCCCCCTCGCTCAAGAGAAGGCCCCCCGAGGCCATTGGTGAGGACTTCCCCTGGACTGTGAGACCCCAGGGGTTTGGAGAGACCTTGGGGCAGGGCTGGAGCAGCTACAGTCTGCCCAGGATCCTTGGTGGATCAGAAAGGGACATTGTCACACCTCTGGGGCTGGGCGCCTCACCAGTGGTGTCCCTGGGGCACGGTCCCTGCAGGGAACTCTCTGCCGTGGTGGGGCAGGGACAGATGAGTGAGGGAAGGACGTTGGTGCAGTTGTACTGTGCTGCTTTTGGGGCCCATGATGGACCCACAAGGCTGGCAGGGTCCAAGGCCAAGCTGGTCAGGCTTCCTGGCCATGGGATGGTGCCTCCCAGACTGGCAGAGCAGCTCCCATCATCTCCTTCGTGCCCCACGGCCAAAGGGGGTTTGTCCCCAGGGGGGCAGTGGGCAGCTCGGAGAGGGAGGGGGGGCTACAAAGGGCTGGGGCTGTGCAGCCTTTCCCTGGGTGCTTGTGCCCATCACCCCCTTTCTCTTCCTGGTGCAGACTCCTCCCCGAGCAGCAGCAGCACCCCCGTGTCTGGCTGCAGCTCTCCCAACGACAGCCTCCCCGCCGAGCACGGAGCCCTTCCTGCTGCCCCTGGCATGGCCCACGAGGTGAGCTCCTCTGACCCCTCCTCCAGAGGCCCCGTGGGGCTGGGGCTTCCTGACCCCGGGCTTGGGTGCCCTGGACTCCCACTCCCATCCTAGGCTCAGGTGAAGCTAGCATCCCCCCCACCCTGGGACCCCAGCCTTGAACCCCACTGCCCAGGAACTGCCCTTGACCCCTGCTCTCCCTGCATGGTGGGATCTTCTGCCCAGCCCAGCGCTGCTCCTGACACAGCAGCCATCCTTGGCACTGTGCCTTTCTTGTCTCCTTGTCCCCACGGGTCCCCAGTGCCCCTTGCCCCGGCCTCAGGGGTTCTCCCAGGCAGCTGGGGCTCTGCCACCCACTTTTGCTGCCCGTGCCCAAGCTGCTTGCCCCACGCTGAGCTCTGCCACTGCTGGAGCAGGAGATTAACAGGCTGTGTTTGGTGCAGACTCCCCTGGCCCAGCGCCTGATGATGCAGGAGAGCTCCCTGGCCCAGTTTGCCCTGCAGAGTGCAGCCTCCCTTCCGGCCATCACGCTGGGCTTGCCGGCCACCACTAGTGCCAGGGTAGGTAGCCAGGTTGTAGGTAGCCCCAGAACTGGGCAGAGGGTCCCCGAGGGGCAGGGGAAACCCTTTCCTTTGGCCCAGGTGTGTCCTGGCTCTGAGCATTCCCGTGGGCAGGGTGAGGACACGCCATCCCCTGCCCGTGCTGTGTCCCAGCTGACCCTCCTCCTCCTCCTCCTCCTCTCTGCAGGGAGAGGCCGATCGCCGCCCCCTCTCCAGCCTGGCACACCGGGTGCCCGTGCTGAACGGGCCTGTCCTCACGGGCACACACTCACCCATGTTCATACCAGCTGGCTTGGAGCAGCACGAGGCTGGGAGCCCCTTGTCCCCTCGGCTCCAGCCCGTCATCATCCTCGAGCCCTCGGTCACCCACACCCCGCTGGTGGCAGGTGAGTGTCGGGGACGGGCCCTGAGGCTGGGCCAGCACTGGTGGGGCTCAGTGTGAAGCTTGGCTCAAGGCAGGCAGGTGTTTTGGGTGCTGGGAAAGCCCGGTGGCCTTGATTTGTCCATCTGTGTGAGCTGGGGCTGAGGGAAGAGCAGGGACATGGTTCTGGCTGCCCAGGAGGTCTGTCCTAGCCATGGCTGAGCCCAGGGCTCTGCAGGCACCACAGCCCCGGCAGTGCAGGTGGAGCTGGAGCTTTGGCTCTTCCCTCCAGCTGCCCCTTGCCCTGCCCGAGCTGGTGTGGAGCTGTTCACCTTTCCTGCAGCCCAGAAAGCCCCCTCCAAGGGGTCTGTCCTGCCTCTTCCTAGGCTCTTGTGCCAGCAGGTTTCATGACAGGCCCTGCGCTGAGCAGAGCAGCTCTTGGCTGTGCCTCCAGCTGCCTGATCCCCCCGGTCCCTCTAGGTTGTCCACCCTAATTGCAGCAGAACTGGCTCCTTTGTGCTGGCTCCTGGCTCCATCTCTCCCTGCCCTGTGATACCTGCAGTGTAGGAAGCTTCTCCCATTGAGGATGAAGCTGAGAGGAGACTGGGATGATGGAGCTCAGCCCGATCCTGTCCCCAAACCCCTGTGGGCTGTGTGGTGACAAAGGGATGGGGACAGAAGGAGAGGAGCCATAAAGACCCAGCCCATTCCAGCCTACCAGATACTGGGCTCCAGGGCTGGGTCACTCTCATCTTTGGGGCTGTCTGGAGATGGTTTGCATGGGTAGAGACAGCGCCAGCTCTAGTGGACAATGCCACCCCTCACCTCTCCTCCCTCTCCCCTGCAGTGCCAGGTCTGGGAACTGTCCCCTTCTCCTTCGCCCCCTCCCTGCTCTCTGCAGAGCACCTGTCGCTCCCAGGCCACCACAAACCTCTGGGCAGGACCCGCTCTGAGCCCCTGCCCCAGAACCCCAAGGCCATCCAGCAGCAGCTGGTGTACCAGCAGCATCACACCCAGTTCCTGGAGAGGCTCAAGCAGCAGACACATCTGGGCAAGGTAGGTCACAGCCTGGGATGCAGGAGGCACAGGGAGGAGGACCTGGGAGGTTGCAGGATGGCAGCTCTTCCCTTGGGACAGCACCAGGTGTCCATGGCCAAGCCCCTGCCAGGCACAGAATCATAGAATGGTTTGGGTTGGAAAGGACCTTAAAGATCACCTAGATCCAACCCCCTACATGGGCAGGGACACCTCCCACCAGCCCAGGTTGCTCCAAGCCCCATCCAACCTGCCCTTGGACACTTCCAGGGATGGGGCAGCCACAGCTTCCCTGGGCAACCTGTTCCAGTGTCTTATGCGAGATGCTGCCGGGCCCAGACAGTAGCAGCAAGCTGAGGGTATCTGCTCAGCTTCCTTGGCTCCCACACCCATCGTGCTCCTGCCCCGAGGTGTCTTGCCACCAACCATCACCTTCTTGGCCTGGCCTGTCCCCCTGCCACCTCCCTGTGCTCACTGTGACCCCCCCTGGCTGCAGCGCATGGCAAAATCCAGCGAGAAGCCCCGTCTGAGGCAGATCCCCTCCTCGGAGGACATGGAGGCTGAGGGGACACTCCCAGAGGCCGGGGCTGAGGGCAGTGACCCAGCCAGGGCACGTCTGGAGCCCTCCCGGCCTGGGAGCGGCGTGAAGGAGCCCGAGAGGACACAGAAGATGATGCAGCCTCAAGAGGAGCTTGTCCTGCAGCAGGTAGGCGAGGGCTGGCAGGGAGAGGAGAGCCCTGGGGAGGGGTTCTGGAGCAGCCCGGTCCCTGCTGGGCATAAGGAGCTCGTGGGGAAAAAGGACAGTGGCTTCTCTGGGTGTTTGAAGCTGCGTGGAGGCCTTGGGGTGGTTTGAAGCCTTCATGCAGGCTCAGGAGTGGGCTGGAGGAGGTGGAGTTCCCAGCCTTGTCCCCCCTCTCCAGTTGTGGCTTAATTGCTTTGAGCGTTAGCCCTGGGCAGGCAGCAGAAATCCCTGCTCTGCCATCCAGGACAGTTCTTCTCTCCATCCCTTGGTGCCTCCCACTGGAGGTTTTGCACAGAACCAGCAAAGCTGGGAACATCCAGAGCCTGCAACGACTCGGGTCAGACCCCGAGAGCCACCTCTGTAAAGGAGTGGGTGAGGACACGGGCACCACGGCTGGCCCTTCCTGGAGCCCGGGGTGGTTCCCTAGGGCAGGGACAAGAGCTGCAGCCACCGTGGTGTCAGCAAGGCTGAATGTTGTCCCCAGATTGCTGGGGATGTCCTCCAGATTGCTCAGCACTGTCCCCAGATGGCTGAGCATCGCAGAATGACAGAATGCCAGGTTGGAAGGGACCTCAAGGATCCAACCTTCCTTGGCAAAAGCATGGTCTAGACAAGGTGGCCCAGATCATCCCCAGGTTGCTGGGCATGGTCCCCAGGTTGCTGGGCATGGTCCCCAGGTTGCTGGGCATGGTCCCCAGATGGCTGCAGCTCACAGCAGCGCTGCCTGGCACTGCAGGGCTGAGCCAGCAGAGAGCAGCAGATGCTTCCTGACATGTCCCAGCTCCTCCAAACCATCTCCGAGCCCCCCAGCATGGAGAGAGCTGTTGTATCCAGACCCTGGGGAGGGGGCACAGTGCGGGGTTCCCTCCCCTGGGCCGGGAGATGCTGCTCCCACTGCCCTTGCTCCCATCCCTGCTCACCAGCTCCTCTCTCCACCAGGCCTATCTCTGGGATTCCTACCAGCGTGTGCAGCAGCAGCTCCTCAAGCGCCAGCCCTTGGCTGACACCCCCGTGGTCTCCACCCTCCACACGGGGCACAGACCCCTCTCTAGGGCCCAGTCATCTCCTGCCACCGCCACCATCTCCCTTCCTGCCCAGAACACGGCCTCCAAGACGCTCTCCCTGCCCGTGCAGGAGCAGCCAGCCAAGCCCCACTTCACAACAGGTACAGCCCGGCCCCTCTGCAGGGCTGTCACAGCTGGAGCAGCAGGGGCTGGGGACAAGAGCTGGGAGGGAGGTGGGGATGTCCTGGAGCAGCTTAGGGTCAATCCCAGTCACTCCCAGACTCATCAATGCTTGGGAGTGCTCTGGCTGGCTGCAAAAAGAGCAGAGCAAACCATGAGGGTCCTCTCCTCCTTATCTAAGGTGGCTTTTCCAAGCAGGACTTGCCCATCTGGCCTCTTGGCTGCCATCCTGGTCCAGTGATGCTGACACAGTTCAGCTCCCTCACATGTCCAAGCAGGATTTGCTTCCAGCATGTTGGGACAGAGGCTCCTATGGTTTGAGGGAGGCGTTTGAGCCAAACCAGATGGTTACGGGCGTTGAGGGTCTTCACCAGCCCCTGGAAAGGAGCTGAATTGGGGTCAGCACCATCGAGGCCTGGGTGCCCAGTCCAGTCTGGAGACACCAGCTCTCCTGGTGCTTTGCAGGGCTGGTGTACGACTCGGTGATGCTCAAGCACCAGTGCTCCTGTGGTGACAACAGCAACCACCCCGAGCACGCGGGCAGGATCCAGAGCATCTGGTCCCGGCTGCAGGAGCGGGGGCTGCGAGGCCAGTGTGAGGTGAGCACCAGTGGGGTGGGAATGGGGGCCCTGCCCTCTCCTGCCCCATCCCTGCCCCCTCCTGCCCCATCCCTGCCCCCTCCTGCCCCATCCCTCCCTGCAGATGAGGGGGATGCTCAAATCCGAGGCCGGAAGCACCGTGCTCAGCCTCAGTGCTGCCTCCCCGGTGGTGGCGACACGAGGTCTGGCTGTCCCTGGACAGCAGGACCTGCCACCTCCGCCCTCTGAAGCTGGTGTGGGTGGGTAGGAGAGGCTGCAGCTCCCACCCAGAGCAGCTTGGTGACAACCCCTGTCTGCCACAGTGCCTGCGGGGACGCAAGGCCACCCTGGAGGAGCTGCAGTGTGTCCACACCGAGCGCCACGTCTTCCTCTATGGCACCAACCCCCTCAACCGCCTGAAACTGGACAACGGGAAGCTGGCAGGTGAGTCCCCGTCCCCACTGCTCCCTCGGGCCACCATGTCCCCACCTTCTGCCCATCCTGGCCCACACATCCACCCCAGGTCTCAGAGCACCCCTGGGGACCACGCCAGGGGACTGGTCCTAATTTTGGCCGAGCAGCTGGGCCAAACCTCCCTCCTTGGTACCCCCACACCGTGCACCCTGTCCCCCACCATTCCCCAGCTCCTCAGCTCTGAAGTCCCCACTGTCCCCTCTCTCTGCAGGGATCCTGTCACAACGGATGTTTGTCATGCTGCCCTGTGGAGGGGTGGGGGTAAGTGTTGGATCTCTGCTCTGGCTGGTTCTGGACAGGGTTGTTCCATTCTTCTGTCCTCACTGAGGGGCTCCTTGTGGGCTTGAGTGGAGAGGGAGCTCCTGAAGCCTTTGGGCTGCCAAGGTTGGGCAGCCTCAGGTGGGAGCACTCAACTGTGGGCAAGATGTCGTCGTATCAGAGCTTCCCCCTGTCATCAGGGTGGTCCTAAGCATCCCACCCTTGGAAGGGGACCCTTCCCACCCCCTTTCTCCAGGTGACCTGGCAACCAAAAGCCCCTCACAGCCATTTCCAAGAGCTCGGGATGTTAGAAGGGAGCGTGCTGGTGGGACAGCCAGGGGAAGCCACAAGCTGTGGTCTCCACAGAGGGCAGTGGTGTGGTGGGGACAGCAGCTGCCACTTCTCTCCAGACACCTCTGTGGCCTGTCCTTTCACAGCTTGCTGCCCTGGTTTCTCTCCATTCATGGCGTTCTCCTCTCTTCCTCTCTCCTTCTCTGTCCTTCTCTCTCTCTTTCAGGAAGGGTCTCACTCCATGCCTTCCTGCTGCCTCTTCTGGTTCTTCTCCTCTCCTTGCCCCTGCTGCTGGGCACCAGCTCTTCTCAGCCCCGTTTGCATCTACTTTCCCTGCTCTGCCTCTCCCTCCCTGCCCTCCTCTCCCATTGCCCCCAAGGCTGGGGGGGCTGGAGCTGCCCCTCCGTGGGCAGGGGGAGGGAGCCTTTGAGTTGCACACATGGAGTTGATCAGAAGAGACTTGAGTTTCCCGGCTCTGGCTCGGCCCTTGACGTGATCCTGATCAAACCAAGATGTTTGGTTAAACAATAAAATAAGATAAAGAAGGTAACGTTCTCACTCACTCCTCCCAGCCCCCGGGGGCAGGGTGAGATGCTCTGTGAGGAGCTCGGCTGGGGCTGGGGATGGCAGCAGTTGGAGGAGCTGCTCTCCTGGCCACCAGGGAGCTGCTGGGGAGCTTGCCCCATGGCGTGCCAGGTTGGTCCAGCTCCACAACCCTTCAGCCTGCATGGGACTTCAACCCCTGCCCCGAGCAGGGCGGCTGGCAGAGACTGTGGGTCCTGTGGCCAAGGTCCCTTGTCCCCACCTGACCAGTCCCCTTGCTTCCAGGTGGACAGTGATACCATCTGGAACGAGCTGCATTCCTCCAACGCTGCCCGCTGGGCTGCTGGCAGTGTCACCGAGCTGGCCTTCAAGGTGGCCACCAGGGAGCTGAAGGTAAGGCTGGCTTCACGTGGAGGCCCCAGAGCTGTGCATCCCCCCATGGCTGGGCTAGTGGGGGGCTGGGGGGGGGTCTCACCAGGTGGCACTGGGTGCTCCCAGCCCTGTGCTGTGGTGGGTTCCATCCCTGGCTGTCCCCGTGTCCCCAGGACAGCTGGGGTGTGGTGGGGTGGGTGGCACATCAGCTGTCACCACTCCCCTTTCTTTTGTCCCCAGAACGGCTTCGCTGTGGTGCGACCACCCGGGCATCACGCGGATCCTTCCACTGCCATGTAAGGGCCCTTCCCAAGCCATGGAAAAGCCACTTCTCACCTGGGAAGCCCCAAAAACCAGCTCCTTGGCTCCAAGTCACTAACCTCCCCTGGGACCCATCCATATCCCAGCCAGAGGGGAGGAGGGGAGGGGGAGCCCACCCTTCGTGGAGCACCTGGGCCAAGGGGGAAGGGGCCTCAGGAAGGGTCCCCGAAGCATTAACTGACTCCGACTCCCTCTTTGCAGGGGTTTCTGCTTCTTCAACTCAGTGGCCATTGCTGCCCGGCAGCTGCAGCAGAAGGGGAAACTCAGCAAGATCCTCATTGTGGACTGGGTAGGTCCCCCCTGTCCCCCAGCGTGTCCCTGCTCCTCCCCAGGGTGTCCCCAGGAGTGGGTGTCTGCACCTTCTCCCAGCTCCGGTTTGGAGCGAGCCCAGAGAGCAGTGACAACACCTCCAGGCCCCGGCTGCCAGAAGTGGGGCTGGGAACCCCCTGGGATGTCAGGATGGGGGAGTGGGAGCAGACCCTAGGCCTTGGCCCCCCATCCCTGAAGCAGGGTAGAGATCCAGTTGCTTTTATTATAGAATCATAGAATCCCAGACTGGTTTGGGTTGGAGGGACCTTCAAGCTCATCCGGTCCCACCCCCTGCATGGGCAGGGACACCTCCCACCAGCCCAGGTTGCTCCAAGCCCCATCCAACCTGCCCTTGGACACTTCCAGGGATGGGGCAGCCACAGCTTCTCTGGGCAACCTGGCCCAGTGTCTCACCACCCTCCCAGGGAAGAATTCCCCCCTCATGTCCAACCTAAATCTCCCCAGTTCCAGTTTAAAACCATTATACCTTGTCCTGTCACTACAGGTCCTTTTAGTCCCATTTAAGGCCACCCTCAAGGCTGGATGAAAGAGCCCTCTCCCCATCTCTCTCCCTCCAGGATGTTCACCACGGCAATGGGACTCAGCAGATCTTCTACAGAGACCCTGATGTCCTCTACATCTCTCTGCATCGTCACGATGATGGCAACTTCTTCCCCGGCAGTGGCGCCGCCGACGAGGTAGGAACTCCAAGAGGCTGGGAGGGCTCTGCCTGGGGAACAGCAGCCCTGGTGGCCAAGGTGACAGCCAGGGGAGCAGGACACTGGTGGCTTTGAGCAGAGGGCAGTTTTGTCTTGGTTCCTTGTGGGCTTGTTTCCCATGGCTGCCTGTTCCTGCCTGGTTCTCCTGCTGGCTGCAGAGCTGGGGGCTTCATCCCAGCTGGCAGCACGGGGGCTGGTGGCCACAAGGCTCTGGGAAATGCCAGGAAGATGCCACAGCTGCTGCTGCTCTGCAGAAGCTTTTGCTCCCCAGAAGCTGGCAGTGATGAAGCCCTCTCAGGGCACTGCCCCAGTGTCCTGAAGCCACATCCAGGCCTTCATGTCCTTGTGCTCTCACAGGTTGGTGCTGGTCCCGGTGAGGGATTTAATGTCAACGTAGCCTGGACTGGAGGACTCGAGCCCCCCATGGGTGATGCTGAGTATCTGGCTGCCTTCAGGTGCTGCTCCTTGTGTTTCTTCTCCTCTCCTCTTGCCCCCGGGGTCAGGCTGAGCCAGCACTCAACACCTCTCCCTTGTGTCTCACCCCCCAGGACGGTGGTGATGCCGATCGCACACGAGTTCTCCCCCGACGTGGTGCTGGTGTCGGCCGGCTTCGATGCAGCTGATGGCCACCCACCCCCCCTGGGGGGCTACAAAGTCTCTGCTAAATGTAAGGAGGTGGGATCCGGGTTGGCTGTTCCCACTGCCCACCCGAGCTGGGACCACTGCCCACCCGAGCTGGGACCACTGCCCACCCGGGCTGGGACCGTGGCGTGGGGGTGGCAGCTCTCCAAGACGTTTGGGCTCGTACCATCCCAGCACTGGAGGTCCCAGCGTTGTGGGCAGGGAGGCTCACAGCCACCCCCTTGGGCTTTGTCCCTCCAGGTTTTGGCTACATGACGAAGCAGCTGATGAGCTTGGCTGGTGGAGCCATCGTCCTGGCTCTAGAAGGTGGCCACGACCTGACGGCCATCTGCGACGCATCCGAGGCCTGTGTGTCAGCCTTGCTGGGCAACGAGGTGGGGAGCTGGGGGCCTGGGGCTCGTGGCTGTGGGGCTGCCCTGGGCACAGCTCCCTCCTCTTGACCCTCTGTGCCTTCCTTGGGCAGCTGGACCCTCTCCCAGAAGAAAGCCTGAGGCAGAAACCAAACCCCAACGCTGTGCGCTCCTTGGAGGCGGTGATCCAGGTCCAGAGTGAGTGTCCCAGGGCCAGGGGCTCAGTCCATTAACGTGGAAGGGCCAAATGTTGGCATTTCCTCCCCTCTCCAGTAAATCCCATGACCTCCAAGGGCTTAGAACCCCCCCAGTGGAGCTCCTCACCCTCATCCTCCTCGTAGGAGGGTGATGCCCCATGTGTGCACTTCCTGCAAAGGGACCCTGGGGCTGCCCCATCCCAGCACCTCCTGATTGTTGCTTCTCCTGCAGGTAAATACTGGGTGGCCGTGCAGCGCTTTGCCTCCAAGCTGGGCTGCTCCTTCCTGGAGGCCCAGCACCACGAAGCAGAAGAGGTGGAGACAGTCACAGCCTTGGCCTCCCTCTCGGTGGCCGTGATGGTGGAGAAGAGGTGATGCTCTTAATTGATGCTGGGGGAAGTGGGTGTCCCTCATTCCCTGTGGGCCTGGGTCTGAGCTTTGGTGTCACGGGGGTGGCAGCAGGGAAAGGCCACATCCCACAGCTTCTGGGAGGTCAGGACAGTGCTGGCTTGAAGCAGATCTTGGGCTGTGGGAGGTAGAAGTTACAACCATGCTCCCCACCAAGAGGAGGGGTCCTGCAGCCCTCACATCCCAGCAGCATTGGTGGGTGGGGTTGAGGTCCTGCAGCTACGTGGCCAGGACCTGGAGGGGCTTCTGGGGCTGCAGTGCTGGGTTCTTCCCAAGCAAGATGAAACTGAGATCAAATCCTCTTCCCTTCCTTGGAGGCTGGAGGTGGGGGAGTTCATCCCCTCCTCTCAGCAGGGTCCCCACCTGCCCACCACTGTTTCTCATCCTCACCAGGACTCAGCCAGAGTCTGTGTTGGTCTCTGTGGAGCAGGAAGCACTAGGAGGCTCGTTGTGTAGATGCTGGACATGCCAGAAGGCCCCTCGATGCTGAGGGGATGTGTGGTGCCACACAAGTCTCCTCCTTGTCTCATGTGTTGAATTTCTCCATTTCAGGCCACAAGATGAGCCGATGGAGGAGGAGGAGCCCATGAACCAGTGAGGAGCAGTGATGTTCTCTGCTCCCCTGCTTCCAGGATGTGGTTGGACTCTCCTGAGCCCAGCGCTCGCTCTTCACTCCTGGCTTCCCATTTGCCACGTCATCCTCATCCCCGAGTCATGGTTCTGAATATAGGACCTGGACCTTTGCCTGCTACCTCTGCAGGTCCCCCAGAAAGGATGCTCCTGCAGCCACCTGGAAGGTGTCCTGCTTGGGACCGAGGAAAACCACAAACTCCCTCTGCACGGCGTGGCCTTGCAAACCTGGGCAACCAGTCCCCAACCTTTGGGACCTGAAACCCCTCTGGGGACGTGTGTGAGAGGCCTCCAGCCCTCTGTGGTGGCCACCAGGCTCAGACCTGCCCTTCTCCTGGGATCTTCCCCCCACCTGGGGAAGGGGGTGGGTGTTGGGATGGATGTTGTGGCCGTGCTGTTGGACCTGCCTTCAGGACCCAGAGCTCTGGCCCCGCAGCGATGCCTGAGGAGCAGCCCCGTGTTTTTGTTGGGCAGGGACAGGCTCTGGGGGCTTCCTGGCCCCCTCCAGGGGGGCACAAGGTGGGAGTGTGCTGGTGACGTGGGCTGTGGCCTCATTTCTGTCAGTCTGGACAGCTGGGGGTGACACCACTGCCCGGTGGTTGGGGCAGAGCGAGGGCAGGAGCAGCTGCAGCACCCAGGATGTGGCACCCTTGGGACATCCTGACCACTCCCCAGATGTCCCCTCAGGTGCTGGGGCTCTGATTTGCACTAGATACAGTTGCCGTGTGCTAATGTGAACCCGACGGACTCTCCTTTCCCTGGGAACGTGGGGAACAAACAAACACCCCTCGTGTGGACCCTCCCGAGGTGCCTTGAGCCCTGCTCAGCAGCCCCCTGCCCTCGGGAGCTGTCTCAGTGCAGACCCCTGTGGTCCCCAAAGCAGGGACAACCCCCCCCCCCCTGTCTTCCAGTCACCCCCCCCTTCAGCTTCACCCCCAGCCCCCCGTGGGCTCCTCTTCTCCAGCTGAGATCAACTCAAGTCCTGTCACCCCCCCCCCTTGGTGCTCAGCTCCCCCAGGGAAGCCCAAAGCCCCAGTGTGACTGACCCTGACTCTGTCCAGGCCCTTTTGGGGTGACAAGAGGCAGGATCAAGCCCCCCCCAAAATGATGTGTCCCTCTCGATTTGCCTTCTTCCCACCTCCCACTGCAACGGGGCACCGTGTGGCTCCTCACCCCCCCAGAGCCTTCCCCCTGTCCCATGGGGGACATGTCCCATGTCCCATGTCCCAGGTCCCACCAGGACAGGTCCCCATCTCACAGGGCTGGGGTGGAGGGGGTGGCCAGGACACAGACCTGGCAGAGCTGGGGAGGGGGCTGGGGCTGCTCTGCAGGCACAGGGGGGGGGGGGTGGGGGTGGGGATTGTACAAAAAGGAAAAATAACAAGGAGAAAGGGAAAAGAAAAAAAAAAATAGGAAAAAAGAAAAAAAGATAAAAGGACCTTGGAAGAATAAAAGGTTTCGGTGTCGGGGGGTTGCCCAGAGCTGCTCCGTGGTGGGGTCACCACTCCCCCTGGGGGGGGGGCCTGGGACCAGCGCCGTCCACAGCAGCCCCTTGCTGGGGAGGGGTGAGGGTGTCACTGTGGTGGGACAGCTTGAGCAGCAGGAGCACCCCAGAACCTCCCTGTGTCTTCTCCTAGTGTTTGGAGGTGCTGTCCCTCTATCCTGGGGGTCACCCCTCCATGCTGGGGTGAGGGATTGGGCTGTGAGGTGGTGGAAGGACCTCTCCAGCCTTGGGGCACTCAGGTTTCTGAGTGGAGATGGGGGAGGGACCTCACCGAGCTGCCACCTGCCCAAGCTGAACCACTGAACATCAGGCAGAGGAGTTCCCACCACGGAGCTGGTGGTGGACATCTCCAGGACATCTCCTGGGCATCTCCAGCTCCAGGGAGGAGCTCTCCCCCAGCAGCCATGGTGTGGCTGTGCCCGTCCCTCCTGGTCAAGCTCACTCCACCCCATTGGAAATTGGAGAATAGGAGGGTGGGGCAGACAGGGGCACCAGGTCCCACAAAGGTCCCTCTGACCCCCCCCAAGCCCCCAGGAAGGTTTGTTGACGTGGCAAGAAAAGCCACGTGGCATCATGGTCACCCCAAGGGTGCTGTGGGCCACCCAGCTGGGGTGGTTGTTCCTGGGGTTGTTTCCTGGTTGGAAAACACCAAGGGCCAGAACATCTCCAGCTCCATCCCTCCTTGCCCCAAACACCTTTTCCCCTCCAAACTTCCTGCCTCATTGGTAACAACCACGACTGTCATCACTGGAAAACCCCAGTGACTTTGGTTCAATTTCTTGTTCTAAATCAATATAAGGCTTTTTTAAAATTTATTTAAAAAAAAAGACTCAACAAAATGTTACTTTAAAAATATTTTTTTAAAACAGACTTTGCCCTTTTTTAAAAAAGAAAACAAAACATGAGGGGTGGGAGCCTGAGTCTCCACTACACACAGAGATGTTTCCCCCTTGATTTTTATTTTTTAAAGCACATTTAATTATTTTTTTTGAAAGAAAATTTCTCTTTTTAACAATGGTTTCATTTGTCACGTGGAAAAATTCTCCCTCGGATGCAGCGAGTGAAGCCACAACCCTTTTGAAAATGGCATTTTAATTATTTTTTTTTCAAGCACATTCAGATCTTTTGAAGGGCTGTGTCCCTGCCCTCAGCTCCCCGGGGCAGGGAATCCTCTCGGGGTGCACAGAAAAAAATTGAGGTTCGTTTAGGGAAAGGTGGGGTGAGTCTGGCTGCCCCTCCTTGGATTCTCTGGTGTGTAATTAAGCATCCTCGCTAATTGAAACGCTGCTGTTGAGTCACTCAGAGCACTTCTCCCGCAGGTGGGTTAGGTTGGGTTGCACCCTTGTTGCAGCCTCATTTAAAGGGACTTCCCCCCCCCCCCCGTCTCTTTTCCTGCTGTAATGAGCAAAAAAACCCCTGATTTTCTTTTGCCCGAGTTAATTAAAAGTGGCCCGGGCTGTGGAGGGGGCAGGGGTGGGTGCGTCGCCTCGTGGCGACCATTTCTTTAGAAAAAAATGATTGAACCATGGAAAATGCCCCCCCCCCCGCGCCCCTGGATTTTACTGGGATGGTTTGAAAACGTTTATGTCCCCCCCCTATGAATCCCCCCACAGCTGCACCCTGCCCGAGGGGGCCCCAAACTCCCCCATTCTGGCCGGGAACAGGGCAGGGCTGCGGGGGACGTCGCTGCCTTGTTTTCCAATCATTCCAAAGAAATGGGGTCGTTCCAACAGTGATGCCGAGCCACGTCCATGGGGTAGGAGTGAGCGGAGGGCAGCACGAGCCTGGGGGGGGGCGGTTGGGGGGTTCGCCCACCCCCCCAAATCCATTGGGTTGTGCAGGCAGCTGCTCCAGCCGCAGCATCATCCCGGTGTGGGTCTCCAGCGTGGGATAAAAGCAGAGCCGTGCTGGGCTCTGCACTCCAGCCTTGGCCAAATCCTTGGGGGCTGCATTTTCCCATCCCGGGGGGGGGGTTGGGGGAAGGAGGACCAGGGCAGCTCAGGGGAACTCGAGCCCTTCCCGTTGTCCCAAGAGGAATTGTCCTGCCTGCTCCTAGCAGAGGACCCAGCCCACTGAGCCGGGGGCCATCGGCGTCCCTGGGGTGAAGAACGTGCCTGTTTCTTACCTGCCAGTCAAAAATAAATTACACCCCAAAGAGTTTCATACCCAGCGTCGTTCCAAGCAAAACCACCCAGGTCCTGGTTGGGATTCGGAGGGGTCAGAGCAGCCCCCGGAGCAGGGGGACACACGTGGGGCTTGTGCTCTCCTGCTCTCCGGGGAGTCCGTGGGTGCTGGAGGAGCATGGGGTGCAGGGCTGGGTGCCCATGTCCATGGAGGCAGAGGAGTGAGACCTGAGGGAGACAGGGAGGGTCAGCCCGAGGATTTGAGGAGGGGGTTTGGCTCAGCACAGCCCACCCAGGTTTCCCGCAGATCATGGACAATCCAGCGGTGGAAGCGCCACATCGGGTTGTTGGCTCCTCCTGAGCCTTCGTGCTTCACATTCACAGACTTCCCCGTGGCCACAAGGATTGCATGGGACACGCTGGGAAATGTCCCCACACCTGAGCCCGGAGCTGAGAGTGTTCCAAAAACATCAGTTTTTACCCCAAATACGTGTCTCTGGGAGGATGGGGTGAGGAAAGCAGCAGAACGGCTCATCCCTCCTGCTCTCCCCGTCCGTGGGGAGAACGGGAATTATCCCGTGATGAACTGTTCCCTCTGCAGCCCCGAGGATGTCAGGCTGTCCCCAGGGTGGGTGACACTGGAGAGGACCCTGTGGAGACACCAGGCACCTCGAGCTGACGCCGGACGCCAGCCTGGAGCCAGGGGCTGGGGCGGGGGGGGGGATCCGAGGGCTCCTGCCAGGGCTGGAGGGGGGAGAACCGGCTCCATCAGGGCTGGAGGGACCAAGCACGGGGAGTTGAGCCCTGGGGGGCAACGGCTCCGTTTTGTTCATCCTGGTACTTCCCGGGTTTCCTCCCCATCACCCCCAGATCCCCGGTTTTATTTCATGCCCCCCCCTCCCTTCCCGACGCTTTGCCGCCTGCTTCTCCAGTCCCTCCTTGTGCAATAGCTGAAACCTTTAACTCAGCCTGGGGAGGAATAAATCAAACCCTGCAATAATTCAGCCCTGGGCACTGCTGAGCTAATGCAGCCGGGCCCCCGGCAGCTCCTGCCCACCCCCTCTGCCCTGGGGGGCGGTGCAGATGGGGCAGAACCTGCCCGAGCTGGAGAGGGAGAGGAAGAAAAAAAACCCCAAAGCCCAAATCATCCCTTTGCTTTGGGACTGCGAGCTGGGGTGGGCACAGCCACTGTGCTTGAGGGCAACCAAAAGGCTGGTGGCCAACTTGGCTGGCACAGGGGTGTCCTGGGGGGGTGGGAAACACAGGCACAAGCTCCTCAACCCAGCCCAAATAACACCTAATGACCTCTCCTCTCCTCATGGCTGCGTCTCAAGCCACCAAGGTCTGACACTCACAGCCTGACGTTGAGGGGCTGCGGGAGCCTCCAGAGGAGACTTGTCCCTCTGTCCCTCCTGGGGACAGATATTCATGGGGCTGGTGGGGACCAGAGCCCGGGGCTGGGGACAGCATCTCCCTGCCAGCCCATCCTCACCTCGGCTGCAGGAACCTCCCCCCCCCCCAGCCCTGCTCAGGAACAGCCCTGGAAAAGGACATTAAATGCAAAGCCCGTCTCGTTCCTGCAGCTCCTTGTTCCCTCGGATCCCAGGTGCATTCCCGTGACATTGGGCCATGAAATACGGGCTCATTCCCAAGGTTTCCTCCAGGCTGAGCGGGGGCAGCCGAGCGCCAGGACGCCGCTACCCCCACCCCGGGGGATCGTAAACCCGGAGCCGTGTCCGTGCTCCCAGGGCTGGCTGGGGAATTTCATCTCTCTTCTAATTTTAACTAATCCTGAGGAGTGCTGAGAACCCAGGAGCCTGGTCCCCCGGGCAGGTTGGCAGTTCTTCCATATTTTATGGGAAGGTGGAATTTTTCTGCTGGAAAAGGGGGGTTGTTTTTTGAGGGTGAAATTAATGGCAGCCCCTGTTGTCCCTTGTGCTGGATGATTTTGTGCTGAGGGATCTGGAGGGGGATGGCTGGAGAGACCATGGCTCTCCCTGCTCTGGGCTGGGCTCTGGGAGCTGCTCCAGGACGTCAAGGGGGTGCCACCCTCACCCCTACCCAGCACTCAGGATGTCCCTCAACAGCCCTGGACCAATGTGGGCCAGTGGTGGCCACACTGAGCATCCCCAGCCCCATCTGGTCCTGCAGCCTGAGCCAGAGCTGGTGCCCGAGATCAGCCCTGGGATTTTGGGGATGTCCCACATCCCTCATCTAGGGCAGCTCCTCCTACCCCGGGGCACCAAAGCGGGAGCCTTCAAGGCACCAAATACCTCTTCTTCAACCTGTCCACCCTACAGACACCAGCAGATGCTGTTGTGGGGAAGGCAGCAGCCTTTGAAGGAAACTTCTGGCCTCCCAACTTGCTCCACACCAGAGCAAATCCCAGAAGCATCCTGCCAGAGAGCAGGGATGGGAGCACGGAGTTGGTGCCCTTGGCCCCAGTGGAAAAAAGGAAAATCACCCTGTCCCAGATCTCCCAGGATTTGGGCAACTCCTCATCTCTTCTGGGAGCTCGAACCAAAAGCAAAAGGGAGAAAGGGAAGTGGTTCCTGCCAGAGCAGCTCCCAGGACCCGACCAAGGAGAATCCCAGGACCCAGAGCCCAACGCCTGGGCTCACTCTGCCCCAGCCCAGGGGTCCTGGGCCACCTTGGCCAGTTTAAGGACTGATCCAGGGTGGCCCAGACAGGACTAGGACTGTTCTTCCTTGGCAGTCTGCAGAGGAATTACAGCTTTTGGAAGCTGCTGCTGCTGCTTTAAATGTGTTTTCTGAGCAGCTCCGAGTCAGGAAGGGAGCTCTCCCCAAGCTCCTTTAGTGCCCTGGTGCTTTAATACTGTGCAATGAGACATATTTATAAATAAAAGGAAATGAAACATCCACCCGACAACGCAGACTCCAGGCAAGAGCAACGGTCCCCAAAGGGAAGATTTATCCAAGGTCTTTCAGGATAGACAATTAAATGAGGGCAACGTGAGGAAGACAATAAATCCAGGGAGACAAATGAAGGGCAAGGAATATCACCCCTTACAACTCCACCAGTCTTTCCCCCCCAGCAGTTTCAACTCCCAGCCTCATTTTCTCCTCCAGCAGGAAAAGAAACCATTTTAATGTGCTCAAGACTGTGCTGAAAACCCGTGAGCTTTGGGGCGGGGGGGGGACACGACTTCAAACACGATTTTTCTCGCCTGAGGCCTCAATTCCTCTTCCCCTGGATGATGTCTCCTGGTTAACAAGAGCATATCCACATCCAGCTATTCCAGTGCCCTTTGATATTTAATAGGCTGGGTCCCAGTGGAGACCAGTACACCGGGACTCTCGCAGCCACGAGCTGCTTTACATTATAAAATTACAGCCCCGCTGCAAAGCTCGGGGTTAATTCCCTTACAGGAGCTTTTCCAACTCCGGCATCATCGCTTCCCCTGGGGGCTCCTCCCTCTTTTTAGGGCTTTGTTTAGCAAATCCTGCTTCCCTTACCTCCCTGCCCAACCGGGAGTTGCTACGGGGGGACCTGAAGCCGCTGCAGGTTGGCACGAAGCAGCTGATGGTCGGTTCAGCTGGAGGATGATTTTTCCCCCCCGGGCCAGCACCGCAGCCCCCGGGGAGGAATATTAAGCAGCAATGACAAGCTCGCTGCCAGCACCAGCTCGTGGGACGTGAGGGATTTTTCCACGGAGGCTTTTTCATTTAGCAGAGAGGTCTTTAAGCTCGCTTGGGGTCTGTAATTCCTCTGATTAGCCTGGGAACACGGATGCTGCCAAGCCCTCAGCTTAAATAAAGAGGTCCGAGAGGCAACGACGGGACACGGAGCCGTGCGCTGGGAGCAGACACGTGTGTGCTGAGTCTGGGGGCAGTGGGGACCCCCCCACAACCTCCCCAAGGCAAAAAAACCTTTATCTGGGCTCTAACGAGGCTCTCAAAAACCATCCACCACAGAAACCCCCCCCTCCTGCAGACCCAGGAGCTGGGCAGAGCTGTGCCGAGCAGCTCCCAGATTTTGGGAGGGCACAGGGAGCATCCCGCATCCCCCCACCCCGGGATCACCCCCCTGCAAACTGCACAACACCCAGGGCTGCAGGAGTGGGGTGCCCAAAGAGGGTGAGGGAGGCTGGGGGAGGATATATGGGCTTGGTCAGCTCGGGGGGCTCAGCATCCTGACTGTCCCACACAGCTTTTTGGCTTCTCCCAGTGAGGACAAGCAGCCACAGGCTCCACTTCTGGGTGTCCCAAAGGAGAAGGTGTCCCCAGCAGCTCCCAGTTAAGGGCAGCAATCCTGATGCCATCAAGGACTGGCTTTGCCACCAGCTTTTTAACAACTGGGTCAAACAATTAAAATCTATATGTGGATTTAGAAAACTGCCCGTTTTCCTGTTGGTTGTAAGAGATCTTAGCAAGGTTTGCAGGAAAACATGAGTTTAAGGGTGGCCCATCCTTAAATGAAACCCTCTGGAGCTGGTCAACATCTTTAGCCATTGGCTGCACCTCCAGCCACGGAGCTGGGGTGGAATTGGGGGCTGTTATGTGGCAAAGCCCAGAGGTAGAAGGGTCAGTGGTGCCCACGGGGGGACACCAGCCATGGCAGAGGGTCCCCCAGCACCCGCCAGCACCGGGGCCACTCGGCAGCAATTTTCCCGTGATCTGTTTTGCCCCCAAAAGGCACTTTCATCCCTTCCCTGCTCCCTCTGGCTTTCCAAAAAAGTAAGACCAGGCTGGAGAGATTTCATTTTGCTCTCTGGCTTCCCCAGACATACCCTAAAAGGGAGCCCGTGGTCCTCATCCTGCTGTGCCCGGGGCTCTGGTGTGGGGGCTGCAGCAGAGGCTGGGGCTCCACAGGGCTGGAATTAGGGTCTGGAATCAACACCCACCCAGCACATCCCACCCGAGGGTCAGGATTGTCTCGTGTCATCACAGGGAGCTGCTGCCTGTGGGGGGGAGCCCAGGGCTGGGCACGGGATCCCCAGATTGGGACTGTGGGAAGGAGGAGAACAGGCCCCTGAGGAGGGTGCACGAGGGTGACCTCAATTGTTTGCAGAAAATAAAAATAAAAGGGGGTTCCACTCTGCAGCCCTGAGGGGTGGGTGCCAGAAAAATGAGTCCTTTTGCAGTTGGTTCCCCCAGAGTGGCTGGAGGTCTTGGCCCCCTCAGAGCTGACACAGGGCAGGGGCTAACGAGGCTCTGCCCCAAGGGATGCCAGGAGCCCTGGGCCTGTTTAGCGGACAATGGGACTCTCGGGAGCTGGGCTGGGCTCCCATGAATTGTCCCCAAAGTCCATGGCTTGGGAATGTCCTCTGGAGCTTCCTGCTCCTGCTGAGGGGCTGCAGGAAACGTTAGCACGGAGCTGACCCTTCCTCCCCTCCCTTGATCCCAGCCCAACAAGATCTAAACCACCAAAAACGGGGTTATCCCCCTCTCCCCTCAGCAGCTTTGCTGGTGAAAGGAGGCTCAGCTGGTGCTGGATGGTGCTGAGTGCCTCAGACCAGGGGTGCAGAGCAGCAAGGGGCAAACCTCACTCAGTGCTGCGTGGGATGCCCACGGATCCGGAGGGACTGGGGATCCCAGCTCCTCTGCAGCACTTCGGGAGGGGGCAGGGGGCAGCCCGGGGGGGCTGGAGACCCCGAGGGGGCTGGAGACCCCCAGGGCCACCCAACGGCACCAGGAACAGCAGCTGAGGCCAAAGCTGGGCCTGGTGGGAGCAATTGTGGCCACCAGCTGATGGCCACAGGGCTGCCACCAGTCAAGCTCGTGTGGCTTTGTCACCTCAGTCACTGAGGCACCCTCAGGAGGTGGCTGCTGGTCCATCACCCCCCCCGTGGGTTACCAGAATCTCCATCAGATTCTTTTTTTTAAGCCCTCATTTTAAACCTTTCCCCAGCCCACCCTGCGCCAGACCCCTCTCTGTGACACTGGTGGCTTCAAGGCTCTGGTCCCGGTGGCCACGTTGGGACTCACTGGCTCCTCCAGCCCCCAGCCTTGGCCGGGTTAAAGCAAATTGCTTGGACATGGAGCTTGGGGTGTGGGGTGGGACGCCCGGAGGTGACCATACCTACCCCAGCTCAGTGGGACGCGGACATGGACCAAGCCCCTTCCATCCTCCAGACGGAGAAGGCGTAGCTGAGCCTCTCGTGGGCCAGGTAGTTGCAGCTGGTGACCTTGTGGTCCAACTGGTCGCTCTGCAGGACCTGGTACAAGAAGTCAATGTAGCGGGCGGCCAGCTTGAGGGTCTGGATCTTGCTGAGCTTGTCGGAGGGCAGGGTGGGGATGATCTTCCTCAGCTCGGCGAAGGCATCGTTGAGGGACTGGGTGCGCTGACGTTCCCGCACGTTGGCGATGACCCTCTGGGCCTGGGTGTCCTCGGGGGGCTGTGGGAGGGGGCTGCGCCGGCTGCGCTTGCCCGGGGGCGAGGGGCTGCCCCCCTGCCCGCGCTTCCGGAGGCATTTCTTGTGGAGCCGCTCTCCTTCCTCCTCGCTGGTGGCCAGGCTGCCCTCGGGGGAATCCGGGCACATGTTTTCCTCTTTCATCTTCTCGGCACCTTGAGGGTGAAAGGTGGGGTGGGGTGGGGGGGGTGTGGGGTGGAGGAGGGGGGGGGGGGAGTTGTCACCAGAGGTGACGGCCACAGGACATGGGTGAGGTGGGCTGGAGAAGAGCCAGCAAGGGGTGCAAGGCTTGGAGCACCCACCCTGCAGCCTCCCCCCGGATGGCCCGAGCCCTCCAAGGAGCTCCGTTGGTTTTTCCTTTGGGCTACGGAGAGGAGGGCGTTGGAATAACTTTGGGAAGGGCTCTTGCTGATAGGGTGAGGAGGCCCGTGGGCGGACCAGGCGCAGGCCAATGCGGCCGTGGAAGGTAACCAAACATCAGGAGAGCTTATGGGTTCCAGATTTCCTCCCTCCCTCCTCCACCGACACCCCCAAGCCCTCTGGCACAGATGCTCCTGCCTGCTGCCCGCGTGTCGGGGGACATGGATTCTAACTGGAAGAGGGAGATTGAGGTTGGACATGAGGAGGAAGTTCTCCCCTGTGAGGGTGGTGAGACCCTGGGCCAGGTTGCCCAGGGAAGCTGTGGCTGCCCCATCCCTGGAAGTTTTGAAGAGCAGGTTGGATGGGGCTTGGAGCAACCTGGGCTGGTGGGAGGTGTCCCTGCCCATGCAGGGGGTTGGAACTTGGATGATCTTTAAGATCCCTTCCAACTCAAACCACTCCATGGTTCTATGACTATGACATTGCCTCTACTAATGGGAGCACCAGCCATGGAGCCCTGGGGAGGATTTTGGGGTATTTTGTCTATTTTTTTTTCCATTTTTAAGGAAAAAGGTCCAGTTGACCCTACCAAAGCCAACCAGAATCATTCACTTGTCCAACTGGGAATAGAAGACTTTTATCTATGAGACCCTTGGGTGGAAATGTGGAGCAGGGGATGTTTCAATGGGCACCACAGGTATTCTCTGAATCCAAAGGAAGAAACAACAACAGTCATTCATCTTCTTCCATCCATTTCTCTTGAGAAATGGCATAATCCAAAATGAACTTGAGTTTGCATCTGTCCATCCATCCATCCATCCATCCATCCATCCATCCATCCATCCATCCATCCCTCCCTGTCTACATTCCTGGCAGCCCTCAGGACACAGCTGGAAGCCAATACTGACCCACCATCCTACTCCTCTCCAACAAATACAGCAGCTATTGCAGATGGGGAGGGTGTGATGGCTCCACAAATTCCCTGGTTCTCCTGGGAATTCAAGCACTGGGGGCTCTGGTGCCTCCTTCACTGCTCCTGAGCCTGTTCTGTCTTATCATCAGAACCCAAAGGTGTTATGGGAACAATACACCTAAAAACCGTGACACTTATTAATGAAAATCATTAAAATCACATCAATAATACAGGAATTGTTGAGTTGTCAGGGGCCTGGATCTGCACAGACACTTTTCAATTAACCCCAGACCAGCCGTGGTGGGGATGCAGAAGCTCAGGCTGAGCCTGAGGCTGCAGGAGAAAGTCCTTTAAAAGGCAACGACCATTTTTGGATCACCTTGCTGCACAGAACAAATTAATATTCTCCTCTTGTCTGTATCATCTTCATCCTGAATGACCTGTGTTCCTGGACTGCAGCCTTCCCTGGAACCTCTGTCCTGCTCCCTACAGCTCGGGGAGGAGGAGGAAGAGGAGAAGGAAGAGAGGGAGGAGGAGGAAGATTAGGAGGAACAGGAGAAGGAAGAGAGGGAGGAAGAGGAAGATTAAGAGGAACAGGAGAAGGAAGGGGAGAAGGAAGAGGAGGAGGAAGAGGAGAAGGAGAAGGGGAGAAGGAAGGGGAGAAGGAAGAGGAGGAGGAAGAGGAGAAGGAGAAGGGGAGAAGGAAGAGGAGGAGGAAGAGGAAGAGGAGAAGGGGAGAAGGAAGGGGAGAAGGAAGAGGAGGAGGAAGAGGAGAAGGAGAAGGGGAGAAGGAAGGGGAGAAGGAAGAGGAGGAGGAAGAGGAGAAGGAGAAGGGGAGAAGAAAGGGCAGAAGGAAGAGGAGGAGGAAGAGGAGAAGACGAGAAGGAAAGGGAGAAGGAAAGGGAGAAGGAAGAGGAGAAGGAGAAGACAAGAAGGAAGAAGAGAAGAAAGAGGAGAGGAAGAGGAGGAAGAGCACAATGGCCTCTCTTCTCTTGGAGGTTGAGTTGAAGCAACCTGGCCAACTCAACAACCTACACCCATTTCCAGTAGAAAAACCTCAAGTTAAGCTCAGTTATAGTTCTTAAAACCAGGCCCCACAGACCTGCCCAGCATCTGTAGCTCCCCTGGCCAGACCCGTGTCCCCTGGTCCATCCGTGCTCCCAGAAAAACCCTTTCCAGCCCCTCCCCATTTCTCCCATGGGATGCTGGACCCGTGCAGGTGCTTGGCTCTGTTTTGAGGAACCCTGCTCTCACGTTCTCCCACTGGTTTCTCTCAAACATCCTCCATGCTGGTGAGGCCCCAGGTGAGATGGCAACCTCAAAGAGCCACCTCAGCCCCTGTCCCAGGGAGCCCTGAGCCGTGGAGGATGAGGATGAGGATGGTTTGGATCTGGGTGGCAGGGCAGGGAGCCAGGTTGGGGCGCGGGAAAAAAAAAAACCAAACCCACCCAACTTTGCTTGAAGAAGTCAAACAGGAGGATACTGGGACCTGGTGGGATGGAGCCTGGGGACTTTGCTCCTTCCTCCTCCCTGGGGCTGGACAGCAGGGGCTGGATGTGTCCCTCAGCCTTGTCAGGACAGGCGCTGAGCTCAGATCTTCCTAAGGGAAAGACAATAGATCAGAGGGGCCTGGGAAGGGGAAACAAAGGGAGAGGGGGGGGGAAAAAAAATCCCCTGGGGAGGGCAGGATGGAGGCGGGATCCCAGCTCCTCTGATCCTGCCTGGGAGGAGCTGGAGCAGGGACAGGAGCTGCCAAGTGCCACCAGCTGAGGCACGAGCTCGTGCCGGGCTTTTGGTGGTTTTCTTAATGGGGTGGGGGGGGTTGTTTTTAATTGTTTTCCTTTCTAAATAATTTAATTTGTCTGGAGAAGGGGTTTGGATCCTTGAGGAAAAGGAACTACGTGGAGCAGGAGGGCTCAGCGACACCCCTCGACTGCTCCCCCAGGTTTTTTTTTTCCTCACCCAGGGCTGTTTTGTGGCAAGAGTTTTGGTTTTGTGTTTTGTTTGGTTTTTTTTTTTTCTCCCTTCTTTATGTCAATTTGTTCTTTTGATTTCTTTGTTTTGGAGGAATAAACTTTTTTCACAGGAAAGTCACGAGTCACCAAACTGGTCTCAGTGACTTTGCTTTTCCAGCGCTCGTTTTGACAGTGGAAATTTCAGGCCTTAAACGTGGGGAGGTAAAAAAAAAAAGAAGCCAAGCCTAGAGAGAAGCCACCAGATGGAAGATTTGAATTCCCACCATGGCCCAGCCCCACCTCCCCTCCTGGTTCTTCTCCATCCTCTCGTTTCTCACCTCCGTCTTCCCCCTGAGCAGCTGTTTTTTTGGTTCAGGTGGGAAATGTCCCTGCCCTGGGGTGTCCTCAGCAGGTCTGAGCCTGGGAGATGGTCTCCAGGTCTCCAGTGGGGCCAGTCAGCACTCTGGAAAGGGAAGGTGGGAAAAAAGAAAGGCAGGACATGACTGAGGTCCACATGGACAGGGAGTGAGGGAGCAGACGGGCCATCACCTGGAAACTGAGGCACAGCAACAGCTTCAGAGAGGCTGTAGGACTCCAAGGGGAGCTCTTCCATGTGGTCATGGTGGGAGCCAGGGTCTCTGTGGAAAGGGTCCCCTCTGAATTGCATCCTTGGGAGGGCTGAGAGCTTGTCTTGGTCAGCCTGAGCCCATCTCTGAGCTTCACACCACCCTTGGATGCTCTTCACTGGACCTGGATGTGTCTGACCCAACTGTGTCAACTGCTTGGTGCCAAAAAGCCAAGCCCTTTCAGTGTCTTCCCCATAAGTTGGTCTCCAAGACCCCTGGAGATCCCAGCTCCACTCCTTGCTGCCCCCATGAGGGACCAGGCTTCCCCCTCAGGCCCAGGAGAGCTGAACTGTGGCATCAACACTTTCTCCCCTCCTTTGGGTCCAACTCACCAGCTCACACAAACGTCAGGCTGTTGTCCTGGGATGTCCTGACCTCTCTCCATCTGCCACAGGTCTGCAGAGATGGTCCACAAGAGCAAGAGGTGGTTGCTTCCTGTATGATCTGAAGGACAGTGTGGCACCACCGTGCCTCCAGGTCCAGCTCCATCCTACCCAGGACACCCCAAGGAACCACTTAATATCTCAACTAGAACACATGTATTTTAGCAATCTGCTTCTTATTCCCTGGGGATGGGAACCTTTTGGTTTTTTCTGAGTTGGATCTAAAGGGTGGAGATCTGCCCTGACCTTGTGGACACACTGAGCTGGGCTGGCTGTGGTGGGAAGAAGTTTCAAGGGGCTGTGGTGGGAAGAGGTTTCAAGGGGCTGTGGTGGGAGGAGGTCTCAAGGGATGGCCGTGGGAGAAGGTCCCAGGGATAGATGGGGTCTTTGGGTTAGTGCACACCAGAGAAGAGCTTGGTCTGGAGCTGCTGCTCCACCACCATGGGTGTAAGGGATGTGGACATGAGGCTTCTCCATCCCTGGGGGGGTTGAACCCTTGTTGAACCCAGGGCTGCACCTCCTGTCACCATGTGAAGAGGAGGGACAGAGCTGGGGTCAACCCAACCGCCCCCCCACGATGCCACCTTGCTGCAAATGCCCTTTGGGGCTGAGAAAATGCCACCCCCAGCTCCACCCTCAGCTTCCTCACTGCATGTGTGGGTCCCACGGGTGACCTGGTGGGTCATCTGTGGCATCACTTTGACGACCAAGGACCTGCAAATAATTCCAGGCATGAAATCAGAGGCCAAACCTCGATGCAGAAGAGGTTTCTTATGGGTTGGGGTTTGGTTTTTTCTCCCCCTTCTTTTTGCAAGCTGCTTTTCTTTGTCAGGGAGGACAAAAATAATCTCTGTTTCATCCTGCGTGAAAAAAAGGAGGATAATGCTAATAAATTGGGAAGATGAAAGGGAGGCAGGAACAGGCGCTGCCCCCGGAGGCGGGGGAAGCAGCGCTGGGTTCGCAGGTTTTTCTGGTTATTGCAGCTTTTAGAGTGGAAACATGTGTGGTGTGAATAAAAATGTGAAGCAGCCGCCGTGGCGTGTGGTTGCTGCAGCAACCGGGGGGGAGACGGGAGAGGGGGAGTGTGCCCGGCTGGAGGAGGGAGCAGGGAGAGGGAGGAGGGAGGTGGAGGAGGGAGAAGGAGATGGAGCTGGAGGAGGGAGATGGAGGAGGGAGATGGAGCTGGAGGAGGGAGATGGAGATGGAGGAGGGAGATGGAGCTGGAGGAGGGAGATGGAGATGGAGGAGGGAGATGGAGGAAGGAGATGGAGGAGGGAGCTGGAGGAGGAAGAAGGAGGAGTGAGATGGAGCTGGAGGAGGGAGAAGGAGCTGGAGGAGGGAGAAGGAGCTGGAGGAGGGAGAAGAAGGAGGAGGGAGATGGAGCTGGAGGAGAGAGATGGAGGAGGGAGATAGAGATGGAGGAGGGAGATAGAGATGGAGGAGGGAGATAGAGATGGAGGAGGGAGAAGGAGCTGGAGAAGGGAGATGGAGCTGGAGGAGGGAGATGGTGATGGGGGAGGGAGAAGGAGGAGGGAGATGGAGATGGAGGAGGGAGATGGAGCTGGAGGAGGGAGATGGAGATGGGGGAGGGAGAAGGAGGAGGGAGATGGAGATGGAGGAGGGAGAAGGAGCTGGAGGAGAGAGATGGAGGAGGGAGAAGGAGCTGGAGGAGAGAGATGGAGGAGGGAGATGGGGTTGAAGGAGGGAGCAGGAGAGGGGAGCTGGGACTGGAGGAGGGAGATGGAGAAGTGGGTTTGGGAGGGAGCAGGGAGCTGGAGGAGGGGGCTGGAGCTGGAGGAGGGAGATGGGGCTGGAGAAGGGAGATCAGGCTGGGGCAGGGAGCTGGAGAAGGGAGCTGGGGCTGGAGAAGGGATCTGGGGATCTGGGGCTGGAGCTGGGGCACGGCGGGGGCCTTTGATCCCAGTGCCTGCAGCTGCTGATGGCCTGGCCATTCATTGCCTTGTCAGAGTGACTTCATGTTCCTGGAACTTGCTGAACTTTTTAAGAGCTAAAAGATGTTCCCCACCAAAATGCACATCCCCCCCCCCAACCTCCACCCTTCCCTAGGCAGGGGGTAGGAGGGGGTGGGTGGGTTCGGGGTGGCCAGTGGTGTTACTGGTGGGACTGGGGATGTGTTGTGGTGCTCTCTTTGTCCCATGGGATGTTGGGATGAGGGGTTGAGGGATGGAGCCCCATGTGCTGCCCACAGATGCCAGCTCCCCCCCCCATGCTCACGGCCATCCTGTTCTGGTTCATTTTTACATATGAGTTTTTCTTTCCCCCCCTTCTTCCCCATCTGCTCCCATCTGGCCATCAAAGCAGCAAAGAACCATGGTCTGGGTCCTGCTGCCAAGAGCCTCGCTGGGGGGGGGGGGGACAGTGATCCCCAGTCCAGCAGCCCCCAGTCCAGCCCTGGCACCAGGCCCTGGGTGGGGGGGGGATGATGGGCTGGGGTCCAGCCCTGCCAAGCTCTTCTCCAGCCCCTGGGGCAGCCTTGGCTGCCTGTGCTGGTGACCTTGGTCTGCCCTTGAATTTGCATCAGGGCTGAAGTTGATCCATATCAACATCCCCCCCCAGCCCCAGGCTCTGCTTTCCTGCTGGTAAGACCCAACCATCACCAGGAGTTGCTCCTCCTGGTTATACACAAAGCCCCCCTGGGTGGGCACCCCAAGGGGATGGGGCAAAGGTGTGATGGTTTGATGGAGGCAAACACGTGTTGGTTTTTTTTTTTTTTTGGGTGCATTTCCCTCCCTCTGCACAGAACTGGAGAGGATCCAGTGAGTCAAAACCATCCTGACCTTCCTCTGCCCCACACGACCCTCCAACACCAGCTCAAGTATTTGTGGGAAAGTGAAGTTCAGAAAAGCCTTCAGCAGCCAGAGGAACATTCATGGCAGGTTTTGTTTAACGTGTGAGCAAAACAGCTCTGGATAAGCCTGTGCAAGAAGGTGGTAGAAGGACAGAGGTTGAGATTGTCCCTGTCCAAAAGCATCTTCCCCAGATGGGAGGAGACACTTCACTGCAATTGGGCCAGAGATTTGAGTTCGGGAGTTGGGAGGGAGTGGAAAAAAGTGGGTTGGGGAGTGGGAAATGGTGGGATTGTTTCCTGGGGGCAACCAGAGCCAGGCCAGCCCCACCCAGGGAAGCAAGGAAAGGAGACACGAGCGAGCACCCACCTTTAATTCCAGTTTTCCCATGGCTGCTGTTGTCTGAGCACCACAAAGCCTGGAGCAGGATGTGGCCCCCAAGGTGCAGAGCAGGCAGACAGATGCCACTGATGATGCACAGCCCCAGGAATGTGGGGTTGTTTTGGTGTGAGCAGCACTGCCGGGCTCAGAGCTGACTCAGTTTGCTGCATCTCCTCCGTGGGGCCAAACTGGAGCCAGGCCAAGGGAGGGAGGGAGGACAAAGGGGTCTCAGAGAAGGCAAGGTGCTGGGTCTCCTTGGCAGGGCTCGTGCAAGCCACCAGCATCTTGGAGCAAAGGAGCAGCTCCAAGCTGGAGCCTGGTGGTGGCTCCTGCAGCTCCCAGCTGATCCATGCTCAGCGGAGCAACATCTTAGCAGAGGTTTGGGTGGGATGGGAGAGGACAGGATGGTCCTCTCCCACCCCCTCAGCCTCTAGACCCATTAGCATGACCCTCCATCACCCCGTGCTCTGGTCTGTTATCAAAGTCACAGAAGGATGGAATGAGGAGGAAGGACTTTGGAGGAGGGGGATTGAGTTGAGTGCTGCAGCAGAGGCTGGTAGAGAGCCTGGAGCCTTCCCCACATCACTGCTGCTTTGCTACCAACAAGAGCCAAACTCCATCTCTGCAACCTGCATAAAAGCCCTTTGCTCTCCCCACAGCACAGCCCTGAGCAGAAAGCCAACCCTCCAAACCCAAAGACCCTCCAAGCCCAAAGACCCTCCAAAAGCCAGGGGGGGAGCATCCTGAAGAGCTCCACAACTTTTTAACCTTTTAAGAGACTTTGCAGAAGTTCCAAATCACCAGGAGGTCTGTGGAATGACATGTCCCACAGTGCTCCAGCCTGTGGATGTCCACAGCCCGTGGATGTCCACAGCCCATGGATGTCCACAGCCCATGGATGCTCCCTGCTCTTCACAACCATCCACGGTGAAGGGTGGATGGAGGAGCCCCTCTAGTTGCCCCATTTGGGCATCTCCCGAAGGGAAGAACACTTTTCTCCCGTGCTGCTTTCCAGCCTCTCCTCCCTCCCAGAGCTGCCACCCCTCCCAGCCCCAGCAGCACATGTGGGAGGACCCTGGAAGCCTTCAAAGCCCCTTCTGGGGAGAGACGAAAGGGCCGGTTCAGCTCCTGGCTGGAGATGAAAGGAAACTCCCTCCACGCCTGGAATGAGTTCCTGGTGCTTTGGAGCTGGGTTTGAGGCCCGTTTCCTGCACGCCATGGCAGGAGCAGAGGGACTTTGCTAACGAGCCACGGGGCCAGAGCAGATGTCCCAGTTGTCCCCAGCACCTTGGCAAGTCCCCAGTGTCAGGGGGACACTGGGCTCTGCAGGATGGGTTCTCCAGGGGCTGATGCTCACTCACATCCCTGTGTCTCCCGTGGGAAAAGCTCAGGCACGGCAGGACCCTGCTGTCCCTTGGGGGTGACAAAGCCATGGAGAAGGATGATCTGCCCAGTGGGGTGGGCAGAGAGGGGAGATGTTGGGTTCTCCAGCAGGCCCAGGGCTGGGGAGCAGCCTCGGGGCGGGTGGAAGCGACAGATTTTCCTCATTTTGTCAAAGGAAATTCGATCCCGATTAAACCCCGTTTGATCTCCACGGAGGAGGGGGGCGGGGGGGGCTGGGTGGGTTGGGTTTCTCTCCAATTGTTGGGCTTTGTTGGGCTGATGCAGCAGCTAAAAAAGCTTCCCAGATTTAGAGGAGGGAAAGGGGAGGGCATGAGCTGCACAATCTGGAGCTGCCTTCAAGGGGGTCATTAAAAAACCGGGATGAGCTGCTCATGGGGCAGGAGGGGGTCAAGGGGCTCGTCCAGGGCCACAGACCCCCCCTCTCTCCCCGGGGCTCCCCCCCTCTGCCCCCACCCTGTGTCTGCTGTGTCAGGATGGGGTTACCAGCACCAAACCTGAGCCAGGCAGAGCCTGGGGTGTGGAGATGGTGAATTCCAGGGGGTTCTGAGCCTGGGATGTGGAGCCAGTCCATATCCAGAGGGGTTCTGAGCCTGGGATGTGGAGCCAGTCCATATCCAGAGGGGTTCTGAGCATGGAATGTGGAGCCAGTCCATATCCAGAGGGGTTCTGAGCCTGGGATGTAGAGCCAGGCAATTCCAGAGGGTTTTTGAGCCTGGGATGTAGAGATGGTGAATTCCAGAGGGTTTCTGAGCCCAGGATGGAGTGCCAGTCCAAATCCAGAGGGTAAAATATGGAGCTTTAATTGCCAGAGGGGCCAGAGAGGTGAGGGAGTGTGACCCTGGGGGTGTGCAGGGCTTGGAGGAAACCTGGAAGGCAAAACCTACCAAAATTACGGAGATAATTGGACAAAAATGGCAGAGAAGGAGCTCACCTTGGGCTGTCCTGATCATCATCTTGGATCAAAAGTGGTTTTCTGAGCAAAGCAGAGCAGAGCTCCTCTGCCTGGGCTTGATGAACACACCTGATCAATTCCTCCACAGGTAAACTGGAGAAAAGGGGGATTCAACTGGGGAAGGGATGGGCTGAACGGGGAGACACGGGGCTGTTGGGGAGGGGGAACTGCCACCAGCTTGGAGACCCTCAGGGACAGGTTAGGGACAAGTTTTCTTAAGGTTTTTGTTTGCCTGAAAGGCAGGAGGGAGCAAAAAGCAAGTGGTGCAGAGTCACCTGCAAGGCCTGGAGGTACCAAAAGTGCCAACAAATGGCACCAGCTCAAATGACAATTGAGCATTTGGAAATGGAAAAACCCTTCACCAAGTTCCTGCCACCAGTGGCAGTGCTGGGACACCCCATTGTTCCCACCCCCTTCCCGGGTGAAGGGGCCTCCCAACCTGATCCCATCCCACCAAGCTGATCTTCCCCAGGGTGGGAAAATGAAGATCCAGTTTGGGAAGGAGGAGCTGGCATCGGCCTGGTGGGCTTGGAGGGGGCCCATCCCAAGCTCTGCACAACCAAAGCCCCTCCAGGCACGGGGCAGATGGGCCAGAAATGTTTCATTTTTGAGGGTTGATGTTTAGCTCTGGAGCTTGGGGACCGAGCTACCAACCCGCAAGATGTTTCATGTCATTATTCCCAGAATAAATTCTCCCCCACGAGGCCTTGAAACCACTGAGCTGTGTCAAGCAGCTGTGGGCCAGGAGACACGTCCTGGCTCAGCGAGATGTTTCCAGCCACGGCAGGCGTGGAGTAACCAGGATCTGGTGGAGGATCCCACAGCCCAGGAGGAGGGGAAGGGCACCCATTGCCTCACTTGCCTCTTTGTTTGCTGCCCTGCTTTACTCCATGAGGATGATTTCTGTTCATTCCGGGCTTTTTAGCCCTTTTTCATTTCTTTGCCCTTTCATTCCTGGTTTAGGAGGAAGACAAGGAATGACCTTTCCATGAGAAGCTGCTGCCAGCCCAGTTCAGCTCCAGCGTGGGCTGCCCCAGGAGAAGACCTGAGCCCTCCAGCCAGCTCCAAACTGCAGAGTAACCTCCTTGGAGGTGCCAGGACCCTTCCACAACCTCTTTGCAAAGCTCCTGTGGGCTGCACCTCACAGCTGTCCATAAATCTTGTCTCCAAAGCTCTTCCTAGACCCTCCGCTTCAACCGGCAATTTTCAGCCTCCTCGTTAAATGCTGGAACCATCTTGAACCATTTTACTCACTTGGCTGTTCTCCAAACTGAAAGATGTCCTAAAAATAACTATTCCCAGCCCCCCCACCTCAGACCATGGCTGCTTCCCAGCTCCAGTTCACTCATCCCAACACTCAAGCAGCTCAGTTGGGGACTTTTAATCCCACAGCTCATTTTTACCAACACCCTCCTCTGCCAACTGGCTCGTGAGAAGCACAAGCAGGACCACAAATTCCCTTGGGAAAAGCATCAGCCTGGCAGGACTCAGCGCTGAAAATGACAACCAGGAGAACCTGGCCTGGGCTCATGTCCATGTGTCCAGTGTCCATCCAGTTTGAGATGGCATTTGGAAGCAAGGAGACACCTCTGGGGAGGTGCTTGCTCCAGCAAAGAGGTCTTCTGCAGGGACTCTTCCCTGCTGTGCTCCCCTTGGGCAGGTTGTCCTGTCCTCTCCACCCTGTCCAGCCCCAGAACCACATGGGGTTGGGTGCAATGAGACCTGTGCAGTTGTCCCTGCCCTCAGGTGGCTGCCAGACCAAAGGCCACCAGAAGGTCCCCTCCAGCCTCTTCTCTTTTAACCCACACTGGCCACCCCAAACACGCCTGTCACCTCCAAGGTCACCTTACCACAACCACTGCAACCTTCTACCCACCGTGTCCATCTGTCCCTCACCCTCCAGCTCGTTGCTGTGTTGCCCTCACCCAGCAGCTCTACCCCAACCCCTCCCTGGTGTCCAAACCCACCCCGGGCCTGCTCCACCCCACCCCACCAGCCCATGGTGGCATCCAACTCCATCCTGCTCCCACCAGGACATCGCGTGTGAGGGCTGCAGTTATTAAAATGGAATTTGGGGGATTTTTCTTCTGCCTTTTTTTTTTTAATTAAATTTTTTTAACAAGCAGCAGCCAGTAAACAAAGATGTTCTGAGTCGGCTCCCCCCTGGTGGCCCCGCTGCAAGGCTGGGGACAGCACATGGAGCAGGGCCACCAAGCCTGGCTGAGGTCCCCCTTCCCTGGCAGGAGAGGCTGGTGAAAATGTCCCCTGCCCTTTGCTCTGCTCCTGGATTCCCCTCCTCAGCACCCACACTGCCAGCTGGTGGGTGCTGCTTGGGCCAAGTGGCAGGATGAGGCCCATGTGGCACCATGAAGATGTTTTGGTTGACATCCCTGAGGGATCAGGGTCCTGGCACCTGGGCAGTCTCCGTGGGGAGCCTTTGACCCTCTTGCCTACACACCTGGTCCCTCCCAGCACCACAACCCCAGCCCAGCCATGCTCAGGACCACCCAGAGCCACCTCAAGGGTGGCTGAGGACCTCTTTGCCCTCACTGCCAGGTTCTGCCCCATGGCTTAGAGCTGCTGGACAACCCCCCCCCCCCAAGCACTGCCCCAGAGCCCAGTGAGAGGACACTCAGCCAAGATCCGTGCACAAAACACACCGAGGACAGTGTCACCCTGGCCAGCAGGCACCAAGCACCCTTCTCCATCCAAACCCACCTGGGAAGGTGCAGGTTCAGCAGCTCCAGGGAGGTTCATCTGGGGAGGCCTCCACGCCTGGCAGGGCTCAGCCCTCAGGGCCTTTGAAGCGCCGCTTCCGTCCTGCCCACATCTTGAGAGCAGATGATTGTGAAAATGCAAAAAACCTGTTGTTTTTGTCCACGTTGCTTTGAACATCTTCAAGCCCAGCTCAGGCAGGAAGGTGGGATCAGGGCCACCAACCCAGGCAAACAAGGAAGGGTGCTGAGGCTCCTTTCAAGATCTCCCTTTCTCCTGTTGGAGACCTGCCCTGGTGGGTTGACAGGGCTGCAGGCAGAGCTGGGCTCCAAGGTGGGCTCCTGCCAACACCAGAGGTCCTCTGCGAGCCCCAGCACATGGGGCAAATCCAGCAGATGCTGCTCGATCTCTGGAGAGTTCCTTGTGCAGCCAAGAGATGGGAACTCTGCTCCGAGGAGGTGGATGGTAAAGCCTGGTCTAGGCTGAGAATGGGGCTGGGGTCACCAAGACTCTAGGGGCCTGCAGGTAGAGAAGGGCTCTCATGGCAAGACGATGGACTCAGGTCCATCTGAGGGGTGGCTCTGGCCCCTCAGAGTCCCACAGGACCACTGCTCCCTTTGGGTCCCAGCACCAGAGGGACAAGGACATCATTTGGGCTCAGGTGCTGCCCTGCCTGGTTTGGAGAAGGGGCTGGAAACCTTCCCTCAGGACAGGAAAAGGCTTCTCCCCTCCTGAGCGGGGTTTCCAAGCCCTGGAGATGGTGCTGAGGAACATGGTTCAGCCCCAGCCTCGGCAGAGTTGAATTATGGTTGGATTTGATGATCCTAAAGGTCTTTCCCAGCCAGAAGGATCCCGTGTGAAACGAGGATCCTGCGACCCCCAGCAAGGAGGTAGAGGGGTGGGGGGGGGCGTGTCTTGGCCAGGACGGGGGGGGAGCTTGTCCCCATTATTGTGACACCAAGGAGACCCTCACCCGGACACACGTCCCGGTGCTGCGGGTGTCCTGGGAATGCGGGATCGCGCTCCGGGATCCGCCCCCCCCCCAAAAAAATAACATGGCCGGGCCGCTGCTGCCCCCTACCGGCCACCGCCCGCCCTGCAGCGCCGGGTGTGCCCCGCGGGGCTCAGCCCCCTCCCCTGTCCCCACCGCTGCCGAAAGCGGCTCCTGCCAGGGCGGAGGGGACCCCCTTCCCCCCCCCCCCCCCAAAAAAGACCCCTCCCCACTGTCCCCAGAAGCCCCCAGAGATGCTGCTGCGCGTCCCTTCAGGCCGGTTGTGCCGCCCGAGGACGCAGCCGGAGCCGGCGAACCGGGGGCGTTGGTGGCCGCAGCAGAGCTGCCCTGCCCCTCACGTCGACTCTTCTTCTCCCTGGGGCTCCACCTCACCCCAAAATAAAACCCAAAAAAACCCCAAAAACGCTTGGTCCGATTCCCCCCGCTGCCCTCCCCTAGAAGGAGCGCAGGTCGGCAGCACGGGAGGGAGAGGGACAGAACTTTGAACACCGTGACAGGGAGAAGCAGACACGGGGTTGGTGAGAAAAACGAGTGTATTTCTGCTCTTCCCGCGGCCTCACAGACAAGTCGGAGGGTGGTTTAGTACAAGGAGACACTGGGACACACACAGATGAACCCCCCACGGGGAACGACCCCGTCCCACCGCAGCACCAGCCCTCACACCAAGCGTGCAAACCAAGCAAACAAGGTAAAAAATATATTATCATTCTATTTACAGACACAATCCTTTAAAAAGCCGAGATGAGAGCAGGAATTCCAGAGCTAAAACACGTCAGGGAGAAAGAAACCAGGGGTTGGAGTCAGTGAAGTGTCTGGGGGCACATTTTACAGTCCAGAGAGTTTAAAAATCTCCAGGGAAAAGTGAAGGGACTTTGGGACAGGAAAGGAACCCCTGATGTGCTGCTTCGAGGTGCCAGTGGTGCCCAGACTGGAGGGATCCGTCCTCTGGTGGCAGAGAGGGACAATATGTTGTCCCAGCAGAGCTCCTGGCCTGGCCAGGGGGGGATTTCTGCATCCCAAGAATCCCCCAACCCCCTGTCTGGGCAGGGCTGGGGACACAGGTGACACACAGGTGACACACAGAAGGTGACACTTGGTTTCTTGGAACCACGGAGGCCAAACCCACTTGCCAACTCCCTGGTGGGCACCACAGCTTGGGGCAGGGGAGCCAGGTGAGCTCCTCCAGCCCCTGCCTGCCAGGCTGGCACAGCCCAGTGTCAGCAGGAAGGGGATTTTAGTATTTAAAAGCCTGAGGATTAATCTCTTAAGTGCATTTCACCTTCACAGCCTCTGTCAGGGCTTAGTGACAACCCCTGGAGAACCTGGCTTGACCCCAAGATCTTCCTCCATCTGGTGAAGTCACCCGAGGATCCTCCTACCCCAGGAACCCAGGAATGCTGTCAACAAGTGTCATCAAACAGCTCCAAAATCCCCCCCAGCTCCAAGGAACGACTGTGCCTGGACTTCTCATCTTCCAAAGCAACACGGGGAGCAGGAGGATGGAGCCTCCCAGTGGGACTCAAACACCAACCAGAGGACACCATGAGGACAAGGTGACAGAAAGGACAGTCCAGAGACTCCCCAGCAGAAAGTGGCACAAAACCAGGCTGGGAGTTGTGTGTGGCAGGAGAGAGAGCTGGGCTGACAGCAGAGCACGTGGGACCTTCCCTTCATACCCACCTTGGTGAGAAAACCTTGCGTGGGCTCCTCGCCCACCCTCAGGTTGCCAAGAAGGGTCTTCAGGGAAGGCTCCAGAAGCTCCTGGAGAAGTGGCAGGACAACTGGGTCGGGGAGACTCCTTCAAACACCTCCCTGGTTCCATGGCTCTGCAGGGGAAGGGGCTTCTCCTGCCTCTCCTCACCCCCCTAGGGAATGATTCATGGAAATTGTCATTCCCAGTTCGTAGCAGCCAGACCTGGACTGTGCCCAAAACCTTCCCCTGGTCTGAAGGACACAAGGAAAGATGTAAAAACCTGAAGGCTTCGAGCTCCTCAGGGTGGCTCCTGGCAGGGACCAAATCACAGGATTAGGGAGGTCACCAAACCCACTGAAATGCAGCAGGAGGCTCCAAGGCCACCAGAGGGAAGACCCAACACTCCTGTTTCTCCAGAGGTTCAGGTGGCTCTGCCCAGCTCATCTTCCACCTGACCCTCCAGGCCACAAATCTGAGTGTTGAACATGTTCAAAGGTTCCTTTTTTAAAATGCTCCTGGGTAGCAGCCAGAAGGGGCATCCCCCACCTCTGGCAGAGCCTTGAGATGACTTTAGAGCTGCTCTGCTGCTGGCCTGTCCCTTGGGGCTTGTCCAGTGCCCAGGAGACAGCTGTCTGGGTGGACAATGTGTGGGGAGAAAACACTGGAAGCTGTGGGGTACTGGCTGGGAGGTATGAAGGGAATGGTGCCCCAAGGAAAGGATCATCTTGGAGGAGCAGAGCAGTGCAAGAGGAGCAGCACCCACCTGATGCACCCACCTGGAGCTGGTGATGCACCCACAGGGACAAGATGTTGGGGTGCTGCATCCATCAGGGATGAACCTACAGCTCCTGGAGGGCCCAGCACCTCCTCCCCATCTTGAAAGCTCCCCCAGCCTTGGGGGCAACAGCAAGAGTGGGTCTGGCCCTGCTGGGTGTGAGCACGTGGGGTGTCCCACCAGCCACGGGGACTCCCAGGGAAGGAACAGAGAGACTAGGTGGACATCATCAGCCAGACTTGACGTGTTGAGTAAAAGCAATCAGGAAAAAACCCCTACTGCAGACAGAGAAACCAAGCAGCACTGGGTGGGTTCCCTCTCGTCCATCTGTTGGGTGGACCATGTCCTTGGGGGGGCAGCTCAGACATCCAGCACCTCCAGGGAGGAGGGAAGTCCAAGGGTTTAGAAGTCACTGAGGATGCTGATGTCTGCGAACTCGTTGCGGTACCGGTGGGAGTAGAGGCTGAGCAGGAAGGCCCACTTCAGGGAGATGAAACTCCAGACACAGGACAGGTAGTAGCTCCTGGGGTCAGTCAGGGCTGGGAGAAAAAAGGAGACACTCAAAAATCCCGTTTCAGAGAATCATGGAATGGTTTGGGTTGGAGGGACCTTCGAGATCATCCAGTTTTTCCTCGTCCATCCAAGAAAGGAGGTAACGAAAGATATTTGCATTTCTTTCCACATTTGTGTTCCTGATGATTGTGCAGGAGCATTTTCACACCCTCCAACAAGGCTGAAGCACTTGCATCTCCCCGGGGGGGGGAATTTTGGCCACAAGGAGGACTTTTTTGGAGGGGGTTACAACCCCAACACAGCTTGCCCACAACCACCACAGGACTCCTGGTGGCTCCCGGGCCAAAGGCAGCAACAAACCCAGGCAATTTCCATATAAAAAAAACCCCACCACCAACAACCACCCCCAAACTCTCTCTCTTTGGTCAATTGCCAAGGAAATAGTGGGAGGAATGAGATGAGGCCTCCTTGGACAACGTGGGAATATTTTCTAGCAGGGCAGCTTTAAATGCTGACTGGGTTGAGGTGTTTGGATTTCAGGATCCTCAGCCACCTGCTTTGTGGGTGTTGAAGTGACAACGTTGGAGAGCAACTCCCTTTGTTTGTCAGAGGAAGAAGGAAATTCCAGGCCCTCTAGGAAACAATGCTGGAAAACATGGGCTGTCAGAGGAGGCCTCTGGAGGCAGCTCAAGCATCAGCAGATGCCTCAAGGAGTGGCACTCGCTGGGCAGGAGAAGCCATAGAACCATGGGATGGTTTGGGTTGGAGGGACCTTAGAGATCATCTAGTTCCAACCCCTGCATGGGCAGGGCCACCTCCCACCAGCCCAGGCTGCTCCAAGCCCCATCCAACCTGCCCTTCAACACTGCCAGGGATGGAGCAGCCACAGCTTCCCTGGCCCAGGGTCTCCCCACCCTCCCAGCCAACAAGTTCCTCCTCAGCTCCAACCTCCATCTCCTCTTTTCCAGTTATTTACCTGACTTACATCCCTGTGTCATCAAGATAAAGCAACAGACCAATGAAATGCCCTGGCATTCCTGCAGCCCCTCCCCAAAAGTCTCTCTCCACCCCCCCAGAAGAGGTGGCAGGAGCACCCCCAGGTCTGTCCCCAGATCTCCTGTTCCTCCACATCCAACCCCAGTAATCCCAGCACCACCAGGCACTCCTGCAGCAGGCAACTGGGAGGAAGGTACTTACACTGGTGCTCCGTGATGGCCAGAACGAGGAAGGAGCAGAATCCCACCACGGAGAGAGCTGAGAAGAGGACCCCAATGGAGAGGAAGAACCTCAGCCCTTTTAACCAGGTCCTCCAGTAATCCTGCACATACATCACGTGTGTGATCAGGGCCCAGAGCGCCAGGACACCTGCTGGACCAGACAGCAAGGGAGGTCAGAACCTGCAGCACACCAGGAAGGTGCCTCAACCACCTACATCTCATTACAGCCCCCCCCAAAACCACCAGGGAATGAGACCTCATGGCCACGGCCACCCCAGAGGGAGGGGAAGCTTCTCCCACCCAACCCCTGCCTTGCCAACAGGTTGGCAATGAAAGCTCTTCACTCCTTGAAGAAACTCCCCTAGAAACTCCTTCCATTGCCCATCTGGGTCAGACCCATCCCATGCAGACCCAGAGCAGCTTCAGTTCATTTCCCACACAGCCCTCAGGACTTGGCACGTGGCAAGAATCATGGAATGGGTTGGAGGGACCTTCAAGCTCATCCAGTCCCACCCCCCTGCATGGGCAGGGACACCTCCCACCAGCCCAGCTTGCTCCAAGCCCCATCCAACCTGCCCTTGGACACTTCCAGGGATGGGGCTTCCACAACTTCCCTGGGTTTGGGTGACAATTCCACACCCAAGTTTCACCTCCCTTGTCAAAGGGGAAGAAAACAGGAGTGGGGGGGGGAGGGAAAAAAAGGGCTGAAAGCCTCCAAATGCCAACTGTGAACAGCTGCTGCCATAGGGGGAAAACCAACACATCCTCCCCTGATCTTCTTCAGAAAAACTGCCACCTTCTGCCAACACTTCAGTAAAAAGCTCAGGAGACACTTGACAGAAGAGCTGCCCCGTCCCCAGCCTTCAATCCTGTCCAAGTTTTCCCACCCAGCCAGCCCAGGGCAGCTTGTCCTTCCCCATCCCACAATCCCAGCTCCAGGCAGCACCAGCAGCTCCGGGTAGAGCAGAGTCCCAGGGTGGTGACTCCATCTTCTGGAGCTGCTCACTCCACCTGGAGCCACTTGTCAGGCTTCCAACATCGGACTCGTTTTTTTGGCACCGGCCTCGGCGGCGCTTCTGAAATGTGACCCTCCCGAGGTGCAGCTGGAGAGGGGCTTGTGTTCCTCCTGGGCTGCTGCCTCCTTCCCCGATTTTATTTGAAGGGCAGCAGGGGAAAAAATAATAATAATCATCATCATCATAACAACAACCACCCAATGACAGCCCTGCTAAAATCCCAGGCTGCTTTCTGTGGACCCTGCAAGAACACAGACCTCCCTCTGTGGCTGCTTCTCAACATCAAAGGAAGGGAAAACCAGCCTTGCCCACAACAAGATAAACATCTTCATGCTAAGGACAGGCAGGAGTCCTGCCAGGGCTCCTTTGGATCCACTCATTGGACACAAAGCTTCCCCAGGCTCACAGGAATGTACCCCAGCCTGGAGGAAAACAACTGCAGGGAAACAGAGAGAGGAGCAGAGCCCAGAGAGGCTGCTGGGTTTGTGTTCCAGCTCCCAAGCAGCTTTGGGCTCATTTCGAGCAGGTTTTCATAGAGTTATGGAATGGGTTGGGTTGGAGGGACCTTCAAGCTCATCCAGTCCCACCCTCTGCATGGGCAGGGACACCTCCCACCAGCCCAGGTTGCTCCAAGCCCCATCCAGCCTGCCCTTGGACACTTCCAGGGATGGGGCAGCCACAACCTCCCTGGCCAACCTGGCCCAGGGTCTCCCCACCCTCACACTAACCTATTTCTCCCTGATGTCCAACCTCCATCTCCCCTCTTCCAGCTCAAAACCATTCCCCCTCACCCTATTTTCCAGCCTTGCTGGCCACGTGGACACGGGATGTGCTGCAGGTGCATGTCAAGTGAAGCTGAACACCCCCAAAGTCAGATCCAGGACAGCCAGGAGGACCCTGGCAAAGGGGTTTTTGGCCTCTTCGGGGTCTTGGGATGGGGCAAAGAAGGTTCAAATCATGGTGGCCCACGAGAGAGGTGGGGGGGGGAAAAAGGGCAACTTTCAGAAAAACAAACCCAAACCACCCCATAAAAGTGAAAGCAAAAGCACTTGGGGTGCACGAAAACCCCCAGGGTGAAGTGCTGATCTCCAGGGTAGATGGAGCTCGTGGGCTTTTTATCCCAGGAAAGGCAGGATCAGTCCAGCCCCTCATCTGGTGGGACCTGCTGCACCCACAGGGTTTCTAGGCTCGTTCCCTGGCTCCAGGCAGTCAGGATCTTAATTCCAAGACCCTCATCAAGTCAGACCCTGCTTTTCCACGACTGATGCCACACAGCCCACCACCACACTGCTCTGCTGGAGATCACAGAAGACATTTGGAGTGCAGAAGACCACGATTCCATTGGCAATGCTTCCCAAAAAAAAAGCCTGCCATGGGATTGGGTGGAAAAGCCCCACGCTCAGCTTGCTGAACAACCACTGCTTTCACTTCCTATGACACCTCGAAGTTTGTGCTCCCAGAAAGTTCAAACCTCGTTTCTTAAAAAGGAGAAAGAAATTAAAAAAAAAAAAAAAAAAAAAAAGAGGGGGAACTTGTGGTTTTTTTTCAGTCAGCAAAAAAAACCAAACCACCTGCTTCTTCCCCGGGAGCTTTCGGATGACTCGGCACAATTTATCTGAACTGCTGAGTCAACCTGCTGGTGTTTCCAGGTCAAAACTGCTGCTCTGGGAAGTCTCTGTGGGGAGAGCAGAGGCAGCACGAGCTGTCACTTGATTGTCACCCTCCCACCACCCCTGACCCAGCACCTTCCCCGGACCCCAAATCCCTGACCCAGCACTGGGAGGGCAGCTCCCCAGTCCCACGGGGGTGCTGGGTTCATTCCTCACCCCCAGTCCCTGCCTCCCCCGTGACTGAGCACAAACAAAAAGCCTTGTGACAACTTCTCCAGGCCCTCAAGTTTGGCCACAGGGTCATGAAACCCGGGGGGGATCCTCTTACAGCAGCTCAGCCAACACCACATTCCTCACCAGACACAAACAGGGGGAAAGAGACTCCCCTCCAGCTCCAGGTTTCCCTCCTCTCCCTCCCACAACACTCAGACCCTCTGCTGAGCATTTCCAGCTTGGATTTTCTTTCCCCCCTCCTAAAATGGCAGAAAAAAACCATTCCAACCAATCAAACCAGCTTACAACACCATCTGAAAACCACCAACACATAAAAGCCACCAGCAGTTGGCACAGGTAGGAGAAATGGGAATGGGATTTGCTGGATTTGCTCGTCCTGAGCTTATGGGATCATCCTCAAAGGGGCACCCAAACCCCACCCGTGCCCCTCAGGACTGGGGGACAGCCAGAGAAGAAAGGAAAAAGTCACCCAGATGTTGCCAAACACACATGAATTCAAGGGGCATCCCCAGGAGGATGGAGCTACCTAACAGCAGGGCATGGCAGGCCCAGCTGGAATACATGGAATCACAGAATCATGGAATGGGTTGGGTTGGAGGGACCTTAAAGGTCATCTAGATCCAACCCCCTGCACGGGCAGGGCCACCTCCCACCAGCCCAGGTTGCTCCAAGCCCCATCCAACCTGCCCTTCAACACTGCCAGGGATGGGGCAGCCACAACTTCCCTGGCCCAGGGTCTCCCCACCCTCCCAGCCAACAAGTTCCTCCTCAGCTCCAACCTCCATCTCCCCAGCTCCACTTTCAAGCCCTTCCCCCTCGTCCCATCCCTCCTGCCCTTGGCCCAAGTCCCTCCCCAGCTTTCCTGGAGCCCCTTCAGGCACTGGAAGCTGCTCCAAGGTCTCCCTGGAGCCTTCTCCTCTCCAGGCTGGACACCCCCAACTCTCCCAGCCTGGCTCCAGAGCAGAGCTGCTCCAGCCCTCCCATCATCTCCAGGGCCTCCTCTGGCCTCTCTCCAACAGCTCCATGTCCTTCTTCTGCTGGGGGCTCCAGAACTGGCCCCAGTTCTCTAAACAAAGAGCTGCTCCCACAATTCAGGGATTTCCAACATCAAGCAGTGGGAAAGTTACCTCCAAATCCAAACCTAATTATCCCAAGCACACAAAGCTCCAGGAAAAGGAAAAGTGGGCAAACAAAGAGGCCCGAGTGCATCTGGAACAACAGGGACAGGGGGAGGGTTTGTTGTGTTTTTTTTTCTAAAGAGAGAAGTTAACAGGTTTTTTTGACAAGACAAACTCATATTTAAAAGACAAAACCTCCCAGCACCCTTGGCACGAGTTTAAATGAATTCTAAAAGGCAAGTTCAAAAGGAGGCACCAAGAACCAGTAAATATTTTGAGAAGCCCTTTGGAAAGCTTGGCCTCCTCCAGCTGGAGTGCAGCCAGACTCTCCCTTTCTCCAAACATCAAAACCAACAACTGGGACAAACAAAAGGTCTCCTCAACCCCCCTGCTCATCACTGACCCGTTCTTTGGTCCCAGCAAAACAAGTGGCATTGTTGACAGGGCCCAAGAGCCCAGCTGTGCGTGTGTCAACACACGTGTGTGCAGGACACTCTGTGCAGCCCCCACGGGCATCAAATCCCAGGAAAAAAAACAACAAACGGGCAAGAGAGGCCAAAAAAAAAAAAACAAACCCCACCACCCCCAGAGCAACCACATCCAGACTGGGGCTGCTCTGCCATGAGGCCTCTGAGCCCAGCCTGCCCCAGCTCAACACACACCTCGAGGGTGGCAGACCAAGATGATGGCAAAAAAAAACCCAACCCAACACTAAAAATGAAAAGCAGCCTTCAAAAACCAGTCCTGGAAAATCTGAAGTCCACCGTGAGGAATCAGAAGACTGTTTGTTGTGGTGTTGTTTTTTTTTTGCCAGGGTGCTGACAAGGCCTTCAGTCATTTTCCATCCAAACAATCTCCTTTTATACTGTTGCTCCAGCTGGAAATCCCGACCCCAAAGGGAGCCTGAGCTTTGCCAGCCCAGGTTCTTGTCACCATTTCTGTGTTTTGGAACCTCTGCCTCGTCTGGTGGGTTCTCAGAAAGGGTAAAATCATTTCTTCTGGGAGCCAGAGCCAAGCTAGCTCAGCCACAGGTGCTGCTGGGTTGAAAGATGGGGTTTCTTGAGCAGCTCTTCTGCTCAACCTCGCTGGGTGAAGTGTCTCAGGGTGACAGCTGGAGAAGGAGAGAAACCTTTGGAGTGCTCTGGTGAGAACTGGCTTTCACTTGGCAAAACTTCACAGAATGGGTTGGAGGGACCTTAAAGATCATCTAGATGCAATCCCCTGCATGGGCAGGGCCACCTCCCACCAGCCCAGGCTGCTCCAAGGCCCAGATTAGATACCTGCAACACTGCCAGGGATGGGGCAGCACCTTGAAGATCAGCTAGTGGATCATCTGGGTGGTCTTTAAGGTCCCTTCCAACCCAAACCATTCCATGAGCTAAAGACCATCTAGATGCAACCCCCTGCATGGGCAGGGCCACCTCCCACCAGCCCAGGCTGCTCCAAGCCCCATCCAACCTGCCCTTCAACACTGCCAGGGATGCAACCCCCATGGCAGGGGGTTGGATCCAGATGGTCTTCGAGGTCCCTTCCAACCCAAACCATTCCATGATTCTATGATCCCACCCAGCACAGCACCCCCAGCCCCAGGCTGGATTTGCCCCCTGCACCTGAGCTGTGCCCCACACTTCTTTTTTGGGGAGGAACCTCTTTCTGCCTTTATCCTGCACAACATGCAGAAGTTGCAGCAGGTTTATCAGCACAATGAAGGACACCAAACAAGGGCTGAACATTTCAGAAGTTCACCCACTTCCTTCCCTGCCACTAGTTAGCACGTTAGGGTAAAAAAATACAGATATATTGAATGAAACACACCAGAAATGAAGCAAATTAATGCCCTGCTCACCTGAAACTGAAGCACTTGGGTCTAAACTTACCCCAAACCATGATTTTTTTTTTCCTTAGAACAACCAGCAGGCAGCCTGAGCTTCACTGCAGAGAAAAACATGGAATTTTTTAGCTGCTCCTCCAGGACTAAACAAGGCATTTTTGCCCCGTGTCCACGTGGGCTTCAACAGGCAGCAGGTGAACCCTTGGATTTATCCTAAATATCCTCTGAGTTCAGGCTGGGAGCCTAAAATCAAGGTATGACCTCATGTGTCTGTATTTCACCCAGTGAGACACTGAGGGGGTAGAAAAGCAGCCCTGAATTGGAGATGACAGGATTAAATCAGCTTTGTCTGACACCAAACCAGGGGGTTCTTAATCTGCTCCTCAGGCTTTGTGACCCTGGCTCTACATTTCAACTGAGGTCAGAAAGCACAAACATTCCTAAAGCCCAACCTAACAAATGACCATTTTTAATGTTGTTTCTTGCTCACCTTGGCTCCTTATTATCTTAACTAGCTTGAATTACCCAGTAATTAACCAGCACACAAACCCTCTTCTCCCAGCAGCCAATAATCTGAGTAACTTCAGCACAGAAGTTGGCCTCCTCCCCAAAATCCTTCTATGTGGACTCCCAAATTCCTCTGTGAACACCAAGACAGCCCATTCACACGGGGGTGAAATATTATTTGCTATTTTCTTGTCCGTTTCTGGGGTAAAACACTTCAACTTCCCTCCTGCCACCTTGTAAAGCCAGATAAACATGTTGGAATTGCTTCACTGCAGCTGGAATTAAGGCTTTTGTGGAGGGAGAGGAAGCAGAGAAACAAGCACAACCCTGCACAGCAAATACCCAGAGCTCGTGGGTGCTCACACACCAAAATTCAGCACATTTTAAACTTCACTTTCTACCTTTCCTGCAGGTTTTCAGCCAGAGAAACCCATGAGCTGCTGAGCTGACAAACCAAGGGAGGACTGAGCTCTCAGTCTTTAACCAAGACCCACAAGGAAATGGGATCATCTGAATCTCGCTGATTTCAGTGGACATGAAAATGCATTTTACAGCTTCTGGCCTCTCGGACAAGGAGCCCAAACGCCCCTTTCAGAGGTTCTGGCCCAGCTGCTTCCCTGGGAGTGCCAGGAGGGTGGAGTTTTCCTTCCCTGAAAACACAGGCAGATGGAAACAGAGGCTGTCAGCCCCATCATTTTCTAGGAAAGTCAGCAAAGCTTTCAGCTGTAGGTTTAAAATCAAATCCTCTCTCCAGTAACCACGCTGGCACAGCCACACACCATTTAAGCCACAGCCTTGGAGAAGTTCTTCCTCCCCTAACATTAACGAGTTACACGCCACGATTAACCAAAACCATTCCCCCCACAACCAGCAGGTTTGCAAGATTCCATTGGCAGAAACCTCCTCGGGGCTAAGGAGAAGGCTCAAACAACTCCACCTTCACTAGGGAGGTGATAAAATACACCAACCCAGTTCCTTTTTCTTAAGGGATGAGCACCCACAGATGGAGCTTGACCCACAGACCAGTCTGACCTTCCAAGCTGCAGACGCTGCGAGCCAAAGGCTCCCCAACAGTTTCTATTCAAAGTTGCTCTCTCAAGAGCACAACAAACCCCTCCAGGAGGTCGGGAGCTCCTGGGCAGAGGGGAACAGCCCCGCTCGGACTGTCTGAAATGGAGCATTGCCCACCCAGGCCCCCAAATCCCACAGTTGCCCCCCTGCCTGGTGCCACCCAACCCGGGCCTGGTGCCACCGCCCTCCCCGCCCAGCACAAACTGTTGCTTCGCCCCATTTTCAGGCCGCTGGCTGATTTCTGGCGAAGTAACAGAAAGCTCGGGGCTCACCCCCAATCCCTGAGGGTCTGCGCCCCCCTCTCCGTCTCCCCTCACCCCAAGCCCCCCCCTCCCCGCAGCAGCACCGAGGCGAAGCTGCCCACCCCACAGCCCGGCCCCGCCAAGGGACGGCGCTGCCCGGCCTCACCCGACCCCGCAGCCTCCCTCAGCACCCCCCGGTGCCAGTTACCTCAAGGGGCGGCGGCTGCTCCTCGCCCCCCACCCCCCCACCGCTCCCCTCCCACCGCCGTCTACGTACCCGACAGCCCCCCCGCCGCCGCCGTGGCTGGTTGCCGGAAGGCCGGCGCCAGGCTCCAGGTGAAGAAGGCCGAGAAGCCCATCAGGGCACCGGCCGCCGCGTAGGCCAAGCGGAGGGCGAGGGCCCCGCTCACCGCCATCCGAGCGCCCTGCGCCGCCACCGGGGCCGCCCGCCCACCACGGGAGGTCCCGCCCACGGCCCCGCCCATCACCGGCCGCTCACGGCACCCGGCCCCGCCCACCGCCGGGTCAGGCCCCGCCCACTAGAACGGCCCCGCCCATCCGCTCCGCCCCGCCCCAGCGCGCCCCCTGGCGGTCCGGGGGACCGAGGCGAGGAGCAGGGCGGGGACACGGCGGGGGGGCGTGGGGACACGGGGTGGACATGGGCGCCTGGGGACAGGGGGACACGGGGGGGCGTGGGGACACAGAGGACAGAGTGTGGACATGGGGGCTTGGGGACATGGGGACACAGGGGGGCCCTGGGGACAGGGGGGGCGTGGGGACACAGAGGACAGAATGTGGACATGGGGGCTTGGGGACAGGGGGACACGGGGGGGCCCTGGGGACAGGGGGGGCGTGGGGACACAGAGGACAGAATGTGGACATGGGGGCTTGGGGACAGGGGGACACGGGGGGGCCCTGGGGACAGGGGGGGGCGTGGGGACACAGAGGACAGAGTGTGGACATGGGGCGTGGGGATATGGGGACACGGGGGGGCAGGGGGACACGGGGGGGCGTGGGGACACGGGGGGCATGGGGACACAGAGGACAGAGTGTGGACATGGGGGCTTGGGGACAGGGGGACACGGGGGGGCCCTGGGGACAGGGGGGGCGTGGGGACACAGAGGACAGAGTGTGGACATGGGGGCTTGGGGACATGGGGACAGGGGGACACGGGGGGACACGGGGGGCATGGGAACACAGAGGACAGAGTGTGGACATGGGGCATGGGGACATGGGGACACGGGGGGACAGGGGGACACGGGGGGACATGGGGGCTTGGGGACATGGGGACACGGGGGGCGTGGGGACACAGAGGACAGAGTGTGGACATGGGGGCTTGGGGACATGGGGACACGGGGGGGGTGAGGACACAGAGGACAGAGTGTGGGCGTGGGGACACGAGGGGGCGTGGGGACACAGAGGACAGAGTGTGGACATGGGGGCTTGGGGACATGGGGGACATGGTGTGGACGTGGGGGTGGGAGGACACGGGACACTGTGAACATGAGGGGCAGGGGGACACGGGAGAGCGTGGGACACACAGGTGGACAAAGCAGAGTGGGGACATGGGGATGGGGACATGGGGAACGCAGGGGACATGGGGGGTGTGGGACTGGGGGGACATGGGGGGACATGGGGGGACATGAGGGACACAGCAACATGGGACACAGGCAGGGGGGTGGGGACACGGGTCATAGAGGACACGGGGTGTATGAGGGTGTGGGGACGTGGGACTGGGGACATGAGGGTGGGGAGACAGGGAGACAGAATCACAGGGGGAGAGGGGGGCATGGGGTTGGGTGGGGGGACACAGGAGGTGGGGGACACTGGCGTTGGGGCCAGTCTCCACGCAGCCTTTGCTTCCTCCCTCCTGGAGTTTCCCTTCTCCCACCAGCTCCGTCCTGCTCCGTTGTGTCACTGTGGCTTTGGGGACACCTCATCAAAGCCCTTCAATATTTTTGGGGCTTTTCCATCCTCTTCTTTTGTTCGTTTTTAACCATTTTTCCATGTTCTGAGCTGAGGGCCGGATTTGGCTGCACTGGAACCCGGGGACCAGAAACCTGGAATGATTCTGGAGACAAGAAGAGGGATTTTCCACCCATTTTGAATCAATTCTTAATCACTCCTACGCAGCAGCCAAGGCTCGGAGGCCCAGCCCAGCCTGGGGAGCCTTTCCCTGCTCCCTTCCAGCTCATCATGTTTTTTCCTTAATTTTCCAGGTTTAGGCTCCACCAAGATGATCTTTCCAGGCCCGGGAACGTGTCGCCGTGGCCACAGGCAGAGGAGTCTCTGCTCTAGGTGGCAGCAGCCTCCTTCCCTTCCACCCAAGATAGCCCTGAAACAACATCTCCCCTTCCCTCTCTCCCTCTTCATCCAGCCAGGTCTTGAAAACCACCAAGCATGGATTTTTTTTCCCTATATCCCATCTGAACCCCTCTGATTTTGGCCTACTGCTGTGAACCACCATGGACAATCTGGCTCCATCTTCTCCATAACCTCCTTGCAGGTGCTCAAGGCAGGTGTCCCCAAGATTTTCCTCTTCTTTTGGTTGAACAAGCCCCATTTCCTCAGTTTCTCCTCATGGAGAAGCTCCAGCCTCCAACCCTGCTCCAGCCTCCAACCCTGCTCCACCTTCCAACCCTGCTCCACCTTCCAAACCTGCTCCACCTTCCAACCCTGCTCCACCTTCCAACCCTGCTCCACCTTCCAACCCTGCTCCAGCCTCCAACGATGCTCCAGCCTCCAACTCTGCTCCACCTTCCAACCCTGCTCCAGCCTCCCACCATCTTGGTGACCCTCCCACCATCTTGGTGACCCTCCATTGAATTCACTCCAGTTCATTAATCTCTATCTCACATGGAAGGCCCAAAACTGGACACAGCCTCCAGGTGTGGCACTTTGGGGGTGGAAGAACAAGTGACAAACCATGGGAGAATGTGAGAAGGATGTGGAGGATCCTCATTTTTTGGAGGACACAACGTGCAAACATGTTTATGGGTGTTGACGTTCATTGGGGCTGAGAAATGAGGCTGAGGCTTCAGCTCTGCAGGTTCAAGAGCAGGTCATGGGCTCTGGGAGAGGAGAAAATGTTGATGCAGCAGGAGCCACCCGTGAAGCCTGATCACATCTTGGCTGAAGAATCAGAAAAATTCATGGGGGAGCTCAGGGCAGGGCTGGGAGGACAAATGGCATCTCTTGGACCTCGCTGTGGGATGTTCTTCCCTGCCCACCTCCCACCCGAGGTGCTGGAAGGTGCAAACACGGATCATCTTGCAGCTGCTTTGGGTTCAGTGACATCAAATCTCAGCCTGACCCACCCCGGGGGCTGAGCAGGGTCCTCAAAGACTGGGTGACATGGATAAAACCCTCGGGATGGTTGGCTCCAAAGACCTGGGTGCCTGTGCCCAGGGCAGGGACACGGTCTTAGGGGGGGTTTTAGCATAAAAACCCTGAGACCTGCAGAAAAAAACCTCGTTCCTGACTCCTCCTGCAGCCGTGGCAGGAATTTGGAGCCTGGTGCACCTCCCTGAAAGCACAAGCAGCCTCGTCAGCAGATGCCAGGCAGCTCCTGGGTGTCAGAAGAGGTCACATCAGCTCCATCTCCCTGCCCAGCCTCCTCCCACTCCTCCTTCCTGTTGATTACCCAGCAGAAATGTGGAGATGATTTCTGTGGTGTCATCCCAGCCCTGCTGAGTCTGTCCCAACAGCCCAAGCCAAAAAAGATTGTGTGGAATAATTATTTGCAGGTAGAAAACCTCTCTGAGGTGAAGAGAAACAAGAAAACCTGGGTTTTTTATAGGTGATCAAGGTTCAAATGGAACATTTAGGGAAGATCAGGCCACAGCAGGAAGGATCCAGGAGGATTTGGGGAGATACAAGAAGGGGAGCAGGTTTTGAGGAGCAGGTTTAACACTTAGAGCAACCCAGAGGTGGTCAATGTGTCTGTGAAAAGGCTGTGGGAAGGATCTGGAGATCACAAGTGGGTAGATCTGTCCCAGGCTGGGTGATGGGTCAGAGAGACCTTGGGCTATTCCTCTAGAAAGCAATAGGACACCATCATGGACAAGCAAGCTGGGAAAGGAGGAGAAACATCTCCAGATCATAGAATCATAGAATCATGGAATGTTTTGGGTTGGAAAAGACCTTAAAAATCATCTAGATCCACCCCCTGCATGGGCAGGGACACCTCCCACCAGCCCAGGTTGCTCCAAGCCCCATCCAACCTGGCCTTCAACACTTCCAGGGATGGGGCAGCCACAGCTTCTCTGGACAACCTGTTCCAGTGTCTCAGCAGATGCTGATCCAGACGTCCCTGTTCAGCATCTCCCATTTGTCCTGCTTGTGTTCCTCAACCCAACGATTTTTTTTTTTCACTCCCTGACCCAAAAGGGGGTTTCTCAGCCCCTCGGCACCACCCCCCAAACCCACCAACCCCAGCCGGGATCTTCCTTTTGCCAAGATTTGGACCTTGGCCCTTTTTCTCCACCACCACCACCTGGTGACCAGGTTGCCCAGAGCAGAGTCTTTCTCCTGCTTATTGCTCCTGCCTGCAAAGTCCCAACGACAGCTGGAGAACAGCCGGAATTACCGGATGAGGGATCGTCTTCCTCCTCCTCCTCCTCCTCCCTCCGCCCCGCAGGTGGGAAAGCTGGATGGGGGCTGGATCTGGGAACAAAAGGAGGAAAATCATCCAAGATGGGGGTTTGTTTTCAGAGAGCTGGAGCCAGGCTGGTATCTGATCCCCCTCATCTCCTGAGAATTTGTCCTTGAAGCTGGCTCGTTGGGTTTGTTGTTGTTTTTTTTTCTTTTCCTCCTCTGAAGAAGCATTTGGTGTCTGGGAATGACTGGGGAAAAGAAGGATTTAGACCTTGGGAAAGTTAAAGCCTCAAAGGCAACAGGAAGAAGGAAAAGTTATGGGGAGGTCCCAGCCCTTCCTGGTTGGAGGGAGGGGTCACAAAAACTGCCTCGAAATGACCCTTTGGGAACAAACTCTTGTTTTTTCCTTCTCCTCTCTTTAATCCCTCCTGGAAACCCCTCCAGAGCTGCCTGCAGGTTCCTCACAGGCTCCACAGGCTCCCATCCAACTGTCCCCTGGGAAACCCACCATGGACTGGAGTTCAGTTTGCTGGTGCTGGGCCTTGGGGACATAGTCCTTCAGATGCCACCAAGCCACCGTGTCTCCGCATCTCCCTGCCTCAACATTTTGATGTCCTGGGGATCTGGGGTGGCTTTGGCAGGGCTGGGTGAAGGGCTGGACACGATGATCTTAAAGGTCTGAAAACAAAGCTGTGGCTGCCCCATCCCTGGAAGTGTCCAAGGGCAGGTTGGATGGGGCTTGGAGCAACCTGGGCTGGTGGGAGGTGTCCCTGCCCATGCAGGGGGTTGGAGCTAGATGATCTTTAAGGTCCCTTCCAACCCAAACCAGTCTGGGATTCTGGGATTCCTTTAATCCTGCTTTTCCCAAGTGAAATCCTCCACTTCCAGACCAACCCTGATTGTTCCTGATCTGGAGATAGAGTCAGCAGGGGTGCGGAGCCATGGGTTTCTGGAGGGCTGGTGATAAGCCCTGGCTGGATCCACATCTGAAGCATTTGCAGCTCTTCAGAGAGGCAAATCTAGGGATCAGGTTTCAGGAAGAATTGGAAGAGGCAAACTGGGTATGGAAATACCAGGAGAACAAGATGACTCACGCTCCTCAGATGATAATTAAAGGAGTAGGAAACACGGTGGCCTGGGAGGCTGGAATCATCATAGAATCATGGAATGGTTTGAGTTGGAAGGGACCCTAAAGACCATCTAGATCCAACCCCCTGCATGGGCAGGGCCACCTCCCACCAGCCCAGGCTGCTCCAAGCCCCATCCAACCTGCCCTTCAACACTGCCAGGGATGGGGCAGCCACAACTTCCCTGGCCCAGGGTCTCCCCACCCTCCCAGCCAACAAGTTCCTCCTCAGCTCCAAACTCCATCTCCCCAGCTCCACTTTCAAGCCCTTCCCCCTGGTCCCATCCCTCCTGCCCTTGGCCCAAGTCCCTCCCCAGCTTTCCTGGAGCCTCTTCAGGCACTGGATGGAGCTTGGAATGGCAGCATTGGAGCTGGGGAGATTTGGGGGGGGGAGGCTGTTAATAACCCCTAAAATGGAACCACAGAGTCAGGGGCATCGAGATGCTGAAACCACCTTCCCCTCCCGCCCCCCTCACCCAGAGGCAGAATTAAAACCCACCAATTCCTTTGAACCACCTATTTTTGCCACCACTTCATGAAACTGAACAGCAGGGTCTTCCTGCCCAGAACAAACTCCAGCAGCAAAGGCTCAACCCCCTGTGCTGCCGGGGAGGGGCTTTGCTGCCAGATGGTTGGAGCAGAAACCTCTTCTTATTTATCATCTCTTACCAGGACAAGGTAACAAATTGGAGCTGAAAATACGATTCTGGGGCAAATGGCTCTAAATTACTGCACTCGAAGCACGTTGCTTTATTCTTTAATGTAGCTACTTTATGTATTTCTTTTCCTCCAACTATATATATTTCCTTTTTATTGACTGAGCCTTTCCTAATTTATCTTTTCATTACTTTGATTAATGCAACTTCCCCAGCGACATTATTATTCCGAGGCAGTTTTGCAAGTGTCTTTCCCAAACACTTGGTGTTAAATAATCTTGGGATTCAGTCGGCATGATTTGTAATTTAATAAGCAGTTCCTGCTGCTTCGTTTTATCTCCTAATTGGGGTGGAATTAGCAGCTCTCCTGGAATTAAGACGAGCTACTCTATGCTTTTTTGTTGTTGTTGGAAAGGAAGCAGCTATAGGTATTTTTTTGGCCCTAATTGTTTAGCTGTAACTAGAGCCTTATTAGCCATTCTGGGATCATGGATTGGAGCTGGAATGGCTGCCGTGGGAGTGATGCTGCTCCTGGAGGAAAGGAGATTTGCAGCCCAGGACATGGTTGGCTTTCTGGGCTGCATCAAAAGCAGCGTGGCCAGGAGGTCAAGAGAGGTAATTCTCCCCCCTTACTCGGCTCTCATGAGACTCCACCTGGAGAATTGGGTCCAAGTCTGGAGCCCCCAGCAGAAGAAGGACATGGAGCTGTAGAGAGAGGCCAGAGGAGGCCACAGAAGTGATCCAAGGGCTGGAGCAGCTCTGCTCTGGAGCCAGGCTGGGAGAGTTGGGGGTGTCCAGCCTGGAGAGGAGAAGGCTCCAGGGAGAGCTTGGAGCAGCTTCCAGTGCCTGAAGGGGCTCCAGGAAAGCTGGGGAGGGACTTGGGCCAAGGGCAGGAGGGATGGGACCAGGGGGAAGGGCTTGAAAGTGGAGCTGGGGAGATGGAGGTTGGAGCTGAGGAGGAACTTGTTGGCTGGGAGGGTGGGGAGACCCTGGGCCAGGGAAGTTGTGGCTGCCCCATCCCTGGCAGTGTTGAAGGGCAGGTTGGATGGGTCCTGGAGCAGCCTGAGCTGGTGGGAGGTGTCCCTGCCCATGCAGAGGGGTTGGATCTAGATGACCTTTAAGGTCCCTTCCAACTCAAACCATTCCATGATTCCTCAAACAACCCAACCCTCCCAGCTCCTTTTCTCACCTGCCAAAGCCCCTTTGGGTTTTATTGCCAGGACCCTGTGTGTTCTTGGGGACAGCAGAAGGGACCTCAATGTCACTTCATCCCAGGGCTGGCCCTCAGGATGATGCAGGGTGCAGGGATGGGGTGCAGCACCCTCAGGAATTCTGACATAAAACTGCTTTTTCATTCAGGGGAATGAAGCCTCAGCGTGCCTGGCCACCAGGCAGCAGAACCCACCACCCTGGACCCACACGGCGATCCCCTGGGACCCCATCCCGGGTGGAAAAGGCCATCCTTGGAGATCTAAAGAGCTCAGGCTGCCATCCCAGGAGCTTTGTTCCATGCTGACCTTGTGCAGCAGCAGCTTTTCCCACAGCCAGCAGGGGCCGGCCCGCTGCCTCCCTGGAATGTTGCTTCAGTCCCGGTTTGATTTACGGAACAACCCGCCAGGAGCCTGGAGGTGGGAAGGGCTTTACAGCGGCCTCTTGGAGCTTGCTGGTGTGGGAGAAAGGCTGGGAAAAACACACAGAGTAACTCTGGAGAGGCTGGAGGAGCCCAAGCTGCCAGGGGAAGCAGCAGCCCCCAGTGTCAGCATGGGGGGAGGCTCAGCGGGGACCCCAGAGCTGCACCCCAGGCAGCACCCCACAGGTTTCCCCCTTGCCCGTTGCTTCTCCCCATCCTCCCAGCCCTGAGCACCTCCTTGTCCCTCCCAGTCCTCACCATCTCCCCATCCTCCCACTCCTGACCCCCTCCCCAGCCTTCCCACTCCTCACCATCACCCCGCGATAGGTTATTTCTGCTGCCACCTTTATTTACTCTGGGCTATTTAAAGCTTGCAGCTGCAGACAACGTCTGGGCGCTCGCCTGGGAATGCCGAGTCCCTCAACCAGGGAAACGACCCCCAAAAGTGCCCTCTGCCCCCAGCCCCTCTCCCCCCCAGCCCCTCTCTCCCCAGCCCTGCTGACCGCAGACCCTCTCCCCCCAGCCCCACTGCCCCCAGCCCCTCTGCCCGCTCCAGCACCGAGGGAAAGGGCTTTGCCCGGTGCCCGGGAGCAACCTCCAGTCCTGCCCGTCCCCCTGCGAGCCCTGCTCCGATTTACAGCCCCTGGGAGGGAGCTGGGAAGGGTTTCCCAATCCCACCGGAGGGGTTTGTTGTAGAGACGCCGAGCGGGAACGCTGGCCACAGCTCCCAGACCTCGGGAAGCTCCTCATCTCCCAGGGAACTGGGGCGTCTCTGCTGGAGACTCGGCTCCCGGCGGCTCCGGCTGGTGCTGCCGCCGACCCTCGGGATGTGGGCGGTGGGTGCGTGTCAGAGCAGCCCCGCAATTAGTGATTTGTGCTAACGAACAATGAGGGGGGAGCAGGGCTCAGCCTGAGGTGGGGGCTGAGGTTCCCACACCGGGATAACCGCAGCCTGGCCGTAAATCGCAGGGAGACGGGAGGTGACAAAGTGACACTAAATCATTCGTGCCCTGAGCTACCCATAAACATGGGATTTTTTAATTTATTTTATTTTATTTTTTGGTTGAAACATGGGCAATAGCAGCTGTTCCTGGGAATTATCCGAGTCCTGGAACACGGAGATCAAAACCTGGTGGGTTTGGTGTCCCTCCCAGCCCACACAGTGCAGGTCTGGGGGGTCCAGCCCCCGTTTGCGCCAGCACCACCAGTTCCACTGGGAGTGAACTGGGAGCAGCAACTAAAACCTCTCCCTTTCCAAAGTCACCCGGCTCAGGCAGGTCCCGGGAGCCGATCACGCTCCGCACGGAAGGCTCATTTCCAGGGGCCGGGCCTGCCTGCTCCGGGAGATTAATTATTTATTCAAGTGCAGATAAAAGGAGCAGGTTAAACACGGCGATAAGGAGGCAGATAAAGCTGAGCTGCTCTGTTGGCAGCTCCTGGCAGGGCAGCAGCTCCCGGCCCGCAGCTCCCCAGGCTGGGGAGGCTTGTGCAGCCGGTTGGAAACGTGTCCCTGCGGCTGGAGCCGGTGACCCGGCACGCGGCAAATCCTCCGGCATTCCCGTGTTGGGAAAAGCTGAGGAGGGAGAGCAGGGGTGCAGCAGCACCCCGGGGGTGTTGGGTGCTGGGTGTCTCTGGGCCTGGCAGTGGGATCCCACGCTGGGCATTGCTGGCCCAGAGACCTCTGCCGTTGGAGATGCTTGGAAAGTATTCTGAGATCCGTTGGGGCTGGGAGGTGATCCCGGGAAGGTGGGGTGGGAGTGAGAAGGGAAACGGGGGTAAAGGGGCAGGGGGAGCACTTTGGTGAGGGTGATGGGGCACCCTTCATCACTGTTGTAAACTGGGATGGGGTGGGATGGGATGGGGTGGGGTGGGGATGGATGGAGTGGGATGGGATGGGGAGGAATGGGGATGAGGTGGAGTGGGATAGGTGGAATGGGAATGGAATGGGGTGGGATGGGGATGGGGTGAGGATGGGAGGGGATAGGATGGTGGAAGCATCAGCCAAGAAGTAGGGAGAGGGAGAGGAACTGCTTGCAGCCCCTGGTGGGACCAAGGCAGGTGTCACATCCTTGGCCTGTTGTGCTGCATCCGCTGGGGTGGGGCTCCCCCGGGAAACGCTGCTCCAGGAGCCTCCTGCCTTCCTCAGGCCTCTTCCTCCTTCTCTTAATTGGCCTTAATTTGCATGGGGGGCATGTCTGTGCAAGGCAGGATCCCTCGCCCATGCCAGCAGAGACCCAGGGGCCTGTCAAAGGTGAGCAGGGCCTTGATGTGCAGAGCACGAGGCAGCCCAGAGCACTTTCCATCGGGCTGGAAAACTTTCCAAAGGTTCCTCCCTGCAGCAGCCCAGCCAGTATCCTCCCCCGGCGCGGCGGCGAGGCCGTATCCTGGCCCACTGCCCTGCCAGCATTCCCATCCCATCCCCAGCTCCCAGAGCAGGAGCAGCTCTCCAGGATCAGTCTGGGTGGGATTTGCCAGCCAGAGATGGGTGGTGGAGAGGGAAGGAGGGTGCTCAGCCCCCGAGGTGCCTTTGCAGGCAGGGGCACACGCAGGCAGATCACAGAATCATGGAATGGTTTGGGTTGGAGGGACCTTCAAGCTCATCCAGTCCCACCCCCTGCATGGGTAGGGACACCTCCCACCAGCCCAGGTTGCTCCAAGCCCCATCCAACCTGCCCCTGGACACCTGCAGGGATGGGGCAGATACACCCACCCACCCAGGCTTTGGGTGCTGAGGGTTCCCTGGGAAAAGGGGAGATTATAGTTCATGTTTTAAGTACAGAAAACACCCCTGAGAAGGGCCTGGAGGAGCCTGGATCTCCCAGGCATGGTCTGCTCATGCGCCCCGCCGGGCCAGGCTTCAAGGCAGGGGTGGAAAAGATCCATTTGCAGCAGAATAATCAAACGGGAAGTTTTGTGCCCATTCCTCCAGTGTCCCGAGTCCCCAGGTCCTGCTGCCTCCACCCGAGCCACCCACGTCTGCTTTGTCTGTGGGGCCTCAGCTGGGATCTGGACCAGCAGAGCTCCAGGATGGGGAATTGCTCCTCCGTGCATTTTAAATGCCACTTGTTCAAGTGTCTCCAGGAAAACAAACTCCTTTTCTGCCCCCGAGCAGAAGGTGGGAGGAAGGAAGGAGGAAGGATTTGCTGTCCCAGTCTCCCACCACTGCCCCAGGGGCTGCCCAGGGCTGGGTCCCACGTGGGGTGGCCCCAAGGGGTGACAGTCCTGGGGAGCCTGATGTGACCCCCAAATTCCCTGGGGTGCCTGATCAAGAGAGGAAGCAAGGACACACACCCAAACTGCTTGTATCCAGCTGATGTTTCTCATCACTTTGCTGGTTGGGACTTAGTTAAATATATATAAATATATATTTAATTTATGTTTTTAAAATAAAAACCCCAGGGTTTATTTCAAAAGTAAAAGCTCCTTTTGGCAGAAACCACTTTCTTTTCAGCCAAAAGCCCCAGCACAAGCACCCCCAGGACCACTGGGCCGTGCTCCAGGTCTGCTCCTCTGTCCTCCCAGGCCACCTCCCCAGTACAAATCACTCCCCCAGTACAAATCACCTCTGAAATTTCCAGCACCTCTGTGCCCCCTTGTCCCCCCACATCTGGGCACTGTAGGACTGGGCAGGACAAAGGAACAACCCCGTGGTTCCCCAATCCCTGGGGTCTTGGTGAGGTTCACAGAGGCTCCTGGAGTTCCCCCTGATCCCAGAGATTGGGGGTCCCATGGGGATGTGCAGGGCTTGGCAGATCCTGTGGGTGGGGGTCCGGGCTGGGCCCCATCAAGATGGTCAGGATGGATGTGGGAGGGGTCCCCAAAGGACAAGGGTGTCCTGGTGCCGAGGTCGGGGGGGTCGGACGAGGAGACCACAGGGAAGGGGCTGAGGGCGGGGGTGGGTGGGGACAAGGAGACCCCGGGGAGGAGCTGCAGGCGGGGGGGTTCGGACCGGGAGACCCCGGGGACGGGCTGCTGGCGGGGTGCGCTGTGCCGCCCCCCCCCGCTCCCGGTGCCAGCCCCGCTCGGGGGCGGGGCGGGCCCAGCCCGGCGCGGCGGCGGCGGCGCCGAGCCCGTCCCGACCCGTCCCGCCCCGAGCAGCCCCGCGGAGCCGCCGCCGCCGCCACCGGAGCAGCACCGGGGCCGCGGCCGCGATGGCTTCGCCCCGTCCCGCCGCCGCCGTATGAAGGTTGGCGGGGTCGGGGGGGCGGCGGGGGCGGCCGGGGAGGGGGCGCGGCGGGGCCCGGCACCGCCGGTAGCCCGAAGCCGACAGGGCAGCCGGCGAACGGGGCTGGAGCCGAGGGCCGGCGCTGCTCCCCCCTCCCCGCCGCCGCCGCCGCCCCCCGGGGGTGCCGGGGCTGACGGTCCCCGGCTCTCGGTGCTGCTGAAGAAGATGCACTTGTTCCGGAGCTCCAGCTACGAGATCCGGCTGGAGGGCGAGGGGGGCGACCTGCCCCGCATCCAGGGCATCCGCTGGGTGAGTGCGGGCTGGGCGGAGGGTCGGCGACCCCGCCGGGGGATCCCCCCACCACCGAGAGGGCGGGGGGCCGGACCCCGAGCCCAGGAACCCCCCTCGCTGCCGGCTTTCCCTTCTCCGCGTCCCTCCTGGCAGCGGGGGCTGCGCTTGGCCGGGGACGGGGTTCGGTGGAGCCGCCGCCAGAGGAGCCCCCCCCGGAGAGGGGTCCCCCCAGGAGGGGCCGCTTCCAGCCCCGATGCCTGAGCCCGGCGCTGCAGGCCCGGCCCTTCCCGGCCTTCCCGGGCAGGGGGCTGGGAGCTGAGACCCAGCTCCCCCCTCGTGTGTGCTGGCTGTGGAGTGTGCAGGGAGCAAGGACAAGTGTGCAAGGAGTGAGATGAAGCGTTTGGGGGGGGGGGGGGGGGCGAGGCCAGGTGTGCAGGGGGCAAGGTGAAGCATGCAAGGAGTTAGACCAGGTGTGCAAGGAGCGAGATGAAGCGTGAAAGGAGGAAGCCAAGTGTGCAAGGAATGAGGCTAGGTGTGCAAAGAGCCAGGCCAGGTGTGTCGGCAGTAAGATGAAGCAGGCAAGGAGCAGGGCCAGGTGTGCAAGGAGTGAGGCCAGGTGTGCAAGGAGCAGGGCCAGGTGTGCAAGGAGTGAGGCCAGGTGTGCAAGGAACACGTTTCTGCAGCCTCCTGCCCCGGGCAGAGCTGGCAGCCAGGCCTGGCAGCAGCCGGTGCCGTTGTGCCCCGGCAGTGGCCGGGCAGTTCACCCCAACCCCAACAACAGCCCCAACCCCAGCCCTGCCAACAGGAAAGACCTTCCCGGGGCACAACGGGTTCCAGACGTTCCCTTCCCACCGGCTCTGGCTGTTTCTACAGGAGGAATTTGTCACTTGGCAGCGGGATGATGCTCAGTGTCACCTCCTCCCTCCCCCCTTCCATGCTGTTCCTCAGCCAGGACCTGCTGGGGGTCCCTGGGATGCAAAAGCCCCCACTCTCTATCCCCTTTTTTGTCCCTTTCAAGCTGGGAGGTGACCCTGGAGCCTTCATGACCTTCCCCTTCCCACACTGCTTGACCTGGGGCAAATGTTTTTAAGGAAAAAAGTGACATTACTTTAAGGGAGCTGCCCTCCTTTCAGCATTCCCACGCAGCCTGCAGGCTCCCTCACAAACAAGGAAGCTTTCCTGTCTTTTCCCCTTCTTCCTGATTTTTTTTTTTCTCCCCAGCACTTCCAGAAACTTAACTTTGGGAGGTTTCTTTTTTTTTTTTTTTTTTTTTTTGAGTGGCAAAAAAGCCCGGGAGGTTGAGAAGGCAGCAGGTTGGAGCGTTATGGTGGGAAACTGCCAGACTGGGATAAATCGGGCAAAACCTGAAAGTGTGGTGGGCACGTGCAGCATGGCAGGAGTGTCCCCTCCCTGGGTGGCTCCCCTGTGCATGGGGACAACCGCCAACCCCTTGAGGGGAGTGGAGCTGATCTTTGCAGGGAATGTTTTCGGGGTGTTTTCCCCCTTTTTTTGCAGGTACTCCCAGTTCACCCATTCTTCGGGGCAGGGATGGGAGAAGTGGAGGGCAGGCAAACTGTCCGGCTGTGCCCTGGAGCAACAATATTGTCCCTTGTCCCTGTGGAAACTCCTCTTGGTGTCCTGGCTCCTTCTCATCCCTCCTGAGGACCTGTTTTTCTGATCCCAGCGCTGGCAAATCCCTTCCAGCTCATCTCTCTGCGCAGCTCCAGCCCAGGCTTCCCGTTCCCTGGCACCAGCAGGACATCACAGCCCAGTGTCCCCAAGCAGCTCCATCCTTCACCCTTCCCAGAGTACAAGTGTCATCGTGCTGGCTCTTGCCGTGTCCCTGCAGATGACAGAGGGGACAATGTGTCCCCCAAGCCCTCCCGGGGGGCCAGCAAACCCCTGGCCGGCTGCCGTGCCTTTTGAGGCTGCGGATGGGCGAGGACTTTCTCCGGAGCCGTAACAGCCTGAAATAACTCTTGTTGTTTTCCTTGGGATCCCAAACAAAAGCGGCTCCCGAGCACGGGCTGGTCTCTGCCGGCCTTGGCTGGTCGCCCGTTGCTGCCGGATTTCTGGAGACAGGCAGGATCCCAGCGCGTCCCGTCGGCAGGAAGGTGGAAAGAGGCGACTCCTTCGGAAGCTGCTCGGAGCTGATGCTGCGACAATTAGGCAGGGGGCGAGGGGGGGCGGGGGGAGGGCATCCTGTGCCTCTGGAAGGGGTTTTTGGGGCCAGCCGTGAGATTTTGATCATGGTTCCGAGCTGGTCTGGCGATGGGAAAATCCCGGGAGGGAAGAATCGCCCGGAGCGCTCATCCTTGAGCCGAGTTTTTCTCAGTCTCCTTCGGTGTCCTTGTGGGAGCAGCACCATGGCACGTCCTGGCTGCCTGCCTGGAGGACAGAGCACACTTGCAGGGTGACAGCAAAGGCTGTTTGGGGACTGGAGCAGCTTTCACTTGCACCCCCAGGGGGTGACATGGATCTCCGTGTCCCACGGGAGGCAGCTCCACGCAGCCCGGCTCCTATTTGCAAACATTTGCTCTGCATTCGCCGGCGTTTCCTGCTCCACGGGGCGGTCACGAGGCTCAGGAAAGTTTACAGAGTGAGTAAGTCACCGTGTCCCAGCCTCAGCAGCAGCGTTGGCCAGGTCGGGAATGTCCCCAGGGTCCTGCTGCCTTCACGGAGCCACTTGTTTTCCATCCGCTCCGCGAGTCTCTCCTAAGCCGGTTGCAAAGTGCTGGAGGCAAGTTGGTGGCTCGAGTGTGTCCCGAAGAGAATGGGGAAGCCCTGGGGGTATGGAAAGGGCTGGAGGAAATGAGGGAGCAGCCTGAGCCAGGCAGGGTGTGTGCAGGAAGTTTTGGGACAGGCGAGCAGGAGGAGCACCCATCCCAGCACCCATCGGTGGGTGTCCCCCTCCATCCCTCCAGGAGGTACCGGGGCTTCTTGGTTTCCCCTCAGCTCCTGGTAGTTGTTTCTGTCCTTGAATTTGTTTGCAAAGAAAGTTTCTGCAGCTAATTACTCCTGCCCTCGACTTCCTTAATTGAGGCTTTCATCCGGACCGTCCCTTTTGCTGGAATTGCTCAAACTTTCCCAACCAGCCCAGAGCCAGCAGGTCCGAGGAGAACCTGGCCCAGAAGACACCATGTTTGGAGTGCCCACCCCCCCCCCCATCCCCACCAGCCTGGGGTGCTGCAGACCCTTCCCAGCCAGGAATAAACTGTGGGGGACACCACAAAACCTTCCCTTGGAGGTGACCCCTGCACGGATGAGGACATCCCAAGGAGGGACAATCCTCCCCGTGGCTGGAGGTTAATGCTCAAAGTGCTTCAACTGCCTGGGTGAGAACAGGTCTGACGGGTGCTCTGGCTTCCCCCAGCCCGTGATTTATGCAGCACACACGGAGATGAAAGGTTGTTTATTCAGGGCCGTGGCCGTGTGGGAGCCCGGGAGCCCTCACATCCCCCTGGGCAGCACCTGGATGGGAGCTCAGCACCTGGATGGGAGCTCAGCACCTGGATTAGGGCTGGGGTGGGCAATGGCTCATCCCTTCCTTGCTCTGCTTTTCCCTGGAGCGTCCCCTCCCCGAGGGGAAAAAGGGGGGGGGGGATGAGCACGAGGTTTTGAAAGCACCTGCTGATGGGGGATATCCAGAGGGATGATGGTCATGGAGAGGATGAGGACCCACGTGTGGCCCGGTTGGGATGGGCATCATTCCCAGTGGAGCTGAACCTGATCCTGGGCTGTGCTGGGGCTGTTGGCAGCGGATCCATCCCAGAGAGCTGGTGCTGCTGGTGGAGACAGACCCGTTATTCATCACACAGAATCCTGGAATCATTTCGGGAAGGACCTTTAAGATCATCGAGTCCAAACATTCCCAACACCATGATGAAGGATCGCTCCGGGAGGGACCCCTCGAGCCAGAAAGCAGGAAGCTATTTTGGGATCAGTAACTGGTGTGGACATTCAGGAGGAGCCAGTTTAGAAAAGAACTTGGGATCACCTCACCACGTGCCCATTTCACTTAAGCAGAGCCAGAACTTAGGTGGATGATTGGGCTTTTCCATCCCCAGAGGGGGTTTTCCATCCCCAAAGGGTTTTCTTTTCCTTTCGGAGGGTGGAATTGCCAGTGAACCAGCTGTGCTGGGATCAGGGAGGTTTCCCAGTTGTCTCTTCTCACACTCATCCCACTATTTGCATTTTTTTTTTCAGCTGTCAAGGCCTGAGTTCACATTTTTTGGTCACCGCTCAGCTTGAGCTCCGAGCCTCTGACCACGAGTGAGGGAAATTTGGGCTTGTTTTCTTCCATGGCCACCAACCTTCTGCATTTTTGCTTTTCCAGACCCCGCTTTTGGACACTGAATCCACCCTGGACTATGGCCACAGCCTTACCCAGGTGGGTGGGCTGGGAAAACCCCTGAGGAGATGAGTTTGGGGTGTTGGGAGATGCAGAAACCTGCCCTGAAGGCTGTGAGGGGTTTGGGGCTGGAGCACCCCCATATTGTGGGGTCCTCACCTCGGCTCTCAGCTGGTCGATCCCTTGGCTGTTCCTGGGGGTGGGTGTTGGAGACACCCTGGGCAGGGTGTTGGGGACACGGTTGACCACGTGGGGTGTCATCACAGTCAGGGCACCCCCTGTAGAAGCACCTTCCACCCCCAGGCATCCTCGGAGAAGATCTGGCGAGCTGGGAAGCTGCTCTTCACCCACCTCACCAGCACCCGCCCCGGCCTCATCCGGGACCACAAGCACCACCTCCGGCACCACAGGTGGGACAACTGGCACCTCTACCACTCTGGAGGCCACCATGGGGACCCTGGCAGCCCCTCTGAAGAGGGCAGGGCCTGGCTGGGGTTCTCCTGGGGGGCTGGAGCCCTATTTGGGGGCTGGTCCTGATGCCCACTCCCCTTGCAGGCAGTGCTGCTCCGGGAAGGAGCTGGTGGACTGGCTGCTGAACGCCGGGCTGGCCATCCAGAGCCGTGGCCAGGCTGTGGGCATCTGCCAGGTCCTGGTGGATGGAGGGGTCCTGACCCACGGTGAGGACTGGTGGGGGCAGCCCCACCCCTAGTGGGGTCCCCAGGGCAAGGCTGGGGGGGGGTGGGGTCTCCCATGGGTGAACTTGGCAACCCATGGGTCCTCCATGGGTCCTGCAGGGTGATGCTGGGGAGAGCTGTGGTCTCCTGTGGGTGCACGTGGCACCCCATGAGTCCCTAAGGCAAGACTAGGAGGTGCTTGGGTCTCCCGTGGGTCCTCCAAGACAAGGCTGGGGGGTGCTGGGGTCTCCCATGGGTGTACATGGCACCCCATGGGTCCTGCAGGGTGATGCTGGGGGGTGCTGGGGTCTCCTGTGGGTTCCTCAAGGGAGGCTGAGGGGTGCTGGGGTCACCTGTGGGTGCACGTGGCACCCCATGGATTCCCCAAGGTGAGGCTGGGGGGCGCTGGGGTCCCTCCGGTGGGTGCATGTGGCACCCCATGGGTCCCCCACTCTGACCCCCTGGTGCTGTCCCCCCACAGTGAGGCAGGAGTGGCATTTCCAGGACAAGGACACCCAGTTCTACCGCTTCGCTGAGCTGGAGCTGAGCCCCGAGCCAGGCTCCGGGCCCCGGGACGCGGAGGAGCTGCTGGAGTCACTGGCCTTCCTGGCCCAACTGGGCCCTGATGCTCTGCTCACCATGGCCCTGCGCAAGCCGTGAGTGACCTGGAGCTCCCTGGGGACCACGGGGGGACGTGGGGCTCCTCTTGACCCCGCTCCAGGGGGGTCTGGGGCACCAGAAGGGGCTGCTGGGGATGGGGTGACCCGAGCATCCCTTCCTTGGATCAGATGGGGAGAGAAGGAGGGTGCCCAGCCAGGGGGTTGTGCACCCCAGAGGGGTGTCTGCACCCTGGGATGTGGTGGGGAGGGGGGCACGGGTGGTCGCTCACCCTCTGTGCCCCTCCCAGGCCTGCCCAGCGCACAGAGGATGAGCTGGAGCTCATCTTTGAGGAGCTTCTTCACATCAAAGCTGTGGCTCATCTCTCCAACTCGGTGAGCGTGGCTGTCCCACCTGCATGTGTGTGTCCCCAACCTGCTCCTGGTCCCCAAATCCTCCTGCACCCCATCCCATCCCATCTGGGAAGCCTCTGCTGGCCCTACCTGAGCATCCTTGGGGCTCCTTCCCACCCGGTCCCCTCTGCCCATGTGTGTCCCCACCTCTCAGGGTGACCCAGGGTCCTCTTGCTGCAGGTGAAGCGGGAGCTGGCATCCGTGCTGATGTTCGAGTCCCACCAGAGAGCAGGGACTGTGTGTGAGTGTCACACGTCTCAGGAGCCACACAGGGCTGGCCAGTCCCCTGGGAGAAGGTCTGCAGCCCGGGGGGGGGGACAGTTGGAGCCATTGTCATCAGTGTGGATGCTCCTGCTGTCTCCTGGTGGACCAGGGATGGAGGGGACTGGAGCACTCGACGTGATCACCTGGGCTGGAGATGGGGCTGGGGGGGTTGAGGGGGTCTACTCGGGGGCTCCCCCTCTTTGGCTGCTGGATGCCACCATTGTCCCCACAGTGTTCAGCCAAGGAGACAAAGGTACCTCGTGGTACATCATCTGGAAGGGCTCGGTGAACGTGGTCACCCACGGCAAGGTGAGGGCATCCCTGCAGCAGTGGAGCTCTCCAGACACCCCACCTCGCTGTCCCCCAGCGGGACGCCCACCCCATCCTTCATCCTTTGTCACCCCTTCCCCCAAGGGTTTGGTGGCCACCCTGCACGAGGGGGATGACTTTGGGCAGCTGGCACTGGTGAACGACGCGCCCCGGGCGGCCACCATCATCCTGCGCGAGGACAACTGCCACTTCCTGCGCGTGGACAAGCAGGACTTCAACCACATCCTCAAGGTGGGCTGGGGGCTCCTGGGGTGGCTGGGTCCCAGCCAGGACCCACCACGCACCCTCCACGCAGGGGAGGGCACCCCAAGATGAGGGTTTGGGGTGCAATTGGCTGATGGGTCCCACCATGGCTTCTCTCCGTAGGACGTGGAGGCCAACACCATGCGCCTGAAGGAGCACGGGAAGGTGGTGCTGGTCCTGCAGAAGAACCTGCAGGGTGGCAGCAACCAGCAGGCCACGGCACGGAGCAGCAGGTGACAGCAGCTTGTCCCCATCCCTCCTTGCAGCCACGTTGACAGCACTCCCTGCCTGTCCTCCATGTCTTCTTTCCCTCTCTTCTTCCTTCTGGGAGGACCGTGGCCCTGGGGGTGGAACAGGGACACCAGGCCATGCTGACCAGCTATGTCGAGTGGCCTGGTGGCCTGGTGTGGTGGCCCTGCACACAGCTGAAGTGCCATGTCCTTCCCTGAGGTACCTGGTGCTCTGCCTACCAGGTACTTTGTGATGGCCGGGACACCCGAGAAGATCCTGGAGCACCTGCTGGAGTTCATGAGGCTCGACGCCACGCTCTACGACCCCGTGGGTAGGTGGGGGTCACCCCTTTGGCCTGGGGACCACGTCCTGGAGGTGGGCAGGGGGCTGGGGACATGGATGAGTGGGGCTGCCTTGTTCTGGGTGTTCAACCTCAAAAAGCTGCTCCTCTCCCCCTAAGATCCCCCAATAGGGCTGGGAGAGGGAGGCAGCTCCAGGGGTGGCAGCACCTCCTCTCCTGGATCCCTCTGTCTCCCTCTGCCTCTGGAGAGGAGCAGGACCAGGCAAGATGGGAACCAGGAGATGTCCCCAGTGGGCAACAGACAGGAGCTGCTGAGCTGGAGTCACCAGCCATGGAGTTAATTCCCCCCCCCAAGCTGCACCTGGGAATTTTCCTCCATCCCCCCAAACCTGCAGCTTCACCAGCCCATTCCCGGGGGATTTAGGAGCAAAAAGTGACCCAGGATGAGCACGGTCACCTCATGGCTGTGACCACTGTGTCCCCAACCCTCTGGATGGGCACAGGGTGACGGGTGGTGGCCTGGTCTCTTGCAGACACCCTGCTTGGGGATTTCCTCCTGACCTACACCGTGTTCATGCCCACCACGCAGCTCTGCAGAGCTCTGCTCCACCAGTATCCTTCTGCTGCTGGACTGGGAGGGACAGGCTCCATGCAACCCCCCCTGCCAGGGACCACCTTGGTCCCTGTCACCCTGGTGGGACCTCAGGGGTTGGCCAGGGGAGCTCTGAAGCCCTCAGGGCACATCCCCATCTCCTGTCCTGGGTACACACAGAGCCATAGAATCGTTTTGGTTGGTAAAGACCTTTAAGATCATCCACTCCAACCATTCCCCTAGCCCTGCCAAGGCCACCACTGCCCCATGTCCCCAGCACCATCTCCAGGGCTTTGAAACCCCTCCAGGGATGGAGACCCCGCCCCTGCCCTGGGCAGCCTGGCCCAGGGCCTGACAACCCTTGCCATGGAGAAATTCTTCCCAAGATCCAACCCAAACCTCCCCTGGGCAACTTGAGGCCGGTTCCTCTTGTCCCATCACTTGTTCCTGGGGAGCAGAGACCGACCCCCCCTGGCTCCAACCTCCTCTCAGGCAGTTGTAGAGCCAGAAGGTCCCCTCAGCCTCTGTTGCTCCAGGCTGGACACCCTCAGCTGCTCCTCACAAGTTCTCCAGCCCCTTCTTCCTGGGCTCCAGCCTCTTCTCCTTGTGCTCCAGCCTCTTCCTCAGCTCCATTGCCCTTCTCTGGACACGCTCCAGCCCCTCCATGTCCTTCTTGTCCTGAGGGGCCCAGAACTGACCCCAGGATTCAAGGTGCTGAGCACAGGGGGACAGCTGGTCCTTCTGGCCACGCTCCTGCTGATACGAGCCGAGACGCCGTTGGCCTTTGTGGCCACCTGGGCCTTCCTGCTCCCCAACCCCCCTGCTGGTTTCCCTTGACTGGTCCCAGTTTCCGTGCGGAGCCTCTGGAAGGCTCAGAGCAGGACAAGGCCACCTACTCCCTGCACAAGAGGCGGAAGATCCTGCGGCTGGTGAGCCAGTGGGTGCTGCTCTACGGGCGGCTGCTGCAGGGCGACCGCAGCACCACGGCGCTGCTGCAGGTACTGGGGAGGGGGGAAAAGGTGTCCCCCGGGGGTGGGGGTGATGTCCCCAGGGGGGTGGCCACGCCGTGCTGATCACTCAACACCTTCCTCCCGTAGAACCTGGCTGACCTGGCGAGCCGGGACCCCCGCCTGGGGCAGGAGCAGGGGCAGGAGCGCCGGCGGCCCCGAGCGTGAGTCCCCTGGGAAGGAGGGGGGGACTCTGTGCCAGACAGAGCCTGGCTCTGTCCCCTCGTGTCACCACTGAGGCCCATGTCTCCAAATCCTGCAGCCTTCATCGAATCCCAGACTGGTTTGGCTTGGAGGGACCTCAAAGGTCATCCAGATCCAACCCCTCTGCATGGGCAGGGCCACCTCCCACCAGCCCAGGCTGCTCCAAGCCCCATCCAACCTGCCCTTCAACACCCCCAGGGATGGGGCAGCCACAACTTCCCTGGCCCAGGGTCTCCCCACCCTCCCAGCCAACAAGTTCCTCCTCAGCTCCAACCTCCATCTCCCCAGCTCCACTTTCAAGCCCTTCCCCCTGGTCCCATCCCTCCTGCCCTTGTCAAAGCAAAGACTGCCACGATGGGGGTGATGCCAGCAGCTCTGGGGCCACCTTGTCCCCCGTGTGGGGGTCTCAGGGAGGGTGTCAAACCAGGACTCCTTAGTAGGGGGGGTTCTGAGGCTGCAGGACCCAGTTCTGTCTCCAGCCTTGAGGTGGGGGCTGTGGGGTCTAACACCACCTTATCCCCTCGCTGCAGGTTGGAGAACGGGGATGGCAGCGCTTCCCCCCAGCCCAAGGTAGGGCAGCCCTGGGGGGTCCGGGGGAGTCGGGGGGGGGGAGAGCTGGGTCACGCCCTGTCCTCTGGGGACCCCCACAGGCTGGGTGGTGGGAGCTGGGTCACCCCCTGCCCTCTGGGATCACCTGCAGGAGGGGTGGAGGGAGCTGGGTCACCCCCTACCCTCTGGGAACACCCACAGGAGGGGTGGCTGGGGGGGTGGTGGGAGCTGGGTCCCCCTTGCCCTCTGGGGATCCCCTCAGGAGGGGTGGCCAGGGGGGGTGGCATCCTCCCTCTCTCTCCCCCCTTGCCCCCAGGCTCGCAGCTCCGTGCACTGGCTCGGGAGCCCAGAGGAGACAATTCCCACCAGCAGCTGCGCCTTGAGAGCCCAGGACAAAGGTACGGCCAGGCGGGGTGGGGGCTGTCCCCTCCTGGGTGACTGGGACACTAAAGCCCTTTCCACCACCACCCAACTCCCCCCCCCGTAGTTCCCTACGAGATCTACAGACCTGACCACTCGTGCCTGGTGACCGTGCTGCCTGTCAACGCCTCCGTGAGGGACGTTCTGAGGTCCTTGGCCCCCCGTTTGGCCCGGGACCAGGAGCACGTCCTGGTCAAGGTCAACTCAGCTGGAGGTGAGGGGGCTCAGTGGGGGGGAACATGTCCTGAGAAGCTCAGCTAGGGGGGAACACATGCTTGGGGTCTCCCGGAGATGCCACATCCTTGGGGTCTCCAAGGGTTGCCACGTCACTGGGGTCTCCAAGGGTTTCCACATCCTTGGGGTCTCCAAGGGATGCTGTGTCACTGGGGACTCCAAGGGTTTCCACACCCCTGGGGTCTCCTGGGGATGCCACGTCTTTGGGGTCTCTCCTGGGGATGTCACATCCTCGAGGTCTCCAAGAGATGCCATGTGCTGTGGGTCTCTGCTGTGGGGGACAAATCCTCTGGGTCTCTCCTGGGGTTGCCACGTCCTTGAGGGTTCTCCTGTAGATCCCACATCCTTGGGGTCTCTCCCAAGAATGCCACTTTCTCAGGATATTTCCCAGGGATCCTGCATCCTTGGGGGCTCTTCCAGGGATCCCATGTCCTCAGGATCTCTCCCAGAGATGCCACATCCTTGGGGGTTCTCCTGGGGATCCCACATCTTCAGGGGCTCTCTTGGAGATGCCACATGTTTTGGAGGCTCTCCCGGGGTCAGGGGGCATGTCCTTGGGGGATCTTCCAGGGATGCCACATCCTCAGGGGCTCTCCTATGGGCGACCACCATGCCATGGTGGCAGTTGCCCTGTGCCCAGCCAGGATCTGGCCCCTTCTCCATCCCAGCACCCACCATCCTCTCCCCCCCCCAGATAAAGTGGGGCTGCAGCTGGACGCCGTGGGGGTCTTCACGGCGCTGGGGCTCAACGAGAGGCTCTTTGCTGTGAGTGTGGAGGAGTTGGGCAGCCTGGTAAGCATGAGATGCGGGGTCCTGGGGGTGAGCAGCACCAGGCTGGCCCCCCGGGTGGGGTTTGGGGCTCCAGTGCCTCAGAGTTGGGGGGGTCCATCCCTCCCAGGCCCTCTCTCTTGGGGAAGGGGCTGGAGTTGGCTTCCTTGCTGTGGTGGCTGGTGACCGGAGCAGTTGGACATCCTCTGTCCCATGCACAGACCCCCCACCCTGAGCAGCTGGGCCCCCAGGTTGGCTCCTCAGAGACCTTGGACCTCATCAGCTCCAAAGACCTGGCCAGCCACCTCACTGACTACGACTGGAACCTCTTCAAGAGCATCCACCAAGTAAGGACGGGGCAGGAGGCACCTCCGGCGGGTGGCTTTCTGGGGACACCCCTCAGCCACCACCATGGGATTGCAGGTGGAAATGATCCACTACATCATGGGGCCACAGAAGTTCCACGACGTGACCACGGCCAACCTGGAGCGGGTCATGAGGCGCTTCAACGAGCTGCAGTTCTGGGTGGCCACCGAGCTCTGCCTCTGCCCCGAGCTGGGCCGGCGCGCCCAGCTTCTCCGCAAGTTCATCAAACTGGCTGCACAGTGAGTGCCTCCTCACCCCTGTCCCCATCCTGCTGGGACAGAGCTGGTGGTGGCCCTCAAGGTTGGACCGGATGGTCCTTGAGGTCCAGCCTAGCATCCACATATTCTGTGGGCAATGTGGGTCAGAGTGGTTTGTGTCGGAAGAGACCTCAAAGCTCACCTAGTCCCACCCCCTGCATGGGCAGGGACACCTCCTACCAGACCAGGTAGCTCCAGGCCCCATCCAGCCTGGCCTTGAACACTTCCAGGGATGGGGCAGCCACAACTTCCCTTGTCCCCAGTGTAGGGATCTCCCAGTTACAGGAAGGGTGTCAAATCCCACCAGGACTCCCTGGTGGTAGGGGGGGCTGCAGGACCTGGTTCTGTCTCCAGCACGAGGTGTGGGCTGTGGGGGTCTAACAGTTTGAAGCCATCACCCCTCATCCCATCACTCCAGGCCCTTGTCAGAAGTCCCTCCCCAGCTTTCGTGCATGGGGGGATTGCACTTTTTGTGAGTCTGAGGGCATCCATGGTTCCCTGCCCGACTCCATCATCCCCTGCCTGACTCCATCATCTCCTGCAGCCTCAAGGAGCAGAAGAACCTGAATTCCTTCTTCGCAGTGATGTTTGGTGTGAGCAACACGGCCGTCAGCCGCCTGGCCAAGACCTGGGAGGTACCAACCCCCCGAGGCCTCCCCTGGGGTCTGCAGGGATGGACCCAGCTCCCCTTGGCTTGGGCAAGGGGCAGACCCTGAGATGGGATGGGGTGGGGAGCAGGAGGAGCCGGGGGGTCTCTGGGGGTGGGACTGCTGGGGGGGCAGCTCGGTGACCCTCTCCCCACCAGAGGCTGCCCCACAAGATTCGGAAGCTGCACGCGGCGCTGGAGCGGATGCTGGTGAGCCTGGTCCCTTCCTGCCCCATATCCCAGTTCCCACCCCATCTTCCCCTTCCTGCCCCGTATTTCCTTCTCACCCTGTATCCTCCTTCCCACCCCATATCCCAATTCCCACCCCATATCCCCCTTCCCCCCTTTCTCCCACTTCCTGCCCCATATTTTCCTCTTTCTGCCCTGTATCCCCCTTCCCACTCCATATCCCCCTTCTGGGCAGGATTTTCTCCTGCTTCCCCCAAGGTGCAAGGTCTCAGGGGTGCCTCAGAGGTCCTGTCACCCCCTGTGTCCCCTCCCTGCCCCGTGCTGAGCTCCTGCTCCATCCCCAGGATCCATCATGGAACCACCGGGTCTATCGCCTGGCGGTGGCCAAGCTGAGCCCCCCCATCATCCCCTTTGTGCCCCTCCTCCTCAAAGGTGGGTACCTCGGCTTGGAGAAGGGGTGCAACTGGGGGTGGGGACCCCTTGGGACACCCCCAGCCTTCCCCAGGGACCAGGAAGCCGAATCTGATCCCTAAATCCCAACACCCCCCCCCCACAGACATGACGTTCATCCACGAGGGCAACCGCACGCTGGCCGAGAACCTCATCAACTTTGAGAAGATGGTGAGTGGTGGGGTTGGCTCCCCGTGGACCCCCACCCTGGGGGACCTGCTGTCCCCCTGTCCTCTGGGATGTGGATCCAGAGCATCCCTGCGGCGTTAGGGCAGGATCCCCCTGGCCTGGATCCTTGGCCGTCCCCGGGGGGCGCCCGGGGGCAGACGCGGCGGATGCTGAAGCCGGAGGGGACCGTGTTTTACCAGCCTGGGAGCAAAAATGGGGCCAGGTGACAGCAAGTGACCTTTGTGCATTGCCCACAGCACATGATGGCAAAGACCCTCCGTGTCCTGCAGCGCTGCCGGGGCCACGTGCCTGGTGAGTGCTCCCGGGTGGGGGACAGGGACACAGGGCTGGGGACAGGGACCTCCTTTGGGGGTGGGGCTGAGCTCCTGCTCTCTCTCCACCCCCCGCCAGCTCCGCTCTCCCCACTGCGGAACCGCTCCCCGCACCGGCAGGAGGACCCCAAAGCCCTCAGGATCTCCACGTGTACGTCTGGGGCTCACCCACCCACCCCTGCGCCGTGGGACCCCCCACCCATGGGGGCCAGCCTTGGGGAGCCTGCACCCACCGTCCCTGGGGGGGGGGGGAGTCCCATGGGGATGTTCTGAGGGCATCAGTGCAGCTGCAGGGGGTGGCAGCTGGTCCGGGGGCTGTTGGTGGTCCAGGGTATCCAGGGATGGAGGGGATCCATGAGCTGAGGGAGAAGTGATGGGATCCATGAGCTGAGGGAGAAGTGATGGGATCCATGAGCTGAGGGAGAGGGGATGGATGGATCCATGAGCTGAGGGAGAGGGGATGGAGGGATCCAGGAGCCCAGGGAGAGGGGATGGAGGGATCCATGAGCTGAGGGAGAGGGGATGGAGGGATCCATGAGCTGAGGGAGAGGGGATGGAGGGATCCATGAGCCCAGGGAGAGGGGATGGGATCCATGAGCTGAGGGAGAGGGGATGGATGGATCCATGAGCTGAGGGAGAGGGGATGGAGGGATCCATGAGCCCAGGGAGAGGGGATGGGATCCATGAGCTGAGGGAGAGGGGATGGATGGATCCATGAGCTGAGGGAGAGGGGATGGAGGGATCCATGAGCTGAGGGAGAGGGGATGGAGGGATCCATGAGCTGAGGGAGATGGGATGGAGGGATCCATGAGCTGAGGGAGAGGGGGTGGGATCCATGAGCCCAGGGAGATGGGGTGGAGGAGATCCATGAGCTGAGGGAGACGTGATGGAGGGATCCACGAGCCCAGGGAGAGGTGATGGGGGGGTCAGTGATCCCAGCCTCATCCCAGCTCTCCCGCAGGCTCGGAGCAGTCCCTGAGCGTGCGCAGCCCCGTCTCCACCTGGGCTTACCTGCAGCACCTCCGAGCCATCGACAGCCAGAAGGAATTGCTGCGGCTCTCCCGAGACCTGGAGTCCTGAGGAGGGGCCGGGGGGGTCCGGAGCAGGGATGTGTCCCTGTGGCAGGGGCAGCCCCGGGGCTCTGCTCCCGGTGCCACCGGGCACGGGGCTGCGCTGGAGCCGGGCACCAGGTCCAGGAGCCAGGGGTGGGCGAGGACCAGAGCCACAAGGGGGGTGATGGAGGGATTGTTGGGTGCTGGGCTGCACCCCCCTGTCTTCTCCGTGCCGCAGCTTGGAGTCACTCCCTGTGCTGGCCAAGGGGAGGATGGAGCCCCCCAATGCTGCCCACCCTGGAGGTGCCAGGCTGGAGGATGCCCCTTGCTCCTGGAGGGACTTGGAGCCAGAGCTTCCCTCTGAGCAGGGAGCACCACGTCTGTCCCCATCGGGGTGCAGGGTCGGGCTTGTGCTGCTCTGCCACCCCCCCGGATCCTGGGGGCAGCCCCAGAGGGGACCTGCCCTTCCCTCTGCCCTCTGTGTCCCGTGGGAGGAGCTGCCTGTGTCCCCTGGCCCAGCCTCTGGGAGCTGCACGACCACGGGGAAAGCATCTTGATCCCCTCAGGACTCTTGGGGCTTAAACCAGCCCGAACCTTGGGCTAAGGCAGCCTTCTCCGTGCCTCAGTTTCCCCACATGGATGGGGGCAGGAATAGCACAGGTCCCAGAGGGAAGCTGTGGTGGCCTCGTGCTGGAGGGGACCTGCTCCAGCCATTCCCAACTCACGGCCAGTCTGCTGGGCCCCGAGCAGGACTTTGGGGGAGATATCTTGGAGAGAGGCAGAGCTGGGGTGGGGACCCCCATCCCTCCCCCCAGACCATCTCTGTGTCCATTCCCAGTGCTCTGAGCAGGCCCGGGAGCAGCTGCGGGTCCCGGGACGTGGAGCAGGGCTGCAGGGATTGCTCTGCTCCAGCTCCAGCTGCTTCCAATAAAGTCCCCATCACACCTGGGTCATGTTTGGAGTGATGTAGCCAACTGCAGGATGGGACGTGGGGTCCTGGCTGTTCCCAGGACCCCTGCATCCATCCCAGGACCCCCATGTCCATCATAGGGCTCCCCCTTCTATCCCAGGACTCCCCCATTCATCACAGGACCCTCTTGTCCATCCCTGGACCCCTGTGTCCATTCCAGGACCCCCGTGTCCATCCCAGGTCACCCATGTCCATCCCAGGATCTCTCTCCATCCACCCCAGGACCCCTGTGTCCCCCCCAGTGCAGAGCTTGGCTTTGGGGTTCTCTGCACAGGAGCAGGTGGCCATCCTGGATGGGGACCAGGCTGGGACACCTGGCATCTCCCAGGTTTCTGACCAGGCATGATCCCAGCCCCAAGTGTGTCCAGGCCAGCCAGGGTGAAGCCAAGAGGTGATTCCTGGACCCAACTCGGGCAGCCCCAACCTCACCTTTCCCAGGATGTTTGCCCTAAAGGAACCTTGAAGGAGCTTGTGTGTGGGGAAGGAAGGGTTAAACCAGATGTTTACCAGATGTTTCTGTCAGCCTGAAGGTTGGCTGGGTGGGTCCGTGGATGTCTTGGGGTGGGATGCAGGCCCAGTGGGCTGGCTTGGCAGGAGAAACCTCAGCTCCAGTGGAAAAGTTGACCCTTGTCTGGTTTTCCTGGTGCTGGCAGGGAGGAGCATCCCGTTGGGAAGCTCACTTCCACAAGCCTGTGTCCTCCACCAGCTTTGAGGGGAAGGTCCAGCCCCACCAGCAATTCCCATGGAACTGCCAAAGCCCCATGATGTCCTGAGGGTGAGGGAAAACCTGGAGAATATTCTGGAAAAGGGGAATGAGGCCAAGGGGATGTGGAGAGGAGCGTGAGGGTGGGGATGAAGCTCCATGTCGGGCCAGCTCCAGGGCTTTTGACTCACCATCATCCTGCAACACCCCTCTGAGTAGGGTCACAGGGCTTGGTGACAGCTGGTGACACTGTCCTTCTGTCACCAGGGACTGGCTCTGGGCCATGTCCTGGCACATACCCACATCAACCTCCACAGTGAGGAGCAACTCTCCGCAAGAGGTGGGCTCCACCTCCAACCTCCTCCATGGTGGGCATCCAGCTCCCTCACCTGCTCCATCTCCTGCTCTTCATCTTGGAGGAACAAGATGGATGCACAGTGGCTGTGGCCGTCCATCCAATGTCCACCCCAACGAGGTGGGCTCCTGACCCCCCCCCCTGCCCCCAGGCTTGAGGCTCAGCTGGGGAAGGGTTGGCTGGTGCTTGAGCTGGTTGATGGACTCAACACAGGGTGACACAAGGGTGCCCACAAGAACAAAGCTGCTCTCCAGGAGGACATGTCAGCTGGGTCACCAGCCAGGAAATGACTGAGGGGTGAGAAAGAAGCCAAACCTGGTCCTTATGACACCAAACACACTCTCCTCTGCCAGCTGACACACCCCGGGGGGGGGGTGAGGCTGTTGCAACGCTGCTGTGTCAGCAGGACCAAGTGCAGGCAGCTGCCTGCTCTGCTGGGGGGGGGGGGAGGAACGGCCTCCCCTTGGCTCTGGTGGGGTTTGGAGGTCCATCATCACCTGCCAAGGTGGAGATGCACGAGGAGTCATCCCCTTCTTGGTGGGGAGACCCTGTCCTGGACCTGCTGCTTCTGGTGGTGGAAGCATCATGACATTGTTGGCAGCCAATGTGGCCACCAGCCAAGGAGGGCCCAGGGCTGTTGGCAGAAGCTCCAGGAGCTCCAGGAACCTCTGGCCAGGATGTCTTCCCAGCATCCCACCAGCCCTCCCCAGGACTGGGCCACCCCTGGGTCTGTCACAGGGCACTGGCAAGGAGGTGGAGAAGTGGCTGGTGGAAATTTTTGGGGCTTTGGGTAGGGCTTGTGATGAGGCTTCCTGAGAAACCACGTCACCTCACGAGGAGAAGCCACAAACCTGTGGTGGCCCTTGGGGTGCAGCACCAACAGGTGCTGTTGGTCTCTGCATTATTTTCCAGGAAAGACAAGGAAGGACAAGCCAACCTGGTGGATGGGTTGAAGGTCAGCCCATGCTGGCCCTTGAGGAACCGTAGGAGATGTGTGGAAGAGCTGAACTTCCACAACACCCTCAAGTTTTTGATCCAGCCTCCAGCAGGATGGTGAGTTGGGTCTGGATTGTTTCCCTGGTGTGGTTTGGGGTGCAGAACCTGAGCTGGGTGGTAGAGGGACATGGGTGGAGATGGGCTCAGGGATGATCCACTTAGAAAACAAGGAGGTTGTGCTGTGTCCAGGGACAGTGGGAAGATGCCCTTGGAGGCAGGATGGACACCAACCTGTTCCAGTCTGGTCACTCCCATGCCTTTGGGTGTACTGGTCAGCACATCCAACACTCTCCAGGGCTGGGAAGTGATGGGACATGGTTCCCTCAAGGCTGTGGTAGCATGGAAAGCTGTTTCTCCTGCTGGATACACTAAAACACCCAACATCTGGGAACATACTCCAGTGGGATGCACTGGGCTGAGCCTGGGCTGGTCCTGCTGTGGGTGGAGAAGGAGCTGGTGACCACACCAGGCATGGGCCAAGCTCCTCCTCAGTATTACCTGGGACTGTGGAGGCTCCCTGAAGAAAGGACAGCCCCATGCAGGGTGAGATGGACCAGCTCTGGGCTTGGACCAGCTCTGAGCTTGCCCCAGGAGCAAGACCATGCTGGGATAACCCACCAAAGCCACCCCCTGAGCAGCCCTGAAACTTACAGTCATGTCTTGGGGTTTCCTTGGGCTGCTGGAGGACCTGGAGGCTTCAACCCCAGCTGGGCTGGGCTGTGCCATGAGGGAGGACACGACCTCCAGAGACCACAGCTGAGGAAGGAGAGATCATGACCTTCAATCAACTGGGGAGAAAACGTTGCCCCCAGTGAGCACCAGGTGGACACGGAGGGACTCAGCTGTGGCCCTGATCACCAGCTCACATCTCCAATGGACCTTGCTGGGCTCCAGGTGGGCAACGACCACCCTGAGAAGCTTTTTCCCGTGCTCCTCAACCTCCCCAGGGGCCACGCAGGGGAGGAGTGGAGCAATTCTGGGATACTGGATTTACCAGCCCTCCTCCCACTCCGGGCAGCCTGTAATTAAGCCGTGCACCTTAATGAGTTTTGGCTCGGTTTGGGCGCAGCCCGCGAAACCCGCAATGGCATCAGGCTCCTCCCACCCCTCCGTGCTCCCAGGGGACCCACATATAGGAGGAAGCTCCAGGGAGCACAGTCATTCCCAACCTGCTCCCCAGGATGCTCAGAAACTCCCACCCTGCCATCGGCGGGAGGATGAAGACCTGGATCCTCCTCGTGGGAGCAGGAATAGCCCTGGGCTGCGTCGCTGGCAGTGAGTAATGGAGCTTTGGCAGAGGGGCCAAACCAGCCCGGGAATCCCATGGGAAGGGGATGGAACCTGGACTTGGCAGAGGGGCCAAACCAGCCCTGGAATCCCATGGGAAGGGGATGGAACCTGGACTTGGCAGAGGGGCCAAACCAGCCCTGGGAATCCCATGGGAAAGGGTTGGAGCCTGGACTTGGCAGAGGGGCCAAACCAGCCCGGGAATCCCATGGGAAGGGGATGGAGCCTGGACTTGGCAGAGGGGCCAAACCAGCCCTGGAATCCCATGGGAAGGGGATGGAACCTGGACTTGGCAGAGGGGCCAAACCAGCCCTGGAATCCCATGGGAAGGGGATGGAGCCTGGACTTGGCAGAGGGGCCAAACCAGCCCTGGGAATCCCATGGGAAGGGGATGGAGCCTGGACTTGGCAGAGGGGCCAAACCAGCCCTGGAATCCCATGGGAAGGGGATGGAGCCTGGACTTGGCAGAGGGGCCAAACCAGCCCTGGGAATCCCATGGGAAGGGGATGGAGCCTGGACTTGGCAGAGGGGCCAAACCAGCCCGGGAATCCCATGGGAAAGGGTTGGAGCCTGGACTTGGCAGAGGGGCCAAACCAGCCCTGGAATCCCATGGGAAGGGGTTGGAGCCTGGACTTGGCAGAGGGGCCAAACCAGCCCTGGAATCCCATGGGAAGGAGATGGAACCTGGACTTGGCAGAGGGGCCAAACCAGCCCGGGAATCCCATGGGAAGGGGATGGAACCTGGACTTGGCAGAGGGGCCAAACCAGCCCTGGAATCCCATGGGAAAGGGTTGGAGCCTGGACTTGGCAGAGGGGCCAAACCAGCCCGGGAATCCCATGGGAAGGGGATGGAGCCTGGACTTGGCAGAGGGGCCAAACCAGCCCGGGAATCCCATGGGAAGGGGATGGAGCCTGGACTTGGCAGAGGGGCCAAACCAGCCTGGGAATCCCATGGGAAGGGGATGGAGCCTGGACTTGGCAGAGGGGCCAAACCAGTCCGGGAATCCCATGGGAAGGGGATGGAGCCTGGACTTGGCAGAGGGGCCAAACCAGCCCTGGAATCCCATGGGAAGGGGATGGAGCCTGGACTTGGCAGAGGGGCCAAACCAGCCCTGGAATCCCATGGGAAGGGGATGGAGCCTGGACTTGGCAGAGGGGCCAAACCAGCCCGGGAATCCCATGGGAAGGGGATGGAGCCTGGACTTGGCAGAGGGGCCAAACCAGCCTGGGAATCCCATGGGAAGGAGATGGAACCTGGACTTGGCAGAGGGGCCAAACCAGCCCTGGGAATCCCATGGGAAGGGGATGGAGCCTGGACTTGGCAGAGGGGCCAAACCAGCCCTGGGAATTCCATGGGAAGGGGATGGAGCCTGGACTTGGCAGAGGGGCCAAACCAGCCCGGGAATCCCATGGGAAGGGGATGGAGCCTGGACTTGGCAGAGGGGCCAAACCAGCCCTGGAATCCCATGGGAAGGAGATGGAACCTGGACTTGGCAGAGGGGCCAAACCAGCCCTGGAATCCCATGGGAAAGGGTTGGAGCCTGGACTTGGCAGAGGGGCCAAACCAGCCCTGGAATCCCATGGGAAAGGGTTGGAGCCTGGACTTGGCAGAGGGGCCAAACCAGCCCTGGAATCCCATGGGAAAGGGTTGGAGCCTGGACTTGGCAGAGGGGCCAAACCAGCCTGGGAATCCCATGGGAAGGGGATGGAGCCTGGACTTGGCAGAGGGGCCAAACCAGCCCTGGAATCCCATGGGAAAGGGTTGGAGCCTGGACTTGGCAGAGGGGCCAAACCAGCCCTGGAATCCCATGGGAAGGGGCCAGTGAGGGGCTGGAAGCAGAGGGTGAGGTGGAAGCTGGGCTCTGCTGGGGCAGCCAGTTGGTTTCTCACCACGAGGTTGGACCAAGCAGAGGGAAGGGTGAGGGATGTGCTCATGCTGGAGGGTTTCATCCAGCTCTAGGGTCTCAGCTGGCCAGGACAGTGGTTCATCCTTCTCTTGGAGAGGATGAGACTCTCCCTGGTCTTCAGCCTTGTCCACCAGTCACTTCCTGGCACATCTTGCCGTGCTCTCACCGTCCCAGCCCACCTTCCTCTGGCTCCTCCATCTTCCCACACTGCAGGAGGACCAAGGGAAACCTTTTCCTAAGCCCTTATCCATCATCTCCCCATGGTTGCTGGAGGAACCAATCAGACACTGTGGAAAAAGCACCATGAACTTGGGTCTTTTGCCCTCCGCACTCTGCAGTTCCTACCAGATGACACCAGCTTGGAAGGACAATAAAGAGCAGCTCTGCAGTGACTTGTGGCCACCAAGTTTTGGCTCCGGGTTGGCCAGGATCCTGCGTGTGACTCGGTGCCACCTTCTTGCACAAAAATGGAACTGTCACCTGGTTTCAAGAAGGGAGTTTCATCACTCCTGAGCTGCCCACGGGCTGTGCCTGATGTTCCTGCAGGAGTTGGTTCCCCTCAGGGCTGAAGATGAGGAGTTTGGCCAGGCAAGAAGAGGAGCTTCTGCTGCTGCAAACCAGTCGTTGGGCTGCCATGGTCTAGTGTGAAGTGATTCCAGCTTGGAGGAATAACTGGATTTACTGGGATGCTGGGCAGCTTCACTGGTTTGTGTTGTGGTCTGTTCTTGGCACCTCGTCAGGCTGGAGCTATGGAAGCATCATCCTGATGGACCTGTTGGAGCTGTGACGCATCCACCATGCCACAACCTCCCTTCTCCTCAGCTTGGCAGGGCAGGGGTGGGAATTCTTGCATGATGATCTCCTGAGCACCTTGGCCCAGGGCTATGTGTGGTTTTGGGGGCCAGGAGCATGTTCCAGCCACTGTCCTGTGGCCACAGCCTTGCCAGCTCTCCCAGCAGCCTGTCCCTCCCCTCTAAACTTGACCATCATGAGTGGCCAACTGCTCTGCAGCTGTTGGGGTTCCTGGTGGTGTGAGGAAGAGTGAGGACTAGGAAGAACATCTTCCCTGGGAGGGTGGGGAGACCCTGGGCCAGGGAAGTTGTGGCTGCCCCATCCCTGGAAGTGTTGAAGGGCAGGTTGGATGGGGCTTGGAGCAGCCTGGGCTGGTGGGAGGTGGCCCTGCCCGTGCAGGGGGGTGGGACTGGATGAGCTTGAAGGTCCCTCCAACCCAAACCAGTCTGGGATTCTGTGACCCTCCTGCATCCATCCCCCTGCCCTGCTCACCCTCCCATGCAGGTGGAAGCCTGAGCACCCTGTGTCTGAGTCCCACGGGAATGGGGTGATGCTGAGCTGGCTCCAAGGGCTCCATAAGGACTCCCCAAGGCTCCAAGGGCTCCATAAGGACTCCCCAAGGCTCCAAGGGCTCCATAAGGACTCCCCAAGGCTCCAAGGGCTCCATAAGGACTCCCCAAGGCTCCAAGGGCTCCATAAGGACTCCCCAAGGCTCCAAGGGCTCCATAAGGACTCCCCAAGGCTCCAAGGGCTCCACGGGCTCCACAAGGCTCCAAGGGCTCCATAAGGGCTCCATAAGGACTCCACAAGGCTCCAAGGGCTCCATAAGGACTCCATAAGGACTCCACAAGGCTCCAAGGGCCCCAAGAACTCTACAAGGTCTCTACAAGGTCTCTACAAGGCTCCAAGGGCTCCACAAGTCTATAAGGGCTCCCCAAGGGCTCCAAGGACTCCACAAGTCTCCAAATCCCCACAGGGCTCTCAGCCCTTCTGACTCACCCCCTGCCCGATGTGGGGCTCTGCCGTGACACGCTCCAGCACCACGTGTCCCAGGACTGGGAATGTCTCAGCGGTGAGTGGTGTGTGGGCAGCTCCTGCCTTGCCCAATCCCCCTGGGAATGCTGCTGGAAAATGAGCCTGGATGCGTGATTCAGGCTGACTGTTCCCGACTGCTGCTTTGGGAGCCAGAGGGATCCTGTCCTGGGGACCGGGATCTCAGCTGCCAACCCCACTGGAGCTCCAACCTGGCTGCTCTCCTGCGTGGACTGGTGAGACTGGAGTGTCTGGACACTCACCACCCAAACCATGGATGCCCCTTCCCTCTGCAGCCCTTCCCAGCTCTTCCTGCATCAGCACAAGCAAAGGTGGGACTAAAGTAGCACCAAGGACCTCCAGGAACATCTCAAGCGACTCCCTCCTCCAAACAGCAAGTGGATCTGCAGGAAAGGACCTGGTGGTGAGGAACAGTGTGACCTTGCAGCATGGTCAACCAGCCTGGGCTGGGTGGGGTGAAGAGGTTCTTTCTCTCCCATCAGCACGTGTGGGACCTTGATGATGGGCCTGGCTCTGGGAGGTCACTCCCATCAGGGTTCCTCCAGGGCACGTTTCACCTGCTGGAGTTCAAGGCGGGCAACTCATGTTGGGTGATTGCAGGTTTGCACGAGGGAACAACACCCTTTCCTCCAGGGATCGCTTTATGGGAGCCCAGCTTGGTCAGGACACAGCTCCTCAGGAGGTCCTTGGAGATGGTACTTCAGGACATGGTTTAGTTGCCATGGTGGAGTTGGGTGAATGGCTGGTCTTCATGATCTTGGAGGTCTTCTCCAACCTTAATGATTCTATGAAGTCTCTGGGCTGTCTCTTAGTATAAACCCTACTTGGTCCTCTTCAGCCTTTCCTTGATGGTCAGTGACCATCATCCTCCTGCCACGTGGCCCTTGCACCATTCAAAGCACACCTGGAGCTGCTGCAGATGCTCCATGACACATCCATGGGACAAATAGCTCGGGAAGGAGTTCCTGGTTTTCCCAGCACTGCAGACAGGGCCGTGGTGGGGTTTCAAATCAGGGTGTCAGGAATGTGCCCGGGGAGCTGGCAGGGCCTGGAGTGCTCCTGCTAATCCTGCCCTCAAAAGGGTGACTCAGAAGGAGCCATTAATGGTGGAGAACCAGGAACGTGTTTCCTGGTGTGAAGTGGCCCTGACATGGAGGACATCCATGGCCAAAGAGGGGTGAGCCATGGAGACATGCATCCCAAGGGCTCAGCCAGCCAAAATGCCACCTCAAAACAAAGGATCCCAAAGAGCTCCAGGGCAGGAGCTTGGTCCTTCAGGTTCTCAAAGGTGGGCAGAAGGACGGATGCTCCCAGGTTGGTCACGGGGTAGTTGGGGCAGGATGGTGGGTCCCTCCTGAGAACCAGGCTGTTGTTTCTCTCTCCCAAAGACCTGTACACGGCCCCAGAATCCTGCGAGGGACGCTGTGAGGAGCCCTACAGCAGAGAGGACACGTGCCACTGCCACCCCGAGTGCCGCCGCTACCGCAACTGCTGCCGGGACTACAACTGGCACTGCCACCCCAGTGAGGACCCTGAGGGACTTGGGGGGGGGGGTTGCTCTGCTCCCGAGGCTGCCACAGCCCAGCTGGGAGGTGCTAAGGGGTTGGTGGGACACCTGTGGTTGGTTGTGGCTTCATCCCCCTGAGCTCCTTTTCCCTTTGGCTCCGTGCAGGTGGAGGATGGAGCGAGGAGGCAGAAGGTGCCAGTGGTGAGTAGGTCTGAGGAACCACCAGCCCCCAGTGTCACCTCGCGGGCCTTGGGTGCCACCCACGGCTCTTGGGGACCAATGGCATCGGGGTGTGGGTGGTGGAGAAGGGGCTGAGCTCAGGGAGCTGCTGCATGGAGCAGTGCAGTGCCCGGGAGGTGGGACTGGTGCTTCCCAGCCCATCAGTGCTCACGGAAAGGCTCCCACAGCCTTGGAGACACATCTTGTCCCCAGACAAGAGCCAGTGTAGATTGGGACCCCCTTGTCATCACCCCCTCCCTGGCCCTCAGTGTTCCAGGGTGACATTGATCCCACATGACCCTGGCTTCTCTGGGGGCAGCTGCTCTGCAGCCCCAGGAGCTGCTGCCTGCTCCTGCCAACCTCCTGCCTCTGCTTCCAGAGGGATTCTCCCGGAGCCAAGATGCCATCACGGACCAGGAGCTCCTGCACATCTCGGAGCAGCTTTACCAGGTGGATCACAACAAAGCCCAGCCCACCGATGTCACCATCAACCCCCAGCACCGGGCTGCCCCTGAGGAGACAGGGGACCAGGAGGACCATTCCCCACAGCCGTGAGTGGGCACCAGCGTCCTGGGGGGGTGGCCAGGGGCCACCATGGCAGAGACCAGCCAGAACCTTTGGGGAGGGTCTTTTTACAAGGGTTTGTAGTGAGAGGAGAAAGGGAAATGAATTTCAACTGGAATTGGGGAGATTTAGATCAGACATCAGAAAGGAATTCTTGAGTGTGAGGGTAGTGAGACACTGGCCCAGGTTGCCCAGGGAAGCTGTGGCTGCCCCATCCCTGGAAGTGTTGAAGAGCAGGTTGGATGGGGCTTGGAGCAACCTGGGCTGGTGGGAGGTGTCCCTGCCCATGCAGGGGGTTGGAACCGGATGGTCTTTAAGGTCCCTTCCAACTCAGGCCATTCCATGATTCTATGACCTCTGCTGAGTGCAGGATCTGCTCTCACCCAGACTCTACAAACATGTCAACGAGGAGCTCTTCTCCAAACCCACCTACTCAAGTTTCATTAAACTGCTGGACAACTACCAGAGGGTGACTGGCAGGGAGGAAGAGGTGACAGCAGAGGAGCTGAGGGAGCAGGACATCTTCCTGAAGGAGGTGATGGAAACCGAGCTGATGAAGAAACTCTTTGTCTTCCTCCACCAAAAAAGTGAGTGTGGAGCAGGGGGAATGGGGCCTCTGGACATTGGGCATCCAAAAGGAAAGGTCGAGTTGGGTAGGGGATGATCTGGGAGGATGCAGACTGGAGGAGCTGGAGGAGAGGGCTCTCCACAGCTGGCAGGACATGGGGGGATGCTCCCACTTCTCCTCTTCTCCACCCAACCTTACCTGCAGACCGTTACGGCTCCGAGCAGGAGTTTGTTGCTGATCTGAAGGAGATGTGGTTCGGCCTCTACTCCAGGAGGGACGGCGAGCAGGACTCCAGCGGCTTCGAGCACGTCTTCTCAGGTAGAGCCCGGTGGGATGGGGGTTGAAACCAGGGGGGGCTGGACCAGGGAGCTCAGCCCAGGCTCTCACTTGTGTTCAGGGGAGGTGAAGAAAGGGAAAGTGTCGGGATTTCACAACTGGATCCGCTTCTACCTCCTGGAGAAACGGGGAGTGGTCAACTACTTCAGCCACAACTTCGACGGGCCGGTGAGTGATCTCGGGGGGGATCCACACCAGCTGGAAGCATCCCAGATATGCTGCATCCCAAATGGGAATGCATCAGGGATGCTCACCCTGCCATGGTCCCTCTGTCTCCCTGGGATGGAGGAAGGGTGAGAAGGTCAAGCAAAGACAATGCAATGGGCCAAAGGGGCTCCCAGGGCACAGGTGAGAGATTGGAGGTTCAGAGGAGCATGGAATCCCAGACTGGTTTGGGTTGGAGGGACCTTCAAGCTCATCCAGATCCAACCCCCTGCATGGGCAGGGACACCTCCCACCAGCCCAGGTTGCTCCAAGCCCCATCCAACCTGCCCTTCAACACTGCCAGGGATGGGACAGCCACAGCTTCTTTGAGCAACCTGGCCCAGAGTCTCACCACCCTCACAGGGAAGATTTTCTTCCTCATGTCCAACCTCAGTCTCCCCAATTCCAGTTTAAAACCATTCCCACTTGTCCTGTCACTACACACCCTCTAAAAAGTTGGGGGGGCTCTGTCTGGTGGCCCCTCAAACCATCTGAAAGCTGCTCTGGATCTGTCCCTGGAGAGGGTGTGTTGATGCTCACCTTTCCATGGAGATGGGCTTTGCTTGAATTCCCTGCCCCGCTGCCCCTGGAGCCAAGGGGAGCTGGGGCTCTGATCCCTGAACCCCCTTTTCCCAGTGGGACACGTACCCCGATGTGCTGGGGCTGCAGTTCAGCTGGGATGGCTTCTACAAGGAGGTGGGTTCTGCCTTCATTGGCTCCAGCCCCGAGTTTGAGTTTGGCCTCTACACCCTGTGCTTCATCGCGCGTCCTGGGAGGGCGTGAGTACCTGTCCATGTCCATCTGTCCATGTCCCTCTGTCCATCCTCTGGCCATGGAGCCAGGGGTGGGGTCAGGGGTGGGAGCAGGGCTGGTGTGGGGACACCAAGAGCATCTTGGAGATGTGATTGTGGGACAAGAGGCTCAGGGGTGGATCAGGGTTTGTGTGGGGACACCAAGAGCATCCTGGAGATGTGATTGTGGGACAAGAGGCTCAGGGGTGGATCAGGGTTTGTGTGGGGACACCAAGAGCATCCTGGAGATGTGACTACAGGGCTCACAGATGGAGCAGGGCTGGTGGGGGGACACTGAGTGTCCTGGAGATACAATTGTGGGGCTCAGGGATGGATCAGGACTCGGGTGGGGACACCAGGAGCATCCTGGAGATGTGATTGTGGGACAAGAGGCTCAGGGATGGAGTGGGGCTGGTGTGGGGACACCAAGAGCATCCTGGAGATACAATTGTGGGCCTCAGAGGTGGAGCAGGGCTATGACAGAGACTGTGTCCCCACAGGTGTCACCTGAGCCTTGGTGGCCACAGACTCAGCATCCAGACCTACCCCTGGACCAAATCCACCTACGGCCACGGCAGGAAGTTCATTGCCACGGCCTACGTGATCTCCTCCTGAGGTCAGGGGGTCAGGGGGGGACTGACCCTGCTTGGGAGCCCTGGGCTGCCCCACACCAGTGCCCACAGCACTGGGCAGGACTGGTCCTGCTGGGGGAGGCAGATGGCAGGACCAGGGCAGGGGACCACAGGGACCTGGGCAGGATGGTGGTGGCCCTGCCCCGCTTGGAGACAGTGAGAGGGTGGAGGCTGTGGTCCCCCCAGGTCCCATCATGGTCATGGTCCCCAGCAGAAGAGCAGGGGGAAGAGAGGGACTTGGGGTGGGAAGTGGCACCCCCAGGAGAAATAAACACTGAATCTGGATGGAGAAGTGGTTCCTGCTCACCGGCACGTCCCCATCACCTCTGGGCAAGGACAGGGTGGGTGTTGGGACCTAAAATTGTCCCCTTTTGTCCACCCCTGCACCCAGCTCCTCTGGCTGCCAGGGCTCAGTCTCTCTCCCCCCATGCCCCAGCCCCACGGAGCTGCCCAGGGGTCCTATTCCCAGGAATTGTCCCACTTGGGGACCAAGGAGACACGAATTGTCCCACTTGGGGACCAAGGAGACACCTCTGGGTCACCATCCCCAAGGCAGCCCCTCCCTGGGGACCATCAGGGGGGAGTTTGGGTCTGTGGTGGGTGCATCCTCCCTCCTCACCCAGCTGGGCTCTCTCCGGGGGCCACAGGTCCCCAGAGACCCCCCCCAGCCCTGCACCCAGAGTTGGGAATGCTCAGGGCTCCAGGTGTGGAGCTCAGCACCGTGCTCTGGGGGACAAATCCAGAGCTCGGAGGGACAGCTCAGCAGTGGCACCCCCAGGATGAGACCCCAGAATGAGACCCACCATAACTCCTTTCACCGGCCCCCAGCTGGGCCAGGGGGATGATGCCCCAAGCTCCTGACCAGCCCCATCACTGCCTGATGCCACCCCCCCAACCCAGGATGATGGGGTCCCATCATGCCCCCTTACTCTCAGCCCCTTTTCCTGCTTAACCCCCAGACTGGGGCTGGGGGTGGGCAGGGGGGTCACCAGCTCAGCTCAGCCCCCCCAATCCCCTCCTGCCTGCACCCCTGGGTGGGGTTGGGCAGGACAGGCCCGGGGGGGGGGGCACCAGCTCAGCTCAGCCCCCCCAATCCCCTCCTGCCTGCACCCCTGGGCTGGATTGGGCAGGACAGGCGGGGTGGGGGGGGGCACCAGCTCTGCTCAGCCCCCCCCCCATCCCCTCCTGCCTGCACCCCCGGGCTGGGTGGGAGGGGGCAGCAGCCGGGGGTCCCAGGGTGCAGGAGCTGCTGCTGGCAGGGCCGGGGGGAGTTGGGCTGCCTGGCAGATGGTCGCTGCAACAGTTCCAGGCTCGGGCTGGGAGTCCCTGCACCATCTGTCAGGGGTCACAGGTGACCCCCAAACCCCGCCGCGGGGGGGGGAGGAGGGGGTGGTGGGGCCGGGGATGGGGGGGGCGGGGCATGCCAGAGCTTGATTTGTAGAAATGCACTGGGAAACTGGGGGAGAGGCAGTTTGGGGGGGGACCCGGGATGGGTGCAGGTCACCCCTCCTTGTTGTCTTCCACCCCAACATCTCTCCTGTCCCATACCCAGGACCTGGGGTGCAGCAGGGGGGGTGGCAGAGCTGGGGGGGTTAAGTGGTGGGTTCAAGAGCTGTGGGGCAGCCCCGGGCCCTGGCCAAGGTGGCTTGTGGCAGCCAGTGGCTACTGCCCCGGGGGGTGGCTTGTGGGGGGCAGATGGCAAGGGCAGAGCCCAGCCTGGCCACAGGACCAGGGGCCTCCAGGACCCTCACCCTTCCCAGGGGGCTCCAGGACCTTCATCCCTCCCAGGGCCCATCCCGAAGGCTTTACCAGAGCCATGGAGGCAGGGGGTGGCTGCTGCTGGCTCCGGGGCTGCCCTGGCACAGGACCCAGTTCCTCCTCCTGGTTCTGTATCCCTCAACCCCCTCCCATTCCTGCCCTCCCTCCCCCCCCGATGCCAAACCAGCCCATTGGGGAGAACCCCCGTGCCCCCAGGCATCATGGACCCCCACCCATGGGTCCCCCCCACCCCATCGATGCCAGCCCTTTGCCCAGGGCTGGGGAGCTGCTTTTCCAACACCTGTTTCTGGGATGAACAGAGACAAAACCTGGCGGAGAAAGGTCACCCACCCTGGCCTGGGGTGTCGTTGGGGGACAGAGACTGACCAGTGCTTGGAGCTGTTCTGGTGGTGCTGGGGAGCTGCTCCATCCTTCATCCTCATCCAGAAGAAAAAGGACCCCCCCTGGTTGCTGCAAGCCCTGGGGGAGCAAGGAGAGATGAGCTGGGCACTTTTCTGGGTATCTGCTGTCCCCCTGCCCCTCTCCTTTCCGGGGGGGGCTCCAGCTCATGAGCAAAAGAAAGCTGGGGCTCCCCGTACCCCCACACCACATCCCCCCCCCCCCTGCTGCTGGCCAGGACACCACAGCACCCACTCCACCCCCTGGGGACAGCACATCCCTCCCCATCATTGTGCCCTGGGGTCCAGCTCCCGGGACAGGCTCCCTGGGTGCCAGGGGAGCAGCAGGGCCAGACCCACCCCCCCCCCCATCCCAGCTTCACCCCAAGTGTTGGGAAATGGAACAAAACGAGCAGAGAAGAAAGGGGAAGGGCAGGAGAGGAGGGGCAGGTGTCAGCAAGCTGCCTCCAGCCATCTGTTGCCAGCTCAGGGACTCCAGGGCCCCCCCAGCCCTGTGCCTGACAGGGACAACGCTGGCTCTCGGGAGGGGGGGGGGGATACACATGACACTGCACGGTCGCATCCCCCACCTGAGCACAGCAGCGTTGGGGACTTTGGGAGGGGGATGCTGGGCCTCCCACCGAGGGGCTGGGGGGCTGCCTGGGCACCTTGGCCCAGCTGAGCACAGGGGGAGGCTCAGGCGACCACTGCCCCCAGCTCCCTGGGGCAGGGGGGGGTCAGGGCACCCCCTGGGCTCCCCCCAAAACTGTCTGGCCAGATGTGCCCCCTCCTCGGGCACAGGGCCAGGGCTTGGGCTCCTTCACCTCATCGAGACCAAAAACCTCCCTCTGGGATTTATCCTAGCACGGATCACAGCGGCCCAGGCGGTCCAGGGGAGGGGTCTGGACAGCCCTGGCTGCCCCCACCAGTTCCTGCCCATTAGAGCTTTTGCAAAAATAAGGATGAGGAGGGTCAGGGCTCCATCTGAGCCCCCGGAAGGCAAAGCCTGCTGCATTATACCCTAATCCTCGAGGCCTCGGGGACGGTGGCTCTGAGTGGGGGCTCCCTAATCCCCCCCGTAAGCGATACGGCACTAACTGCCCCGATGGGACTCCGGCCACATCTGGCAGGAGAGCGCGGGGGCTGCCCGGCTGTGCCTTTGCTAAGAGGATGAGGAGGCAGAGGGGAAGCTGTTCGACCATTTACCCCGCGGGCACTTCTTGATCCGCCGCGATCCGCTGTCGGGAGCGCTTCCCTCCCGCATCCCTCCTGCCTGGAGCAGCACCGCTGGGATCCTGCTGCAAAAAAAGTCTGGTGTGGATGCGACCACCTCCCCACACCCCCCTCCCCTTCCCGGAGCTCAGTCCTTCAAGGGGGGCAGAAATTCCTCCCCCGACCAGCCCCAGTCCCGGGAAACTGGTGGAGGGGGAGGGAGATGCCGTTCGGACCTCGGGAAGCTCCGAGATGGCTCAGAAATGCTCCGTCCCAGCCCTGAGCACAAATTAACTGAGAAAATGACTCAAAACAACCCAAACCACCTGCATGGGGGGCTCCGGGAGCAGCCGGCTGGAAGGGACCCCGGGGCAGCGTCCTCCGTCTCCCCCAGCCCCCCTCCCCGTGGTCGAGTCCGGCTGCGGCCCGGGGGCCAGCCAGGGTCTGGGCAGGGGAAATCCCCCTTTTCCAGGCACTCATCCTGAGGAGCGAAGGGATGGGGGAGAGCAGGGACCCCCCCCCCCCCCTCTCCGTCCCGAGCAGCCGGGGAGGGGGCACGGAGCGTCGCTGGCAGCTGGGCCGGGGCCGCCCCCGGGGCAGAGGTTAACGAGCGGGGGGCGGGGGCGGCCGTTGCTCCATATGGACCCGCCAGTGGCTGCGGGGGGGGACGGCGCGTGCCAGCGTCCTGCCCCGCGTGGGGGGCGAGGGGGGCTCGACCCTCTCTCCCTGCCCGCCCTGCCACAGGTCACCCCCATATGGAGGGTCAGGGCAGAGATACCCCGGTCTGGAGCTGGTCTCTCCATCCCTCCAACATTCCTCCCACATTCCTTCTGCATCCCTCCTGCATCCTTCTCCCATCCTTCCCATCCCTCCTGCATCCTTCTCCCATCCTTCCCATTCCTCCTGCATCCCTCCCACATTCCTTCTGCATCCCTCCTGCATCCTTCTCCCATCCTTCCCATCCCTCCTGCATCCTTCTCCCATCCTTCCCATCCCTCCTGCATCCTTCTCCCATCCTTCCCATTCCTCCTGCATCCCTCCCACATTCCTTCTGCATCCCTCCTGCATCCTTCTCCCATCCCTCTTGCATCCTTCTCCCATCCTTCCCATTCCTCCTGCATCCCTTCCATCCCTCCTGCATCCCTTCCATCCCTCCTGCATCCCTTCCATCCCTCCTGCATCTCTCTCCCATCCCTCCTGCATCTCTCTCCCATCCCTCCTGCATCTCTCTCCCATCCCTCCTGCATCCCTTCCATCCTTCCTGCATCTCTCTCCCATCCCTCCTGCATCTCTCTCCCATCCTTCCCATCCCTCTTGCGTCCCTTCCATCCCTCCTGCATCCCTTCCATCCCTCCTGCGTCTCTCTCCCATCCTTCCCATCCCTCTCGCATCCCTCTCCCATCCCTTCCACCCCAGGGATGCTCTCCCTATCACCAAATTACCACCGCCAAGGAAAACCAGGACCCCAACGTGTCACCCGGGGGCGGGAGGTCCCAACACCCCGGGGTGGGATCACGGCGAGGACCAAACCCCCCACACTCCCCCCCCACCAAGGCGGGGTGTCCCCGCTGCCACAAGCCGGGTCCGGCCGTTGGAGGGACGAGCCGAGGTCGCGTCCGTTGCCCCCAACTAACGGCCTGGGGAGGGGGTCTCTGAGCCCCCCCTGCACCTTCCTCCTGCTCCCGGCGGGGACGCCGAGCAGCCAACTGTTCCCCGCCGAGGCCGGGGGGCTGCAGCCCGGCCTAATCCAATCCATCAGGGGGGTAATGAGCTATGAAAGTGCGGATTCAATTAAGGGGGATTGCGAGGGAAGGCAGAGCCCGGCGGCAGACGGAGAAAGGAGCCGCTCCCCGCTGAAAGGCTCCATCTGTGCCGCCCCATCCCCTCTTTGTGCTCCCTGAAAGAGCCGACGCGGCACAAAAGCAGCCGAGTTCCCGGCGGGAGCCATCCCGGCAGCCCTGGAGGGGGGAAACTGAGGCACGGGACGGTTAAAAGGAGCAGCTTATGGCACCCGGGGTTTGGAGGGTGAATCTCTCGGTGGTGGCTGCAAGCTCGTTTGTGGGTGATTTCATTGGTATTTGGGAGGTTTGGGGAGGGCTCCCTGCTCCTGTGATCTCCTGCCAAAATCCCAGCATGGCTGTTTCATCATCATGGAATGGTTTGAGTTGGAGGCAACCTTCAAGACCATCTACTTCCAACCCCCCTGCATGGCCAGGGACACCTCCCACCAGCCCAGGTTGCTCCAAGCCCCATCCAACCTGCTCTTCAACACTTCCAGGGATGGGGCAGCCACAACTTCCATGAGCAACTTGCCAGGGGCAGCACAGGGAGGGGGTGGCAGGATGAGTCCCCCAGTTTTAGGTGTCCTCAGGGCTGGTCCTGGTGCCACCTGCATCCCAACACCATGGGGAGGCTTCATGATTCCCTTGGGCGGGTGACATCCCAGTGTCCCCCTCAGCGTCCAGGTACTTCAGGAGCTGCCACCAGCTTGGGCACCTCCTGGGCACAAACCCAACAACTTTAACCCGCTGCAGAAACCCACATGGAGTCACCACCCCGGGAGAACCGGTGCCTCAGTTTCCCCCTCACTGGGCTGGAAACACACACACCCCCCCCCCCCCCCCCCCCAAGACCTCTTCACCCGAGAGGCTCCCGCCTGATTACAACTTGGGAGGGATTGGGCCAGGGACGAGTTTAAAGACAGGATTATTCCTGTACAAATTCTGATTAAACCGTCCCCAAACCCTCCTGCTACAAGATTAAGCCGAGCTCTAATCTCACCCGAGCAGCAAGACTTCGTCAATAACTCCAAATCTCTCTGCTGTTGGTTTATCTGGTGGGGATTAAGCTGGGAGGGGCCTGAACTTGTATTATAATATTAAAAAAGATAATAAAATCCAGCCCTGTGTGTGTATCCCCTGGCCAGTGTGTGACAGCTGCCACCTCCCACCTCTCAGCCCGGGATGGGGGTGAACAAAACGTCCAGTGCCACCCAGATGCCAGGGTGGGCTCAGGGTTGTCCAGGGCTGCCTGTCCCTTCCCCACACTGCCTGTCCCTGCCTGTGCTGCCTGTCCCTTCCCTGCCCATCCTTTCCCTGCCTGTCCCTTCCCTGCCCGTCCCTGCTGAGCTGCTCCTCTGCCAGGATGGGGGGGATGCATCCCCGCTCCCTCCAAAAGGAACTCGGGGTCCTCCCTCACCTTGACCACCCCTCCCTGCACTCCAGACAGGGTCAGACTCGGTTCATGGTGTTATCTGTGTCCCTTTCTGCATTGTCACCCCCCCCCCCCCCCCCCGGCTCTGCTCCGGGCACTGAAGAGGGACTCAGGAGGGAGGGGACCCTGGATTAGTATTGCCCAGGGGTGCATCCATCAGGGATGTCCTGAGATTCCTCAGAGTCCAGGGAATGAGGGTGACACCCCTCCCAGCCACACAACAGTCCCTCTTGGTCACCTTGAGCTCCCCAGGGGGTCAGCCAGCCCACCAGGACCCTCTCCAGCACGGGGCCAAGACCACGTTCCAGGACCCTTTGCCAGCAGTGAAACCCCTTTGGGTGCCAGGAGACCCCGCAGCACCTTTAGAGCCCAGAGCAGGGGGGATGGGGAAGGCTGGGAGAGCTGGGATGGTCCCCTGGGATACTCCAGCCATGGCTGGACCCAGCAGATGCCAGGGGAACGTTTCCATTAATCCCTTGGACTGGTCCCTGCTCAGCAAACACCCTGGACAGCTTTGCAAACAGCTTGGACCCGATGGGAGCTCAGGGCTCAGCGGAGCCAGCGCCGGGATTTGGGACAATTACCCACCCCCGCACTGGTGGGAGGCTCTGGAGGAGCCAGTGGGATGAGGAACTGGGTCCCATCTCCCCTGTGTGCAATGTGGGAAGGGGATCTCACCCCCCCCTCCTCCCCCAGGGTTCCCCGGGCAGGGTGGGGGTTGCAGCAGGGTGCTGGAGCACCCACAGGTCCCTCGTTAGATGAGGTGCAGCCCCCAAAGCTCACAGGAGCCTGAGATGGTCCAGCTGGGATCCTGTGGCTGAGGCTGCCCAGGCTCTTCTCCCAGGCATCCATTCCAGGGGTTCAATCTCCACTGCCTGGTCCCATCCTCCCAAGACCAGGGTGACAGGAACCCCCCCAGACACGGCTCCAGGACTCGGTGGAACACAGAGCAGATGGACAGGAGGACACTGGATGCTTCAAGGATGGGGACACCCCAGGCACAGCCGTGCCCAGGAGCAACACCACAGACTCCTGGAAAGAAGAGGCTGATCCTGAAGGCACCAACCCAACTGGCCCATCGATGTCTGGTGGGTCCAGACAAGCTGCATCCTGACCCATCCCAGCTTCTCCAGGGTGGAGCATGGTGCCACCACCTTGATCCCCTTGGGACCACGAGTGGCTCCTCTCCCACTCGCCCACCCTGATCAGGAAGAAAGTTGGTTGCCAAAAGCTGATGTCCCCGATGGGGAAAAGACGATTAACTCCAGAATCAACAGCCTGAGATTTCGGCTTAGTGGGAAAATCCTGGTGGTTTCCCAAGCCGGGCACATTAGGAGCTCAGTGGCTCCCGACGTTATCAGATTACAAACAATATCAGAATTACAGCTTTTAAATCTGGGCTTTAAAAAGACTTAACAATTATACAGCTCCGGGTGCTCCCACCCTGCTGGGGAAACCAGGGCAACCTGGGGCCAGGACCCTAAGAGGGAAGAACTGCTCCCAGTTGGGGTTTTTCCATGGGTGCCACCAGCTGGCACTGGACACCCCAACCATGGAACACCCCAGAGGGGATGAGGGGCAACACATCCCTACCCTGGGGTCTCCTCCACCTGCCCAGGGAAGGATGGTGGAGGAAGTTGTTCCCAAGCAGCCTTTCCAGCTCTGGTGGTCACCCTGCACCTCCCATGTTCCCCAAATGGCTTTTGCCTCCCAATATCCTTAAAAAAAAAGAGGCCTGGTTTCCAGCCAGTTCCCTGCAGAGCTGGGATCCCAGAGAGGGGCTGCAGGAGGGGCTCTGCCACCCAAGCTGACCCCCACATGGGCTGGATGGAGACCTTGGTGGCTGTAGAAGCCCAAGAGGTGTCCAGGGTTGTCCCTGTGCTGCACCCAAAACTCACCCAGCCACTGGAGATGGACCCCGAGAAGTTCTGGAAGCTGCTCCAGCCTCCCTAGGCCTTCTTCCAGGAGACAGAGCATCCCCCAATCCCAGCTGTGGGAGGGAGGGGAGTTTTTAACAAGGGCTCCTTTGGTTTAGGTCCTAATTAGTCATTAAGGTCACCTGAGTTCCCCACCGGTTCCTGGGGAGCGTGGGGCGCAGTGAGTGCGTCAGTTCTCAGCTCCTCCGTGTCCTGCAGAGCCCCGCGGGACTCAAAGAAACCCAAATGCTGGACCCTGGAGCTCCCTACGGACCCCTCACCCTCCGGACACCCCCCCCCCCCGGGGTTGTCTCCTCGTCCAACCCCCCCCCCCCCCCTCACCGGGGGGGCAGCTGTGCCCCTGCAGCGTTTGCCCCCAGCCTGGCTCGGCTCTCTGCCCTCTTGGCAGGGGCCGGGGTTGTTGGAAGGGGCCGTTCCCGGCTGTCACACGCCCCCCGGGGGACCTGGCACCGAGAGGGATTGGCCACTGCCAGGGAGCCAAGGGGACGGGGAAGGGGGGACACGGGGGGGGGGAGACACAGGGGCACAGCTGGACCCTGGGCACCGGTGGGCAGCCTGGCCTCGCCGCGGCTCCCAGAGCATCGGGGAGGATTGGGGGGGGGGGTCCCGCTGCCGTGGCGGGGTGTCCAGGGGGTCCCACTGCCGGAGGGGGGGGGTCCACAAGCGTGTGCGTGTCCAGGGGGGGTCCTGCTGCCGGATGAGGGGGGGGTGCACATGCATGTGCGTGTGTCTGTGGGGGTTCGGGCTGGGGGGGGGGGGGTTGGGGGGGCGGGATTTGAGCGGTGCAGGGCTGTTGGGTGGGGGCTCTGGGGTGGGGAGGGGTCTGGGTGCTCAGATGTCTTTCTTCCATCTGTGAGCACGTCCCCCTGTGCACACGCGTGCACGTGTCGGGGGGGTCGGGGTGCACGTGTGTGCGGTGCACATGGGCTGGGAGGGGGGGTCCCCACTGCCACTGGCTGCAGGAACCCCCCCACACACACAGGGGACAGACTGGGGCAAGGTGACCCCATCCCCTGGGTAGGTGCACCCCAAAAGAGGTGCCCCCCACCCAAGCCCACTCCCCAAAGCAGCTGCTCGGGGGACACACAAGGTCCCTTTCCCCTCCCAGCCACCCCCTGCCCCCCTCCTCTCCCCAACACCCCCCCTCAGCTCAGGGAGGGGCCACCGTGTCCCCCCCAACCCTCAGCAGCATGGCTGCAGCTGCGGGTCCCCCCCAAGAGCCCCCCCAGATCCCCCCCGCCCTGAGCCAGGCACAGCTTGCAGGGACCAGGAGCTGGGAGAAGATCCCACCGGACCCTCGGCAGCAGCAGGAGGAGGGGGGGGGGGGACAGAGGGACACTGAGGGGGGGGGGGGAACGGGGGGACACCGAGACATGCGAGGACACGTGGAGTGTGGGTCCCCAATGCTCCACGTGTCCTCACACGTCTCAGTGTCCCCCCATCCCCCCCCCCCAGCTGTTTTTTGTGTTCCCCCCCATCCCTCTGGAGATCCCCCTCCCCAGGGACTCCCGTGGCCACCACCAACCCATGGACCCCAGCCCCAAGGTTTGGGGACCCCAGCACAGAGCCAAGAAGGAGTCAGATCTTCTCCTTCCCCCAACGTCAAAGCCCGCAGAGACACCAACCCTGGAGGAGAAGCTGCTTGAAACAAGACCACAACCTTTATTTGAGCTAAAAAAACCCCAATTCTGGTGGGTTTTCTTCTTTACAAAAGGATAAATATCTCTCAGTACAAAAGGGAAGAAGCCCCCAGGACCCAGGGGCTGGGGCAGGGACCTCAGGAGCTCAACATTCCCAAGTCTATACCAAAAAAACAAAAACAAAAAACCCACTCAAACCTTCCAAAGAACTTCTTCAAAACGGGGAGGTTTGGCCAGTTGGGCCAAGTGGGATCATCCCAAAGAGTTGCCTGGATTTTCTGGATATCAACAAATTGTTGCATAGGCTTGAAAAAAATTATTGCTAAAATACCCCGGGAGGTGTTGGGCACCATCAGCCTCCAAAAAAATCCACATCGTGGCCATGAAATGTGGATGGATCCCCCCCCCACCGCCCCCCAACCCCCCGGGGTGAAATCCTGGGGTCTTGTCACCCCCCAAAAAAATTAGAGGGTGTAGGAGAAAAATAAGAATAAATTAAATAAATAGCGTAAATGAACGGCTAATAAATAACCCTGGAGCCACAGGGCTGCCAAAACCACGAGGTCTCCACGAAGACGAAGGGTTTGGGAGACACCTGGGAAGGGAGGAGGTTCTTCAGCATGTTCCACAGCTCGTGGGAAATGGAAGGAAATAAATTAGACGCCCCCCCACACCCCCCCCCCCCAACCCACAGAAAGCAAATAATAAATAAAGCAGGAAATGAAGACACGCTTCTTTTGGCAGGATGGCTTCAGGAGACAGGTGGGGACACGTGACGCTACGAACGGTTAGAAGAGGTGGCCCCAGTGAGGGTCCAGCTGAGAGCTGCTCTTCCAGCCAGGAGGTTTGTGCTCTGAAGAGCCACCAGTGCCTCAGCGAGGGGTCAGGGTCCTTGTGGTGATCATCTCATGGTGGTTGTAGGTCTCAAGTGAGGGTTGAGGCTCAGGAGAGGACAGGCAGCCATGGAGGGACCATCATGGAGAAGTTCTGAGCCTGGCTGGACCATGAGTCCATCCTTGGATGATTCAGTGGTAGCAAAGATGAGGTTCTCTGTTGGGTGGGAGTTTCAAGGAGGAGCAACTGTGGTGGTCTTCTGCAAGTGGTCCAGATCGTTCCCGCCTCTGCCAGCCCTTGTGGCCATGGTTGGACTCAGAAGACCATGGCCCCACCAGGGCATGTGGAAGGGGAACTGCTCATCCCAAGGGGTAGGAGGGGCTTGTCTCCACCCAGCGTGACACAGAGGTGTCCCCAAGCCCCACCACCCCATGGAGAGAGGGAAAGGACCCGAAACCTCTTGGCAATGGATGATCCCAAGTGCTGGAGTGCGTTTAGGAGGAAAGTCCTGCATGGTGAAGCCACCTTTAGGAGCATCTCTGGGGGACTGGCTCAGCTTTCAGCAGTGGCTGCTTGGAGTTGAGCTGTAAGGAAGGGTTCACCTGGCTCCTGGGAACAGGGAGGTGGCACCAGCACAGACCTGGTGGGAGAGGACAGGAGAACCAACTGAACCTTTCACAGCAACGTCCTGCAGAGATGCTCCGAGATCCTCACTCTGGTGGTGTCCGTCCCACAAACAGTTCCACGATGGGGCCAGAACTTCTCTTGGCCTCAAGAACTTGGGTCTGAGGGGGCTTCACTACTCGTTGAAGATGGTGTTGAGCTGGGGCCCGGCCATGTGGTGGGGGTAGGACTCGTAGCTCATGTCTATGGGGATATCATAGCGGGGGACAGAGGTTTGGAAGTGAGAGGCATGTCCATGGGCTCCAGCCAGGCTGACAGAAGGGTAGTGGGCCATGAAGGTGTAGGACTTCTCCAGGTCTGGAGACCCATCTTGCTTCAAGGAGAAGTTCCCACTGATGCTGAGGGGTGGTGTCAGGGGACCCTCATAGGGGGGAGTGGTGCAGTCAGAGAGATGGTTTCCAAAGGAAGCGTCCACCAAGGTCTTGAAGGTTGGAGGCTTCAAGTGCAGCAGGTGGGTTTCCATGGTCCCGTAGGGTGGGCTTGGGAGCCCAGGGGACTGGTAGCTGAAGGAGTGGCTGGATATGGCCGAGTCACACACCGCAGACTTTTCTTCATGCTTCTCCAGGAACAAGGTCTGAGGTCCCAGCTGCAGACATCCAGCCACCAGGTTGCTGGTGGGCTGGGACAAGCCCTTGCAGAGCATCTCCACAAAGCTCTTCCCTTCTGGAGTCTGCCCGGTCTCCAGCACCTCTGACAGAGCCCAGATGTAGTTCCTGGCCAACCTCAACGTCTCAATCTTGGACAATTTCTGAGTCTTGGAGTAGCAGGGCATCACCCTCCTCAGGTTGTCCAGAGCATCATTCAGCCCGTGCATCCTCGTGCGCTCCCGGGCATTGGCCTTGACCCGCCGGGCCCTGAACCTCTCCAGCCTTGCCTTGGTCATCTTCTTCTTCTTTGGTCCCCTTCTCTTCGGCTTTTCCCCATCCTCCTCCTCCTCTTCTTCCTCGATGCTGTCATGCTCTTCATTCAAGCCAGACATCAACCCAAAAGGACCTGGCCTGCTGTCCTCTTCCTTCAGCTCATCTTTGGAGCTCAACGTTTCATCCATCCAGGCTTGGGTGCTCACAAGCTCTGCCATCTCTTTGGGCTTGGTGGATGTCTTGGTCATCTCTGATCTCTGCAACAAGGGGACAAGGAGACATTAACTAATTCCAGCAGGAAAGTCACTCGACATGCTGAGGGTGTTAGGAACTGGGGTTGAAATTCTCTTCCAGAAGCATCAACTGCTTTCTGTCCACTAGTGGTACCTACAGAATCTGTTTATCCATCATCTACCTACAAGAAGTTCTGCTGATGTTTTAGGGAGCCACTGAAGCCTCTCCCTGGACCATCAGCTCCTTTCCAGGGCTTCCAACAATGCAACACTGGGGTTATTCCCTCTCACGAGCCCCTACCCTGGTGGCTTCAACCCTGGTTGTCACGTTGCCTGAAGGTAAAGGTCCTCTGCTGAGCCCCCTCTGGAGCTCTTCTACCCTGACCAGGTTTGCTTCAACCTTCGTCTCCCTCTGCCCTGTGGACACAGTCACACAGCACTAACGAGCTGGGGTTTAACGAGCCCCCCAAATCCTCATCCTGCCCGACCCCTTTCATGAAGCTTTAGCATCTAAGCAGCTTTGCTGGACCTGCACTGCCCAAGCCAAGCCCCAGCCCCACCACCTTGTCCACCCTACATGGAAGAATCCCATTTTTAATACCTGTGATGGGGCAGGATTGGGGTGTTAATTGCTGCCTGAAGCCATCGTGTCCCCAATTAACTCTTGGGAAGAGCCCTGGGGGTTTGTCAGACTCTTGGAAAGGTGGTGAAGGACCATCTTGGGGGAGAATGGATGGGTCTGGTTGAGCCAGGATGGAGCAGGTTTAAACACCTTCTGCCAGAGTCCTGGTGGGACCACAGGGCTGCACCCAGAAATGGCTTCAGATCCCCCCCAGGTTGTCCCGGGTTTTCCTCCATCCTTAGGGATCTATCCCAAGAGCCTCATCCCCACCCACAGCTCCTGTCCCTCATCACTCCTGTCCACCAGAAGTCAGCCCAGAAGAAAATCACCAGGTTTGGTGTCCCACCAGCCTGGTGTCTTCCCCCCTTCCCTGCCCTCCGTGGCACAGCGTTCCCATCAGAGCGTTCCAGGAGGTTTTTCTCTTTGGAATTCCAGTGGGAATTTTTTAGGGATTTTGCTCCCTTTCTCCAGAATGTTGAATTAAAAAAAAAAACAACACAGGAAAAGTAGACAAAGAACTGCCCAGTGAAGTGGCTTCAAGTTTCCCAATTTCCCAAGTAAGGAGACAGTGGGAATCCACTGTGAACTGGGAAGCTTGTTCAGCTCCTTATTTCGGACATCTTTCCTTTTCCAACATCTCCATTCCCCATCGTCTGCAAGAACCTCAAGAAATCCACCACAGGGCGAGAAACTGAGCCAAAAATCTCATTTTCCAGCTGGGCTGGTTCAGCTCAGAGCCCATGGAGATGCCACCAGGCACCGAGCTCATCTCCCAAAATCAAGGGGGTTCAATTTCTGTAGGACCAGGAACTATGTTTCCTTTCTCCAGAGGACAAAGACCAACTGACTCCAGCCCTGAGATGAAGACCCCAACCCTGGGCAGGGCCCCCCCCAAAGTAGAAGACACAGAAAGGTCTGGAGAGGAGGGTGCAGGGAAGGTGCTGGGAATCAAATGGGCAGTTGGGGCTGGGAATTCCTCATGGAGAGGGGCAGGAAGGACAAGACACCCCCAAGAATACCATGACAATTAGGAATTTGTTAGAGCCCTGGCAGTTCAAGAAGTGGATTTAAAAGCCCTCCAGGAGTTCCAGAACCTCTAGGAGCTCCAGCACAGCTACAAGAACCCCAGTGTTAGGTCCTGAACCCAGGGCTGCCCAGAGTTCCCAGTTCCACCCATGATCCCAGTCCTCAGCCAACTGGGGCTGGGGAGAGGGGATGCGCTGACATTTGAGGTGGGGGATCAGCTCCAGGGCAGCCCTGGAGCATCCATCCAGACCTGGAAAAGCAGGAGGAAGGTGGTGGGTGCTGGTTTCCCCCCTGCTGGGTTACCAGGGACTCTCTGGAGAAGGGGCTGCGCTTGCAGAGCACCCGACGACCCCCTAGACACCTCCCCCGAGGGTCCCATCCCCGGGCTGTCCCCTCCAGGAGTGGTGACACAAAGCCAGGGACTGGGGCAGGTCCTTCATCTCCCCCATCACCTTCATCACCTCCAGCCCCAGCGCGGGGGGGGCCGGGGCTGACCGGACCCGCTGCCCACCCCCAGGCAGGACAGAGCCCCCAGCACGGGGGTCCCCACCCAGCTCCGGGGCTGTGGCTTCATCCCCGACGGCTGCGGTGAGCCGGGGTAGCCGGCTAGGGCTGGGTGCCCCCCAGCTCCATCCCACCCTTCTCCCGCACCCCTGCTGGTTCCCTCGAATGGAGCAGAGACCCCCGGGACGGGGTCCCGCTGCTCCGCCGTCGGGACTTCTCCCCACGCCGGGAACCGGTGGCACCGAAGCCCCGTCGGAGGGGACCGACGTGTCTCCTTCGGGTCCCCCGCACCCCCGGGCGTCCCGGTCCGCCCTTACCTGGGCACCGCAGAGAGTCGCCGCTGTCACTTGCCCGGGTGCATGGTGCCACCAGCCCCGGGGGCGCGGGCAGCTCCCGCGGCGGCGGCGGCACCGGGAGCGGGACCGGGAGCGGGACCGGGAGCGGGCAGCTTGGCTGTCGGGCGGTTTTGAGAGCTCGACGCTGCCTGCGGCTCCTGCCCGGCCGCGGGTCCCGCGTGGCTCCTCCCACGGGGGGAGGTGACCGAGCCCAGCTCCTCCCGCCGCCCCACCGGGGCCCCGATGGCACCCCCGGGCATCCCTGGGTGGGGGTCACCGGGTGGGCACCTCTAGATTGGGTGGGCATCCCTGGATGGGGGTCCCTGGATGGGCACCCTCAGATGGACACCCTGGATAGACACCCCGCAACAGACACCCCGCAACAGACACCCCAACTTGCCCATCACCAGGACAGACCCTGCCCCGAGATCCCTCCACGGGGGGGGGTGTCCCCCAGGGGGTCCTCACCTGCATGTCCCCAAGCACGATGTGACAGTGATACGGGGGGATCTCTGGGGCTGAGGAGACCCAGGGGGTGGGCACTGGGTGACGCTGGCTCCCCCCGGGTGCTGGGTGTGGGCACGGGGGCCACAGCCCCCTCCCAGCTCTAATGGGAGAGCAAAGGGGCAGTAATTAGGGGCAGTGATTAGGGCCAGAAGGGGCCCAGCTGCACTCACCGCCAGTCCGACTGGGTAGGGGAGGGCAGGCCCAGCAGCCCCCTAGCCAGTGAGAGGGGGGCAACGGACAAAGACCCCCCCCCCCATTAACGAAGGGACGGGTGTCACTGGTGGCCTCACTCTGCCCCTGGGACCTGGAGCATGGATCCTGCAACCAGCTCAGCCTGGGAAGGGGCTGGGCAGGGGGCAAGGTCAGTGACGGCATCCCAAAAGTCACACCCCCCCCCCCCCCCCAATCCCACTGCATCCCATCCCATCCCACCCCATCCCATCCCATCCCACCCCATCCCATCCCATCCCAGACTCCAATCCCGGCGCCTCTCCTGGCTGGGTGGGATTCCCCCCGCACGCGCCAGCCAGCAGGACCCTTCCCACTCAATTCAATCCCTCCCAGCCCCGTCCCCGGGATTACCGGGAACACTAATTAATTCATTAGTGGCTCCGTGGCTGATTGCCCAGCGTCGGCCGGGAACAGATTGTGGCCAATAAATCTGCCTGTTGCCACCCGGCCCGGCGCGGTGGCCGCTCTGTCCCCTCCCTGACAGATGGTTCCAACAGGTCCGGGCACCCACACAAAGGGGGCGGGGGGCTCCTGGGCGCGGGGGGGACACAGCGAACCCTCCCCCGGGGCTGGCGGTGGCTCCTGGATGCCGGGAACGGGAGTGACCCCCCCCCCGGGAGCATTGTCTGGTGGCCACGTGCCGCTGGCTAATGCCATTGTGTGGGGGGCTTGGCATCTGTTGGGGTTAAGGGGGGGGGGGCTTCTGCCCGCGCCCCCTCCCCGGTCCCCCCGGGACCCCTCGTGCAAGATGTTCAACCTTCCCGGCTCCTTTCTCCAGCGTGAGCACCTGGATGGGGGGGGCTGGAGCTGGAGGGGCAACCCCCCCACCCCATGCCGGGTGGGTGCTGGGGGGTCTCAGTGGGTGCAGCCCCCTCCTTACCCCATCCTCAGTGGGTGCTGAGAGTCTCCAGGAGTGCAGCCCCCTCCCCACTCCAAGCCGGGTGGGTGCTGAGGGTCTCCATGGGTGCAGCTCCCTCCCCACCTCATCCCAGGTGGGTGATGGGGGTCTCCGTGGGTGCAGCCCTGCAGGATCCCTCCCCCCCTCCTCCTTCCCACCCCCCCCCCCCCACATCCCTCCCCAGTTCCCCATTCCCAGGCACTGGTGGCTCCAGACACAGCATGGTCCCCATCACCCTCCGTGTCCCTGTTACCCTCCATGTCCCCTTCCTGCTTGTCCCCAGCCTCAGTTTTCCTCCCCACGGCTGTGAGACTTGTCAAAAGAACCTAGGTTTGGGGTGCTCCACCTTGATGTTGCTCCACCTCAATGATTCTCCATCCTGGCATGCTCCACCTTGATGCTCCACCTCGATGATGGTCCATCCTGGGTTGCTCCACCTTGGCGCTCAACCTTGATGATGTTCCATCCTTGATACTCCACCTTGGGATGCTCCATCCTGGGTTGCTCTACCTCGATGATGGTCCATCCTGGATGCTTCACCTCCATGGTGCTCCATCCTGAGATGTTCCACCCCAGGATGCTCCATCCTGGGTTGCTCTACCTCAATGATGTTCCATCCTGGATGCTCCACTTCCATGATGCTCCATCCTGAGATGTTCCACCCCAGGATGCTCCATCCTGGGTTGCTCTACCTCAATGATGTTCTATCCTGGATGCTCCACCTCCATGATGCTCCATCCTGAGATATTCCACTTTGATGTTCCACCCCAGGATGCTCCACTTCAACAATTCTCCACCTGGAGAGGGCCTGAACCCACCACCCAGATGCTCCAGGCAGGCCACGAACCTGCTCATACAAGGGGCAATATTTAGGAATTACCAGAAGGGGGGGAAGCTCATCCCACCCCTGTTCCTGTGCCCCACCAGGCCCCCCAAGCCCCAACCAAGTTTGTCTCCATCCTCAAACCCTGGCCTCGAAGGGGCTGTGCCCGGCAGGGGTGGGTAATTGCCAGGGTAAATATTGGGGAAGGCAATTGACCCCCCCCCACCATCGTGCCACCCCCCCCCCCCCCCCATGCCCGGGGTTGACATTCCTGGGCCTGGGCGGAAACGCAATTACCGCGTATTAACGGGGTCTAATTTAACCCCGGCAGCTGCGCCCGGGACGGCTCATTTGCATAACACTGGGGAATGCAATTAAAGAGAAATCAGGGGCTGGGGGGCCCGGCGGGGCGGCGGGGGGGGGCACGGCCAGCGCTCGCTGACCCGTGTGTGTCAATTTGAGCGATGGTGGCACCGGGAGGAGGTGGCGGGGGGGGGGGGGGGGTGTGACAAAGGGGTTCTGTCCCCCAGGGTCCCCCGGCAGCTCGGGGTTTGGAGGGGCTCCCAGGTCCCATGGGCCCCCCCCCATGGGGTCCAGCTGGCTGCAGAGGGTAGGCTGGGGGGCATCCTGGGGCTTGGGGACACTCTGAGGCTGGGGGACACCCTGGGGTGGGGAGGACACCCTGGTGCTGAGAGACACCCTGGAGTTGGGGGGGGACACCTTGAGGCTGGGGACACCCTGCCGGTCCAGCCCCTCTCCATCGCTCCTCAGCAGCTCTGGGGAGGGCCCTTTGTCTCCACCAGCCCCCCAGGCTGCCCCCCAGCAGCACCCTCGCTCCTCTGCTCCCTGCAACACCCCCTGCCCCCCCCCCTTCCCCCTCCGGGGTGCTCAGCACAGCACCCAGCCCCTCCCCTCTGCACCCCAATTTTGCTAACGAGACGATCAGACCCCGAAGGGGCCCAGGTCGCTTCACAGATCCTGGAGGAAGAGCCACGAGTGTCCCGGGTGGCTGCAGAGGCAGCCCCTCGGGGTCACCGCGTCACCTCGGGGACTGTCACCCGGTGTGTGACGGTGCAGAGCCACAAACGGAGCCGGGCAAACCCCGGCTGCGCATCCCCGGGCGGGAGCTGACATCTGCTGGCAAGAGCCCTCAGCAGCCGCCAGCCCCGGGGGTGGCACTGGGGTGGCACTGGGGTGGCACTGGGGTGGCACTGGGGTGACCTCTGTCTCGCGGGGGGGCTCAGCAGGTCCACGTGGGGCTGGAGGCAGCAGAGCTCGGGGGAGGGGGGGGTGCTGGGCAGATCTATGGGGGTCAGGACGTGGAGACAGAGCATCTCTGGGGTCACAGGACAGATCTGGGGGGTCAGGACGTGGAGACAGAGCAGCCCTGGTGTCACAGGACAGATTTGGGGGTTCAGGACATGGGGACAGAGCATCTCTGGGGTCACAGGACAGATCTGGGGGGTCAGGACATGGAGACAGAGCAGCCCTGGGGTCACAGGACAGATCTGGGGGGTCAGGACGTGGAGACAGAGCAGCCCTGGTGTCACAGGACAGATTTGGGGGGTCAGGACATGGGGACAGAGCATCTCTGGGGTCACAGGACAGATCTGGGGGGGTCAGGACATGGGGACAGAGCAGCCCTGGTGTCACAGGACAGATTTGGGGGGTCAGGACATGGGGACAGAGCATCTCTGGGGTCACAGGACAGATTTGGGGGGTCAGGACATGGGGACAGAGCAGCCCTGGTGTCACAGGACAGATTTGGGGGGTCAGGACATGGGGACAGAGCAATCCAGGGGGTTCTGGGCAGATTTGGGGGTCAGTACATGGGGACAGAGTGGCCCTGGTGTCACAGATCGGGGGGGGGGGGGTCAGGACATGGGGTGTTATGTCCCCCTGCACCCGGCCAGGCTCTGCAGGAGGAGGAGGAGGAGGGGGAGGAAGGAGCTGCCTGGGCACAGGCGGTGCCGCTGCTCCTGCCCGGGCACTGAGGGCCCCAGATGTTGCACTGCGGGCCCCAGATGTTGCGCTGCGGGCCCGGCTGGCACCGTCCTGCCCCAGCTGCCTCCCCCCCCCCCTCCCTTCCCCAGCCTGGCCCCTTCCCCCGGGGGGCGGAGCTGCCGCGGCACCTGGTCCAGCTTGGCCCCCTCCCAGGCCTGGAGATTTGCCGGCATTCCCGGGGGGGGGTTGGGGGCTCTGCTGGATCAGGGAGCTCATCCCCAGGGAAAAGGAGCCCAGAAACCAGGGATCCAGCGGGGGGCGGGGGTAGTTCCCCTGGAGGTGCCATTTTGGGGGGGGGGAACATTCACTGGGGTCAGAGCTGGAGCATCCCCAAGGATCCCCGGCCTCCCCCGGGGGGATGGGATGCTCTTGGCAGGGAATATGGATTTTCCGAGGATGTACAAACCCATTAATGAGTTTAGGAGCTAAAATTAATTAGAAATGGGTCCTTCAGGGCTGCTCAGGGCCGGGTCGTTGGGCAGTAAATCCGGTTGACTGAATTAATGGGGTGATGTCTCCCAGGCAGCTGGGTCAGCTCCAAATCCAAACTGCACATGGAGGCCACGGCCAAGGGTGTTCCTGAGGGGACCAGAGCAAGAGGTGACATCCTGGGACACCACAGTGTCACCTGGTGCCATCTGAAGGATGGAGAGATAAAGACCCCCTGGGAGCTGGGACCCGGTCCGTGCCCATCTCTTGCCCTGGGATGCTCCAGATCTGGAAAAAAATACTCCCTGAAGCCTCAGAGCTGTTGGATGGAGGTTGACCCCCAGGTCCAGTACCCCCCAGTGCCCCCCAGTCTGGTTACTGGGGGTCTTTTGGGGTCATCCAGCCTGGCCCCTGCTGCCCCAAGCATCCTTGCTTGAAGGTTTTCTCGCTCCCTTTTGAAGGACAATTCTCCAGGTTTAGGGACAACGCCGTGCTCTGTGTGACACGGGACAAGCCTGTCACACCCCCGGCACCCCCCGGCAGGGCTCCAGCAGCGGGAGTCTCATTCCACCTCTTCCCCATCCCGGACAAATCCATGGAAAATGAGGCGCTCGCCCACCCAGGGAAACCAGGAGGGGGCGAGGAGCTGTCGGGAGGAACTTGTGCCACCTCCCTGGGGACATCCCACCCTGCCGAGAGTGGCAGCAGCGCCGCGTCCCCCACAGGAGCCTTTTCGGGGGGGGGGGGTAGAAGGAATAAAAAAGAAAGAAAAAGTTGTTTTTGCAGATTTTTGTCACCCGCGCTGGAAGGCGGAGGTGGCCGCTGCGGTTGTCACTGAGCCTGTCACCGAGATTGTCACTTTTATCCCCCCCTCCAGCGCTTCCCTGGGCCAGCCCGGGGGTGGACTTGGCCACCCCAGAGCTCCACACGTCCCCGACGCACCTTTTCCCTGCCAAAAAATGTGCTTTTTTCACTCAAAAAAAAATCTGACGGATGGGGGGGGGATGATGTGAGCAGCTGGAGGAAAAGCTGCCGAGGGGGGGCGGGGGGAGGTGAGGAGGAGGAGGCAGCTCTTCACACCCGGACCAGGCTTTTGGAGCTCCGGGAGCTGCCGGGTTTATTCCTAGAAGGAATTTATTGGGCCCGGGGAATTCCTTTAAACATTCCCATTAAATCGTTCCCACCCCCGGGGAGGAGATGAGACGGGCAGGACCTGGGCCACCAAGTTCTGTCCCTCCTCCAAGCTGTGAGATCTTTCCCACTGGTCTCCCGAGCTGGAAACCAGTAAGAAAACCAAACTGGTGTTGAAAACCAAGCTGATTTTCCTCCGGTTCAGCCGTTTTGGGGGGGTGGATTTTGGGGTTACAGCTCCAAGCTGCTCTCACGGAGCCTTTCCCAGGACCCCTCCAGGTTTATCCCACCTGGAGCCGGGTCTCTTGGGACCTTCCCACGGCTCCAGAAAGACATGGAGCTTCTCCCTCCCCCGGCCCCGGGAATATCACCTGCTTCCCACGGAGCTGCCAGCGTCATCCTCATTGCCATGGCAACCAGGCAGCCCTCCCCAACCCCCTGCCCCAACTCCCCCCCCAACCCCAACCCGCTCCAACCCCCCGCAGCGGGTTTTGGGCAGTGTCGGAGCTGCAGATCCCACAGCCCGAGCCCTCAAGGCCTCCCGGGGGGGTGGGAGGGGGGGTACAGGCACAGCCACATCTGAACCTGGGGACAGGGTGGTCCACAGCCCCCCCAAGGTGGTGAACATCATTCTGGGGTGAAACCATCAACCAAGGAGGGCAGAAGAAGCTGGATGTGGTCAGTTTGTCCTCATGCACCCCCCCGGCCACCGAGTGTCACCTCATGTCCCAGCCTTGGTGGCACCAGAACACCCCAGAATATCAATGTACCTGCGCCAGAGGTGGAGACCCCCCTGGGGACCCCAGGAGAGGCCCAGGCTGTCCCCAGTCCAGGTGCCAGCGGGGAAGGGGGCGGGAAGAGCCCCCCGGAGCTAAGGAGGGACAGGGAGCCTGGCACCCAGGGGGGTGAGGGGATAGGGAAGTCATGGGGGGGGTCTCGGGGTCTGTCTGTGCTGAAGGCACAGCTGGACACAGCTGGATCCAGCTGAGCCCCTGCAGCTGGGGGAGGTCCTGGTGGTCTCCGTGCTGGATAAGGACCAGAGACCATGGCAGAAGGGAGGGTGGGGGTCCTGGGACCAGCAGGATGGGTCGCTGGGGTTCAGCGGCCACCAGTGTCCCCTCCTGGGCACGGGAATTGAGTCGGGGGGGGAGGGAAACGGATCATCTAGAGCAGGATGGTGCCCCGGACGAGCCCCCCCCCCAAGTCGGGTTTCAACTCCTCCCAGCCAGGGGTGCAGGCAGACAGCAGGCAGGAGATGCAGGCAGCGAGGGGGGGGGGCACTTTATTGGCAGTTTTGGTCCGGAGCGGAGGGGGCTGGGGGGGCAGAAGAGCCGCGGGATGAGCTGGGATTCAGCAGGATCCGGCGTCGGGAGCTGAGGGAGGGAGGAGGGGGACGCATCCTGCCCCCCGGGAGCACCGGGGGCAGCCCTGGGGGGAGCCCAGATGGCAGCGTAGGGGGGAGAGAAGGTCCTGGGACCCCCCCCTGCTCCCAAAGCTGCTCGGAGTCACCCCGCCCAGCCCGGTGCTGGCTCCAGGGGAGCTGCTGTGACACGGAGGGACAGGGGGGTGCCAGGGGTGGGATCAGAGGAGGGATGGAGGGGTGGGAGGGTCGTCTGGTGGGGTGGCGGGAAGGTTTGGTGGGACTGTGGGGAGGTTTGGTGGGAGGTTGAGAGGGTGGTTTGGGGGGGATGGTGGGAGGTTGGCTGGAGTGGTGGGAGGTTTGGGTGCTCAAGGCTCAGGACAGGGGCAGAGAAGGACTTGGGCAGGGTCCTGGGCAGCCATAGGAGGTGGGGCTCCCAGTGCCCCCAGGAGAGCATCCCCCCACCCAGCCCTGGAGCTTCACCCCATATCCCCAGACCACCCCTAGGGAGGAGGGACTCACTGCTTGCTGGCTGCTCCCGGGTCACCTACCGGAGAGAAAACACCCCAGAGGTGACACCTCACCCAGCCCCCCACCCCACCCACCCCCACAGAAGCACACAGACAGCCCCCCAGCACCCACCCCATGACATCCCCCAGCGTGGTGGGGTGGGAACGAGCTGGGGAGGTGGCAGAGCGCCCCCGACCCCCCCAGTTACTCCCCCTTCACCACTCACCCCACCAGGTTGGATGTCAGACCGCTCAGCAGCTTCTCCACCAGATCCAACAACAGGGACAAGACGCCATCCATGGACCTCTCAGTGTCCCCAGAATCTGTTGGGGGGGATGGGGTTACCCCAGCACCTCCACATGCCCCTCATGGGGTGCCACCTCCTACCCACCCAAACCAGTGGCTCTGACACCCAGCACGACTTCATCCACTAGGAACAGAGCCACCCTCAGAGCAAGAGGGGGAAAAAAAAAACAAATTTGCTCTTCCCTGGAGGGTTTGGGGTCTTTGGGGGGGTCCCAGCCCTCTGCCTTGCACCAGGACCCCCCGGGGGAGCAGGATTCCCAGGCAGGACCCAACTCACTGGAGCTCGGGGGGGCTGTTGTCCCATCCAGAGGCACTGCAGGAGAAAGACAGATGCCATCGCCCACCTCCACGGAGTGTCAGGACCCCCCGGCACCCACAGGACCCTCCCCCACCCAACTCTGAGCCCAGCACCTCCTGCACCCACCAGGGACCAGCCCAGGACCACCCACGTCCCTGTCCCACTCACTGCCAGCAGCCAGGCTGCAGGCCAGCCCAGCCAGCAGCAGGACCACCCAGAGCTTCAGCATCTTGGAGCACTTGGGATGACAAGCAGGGACAGGAGCCACCCAGGGATGAGCTGGCACCGGGATCTGGCCCTTATGAAGGCAGCAGGTGCTGGATGTTCCAGGTGGGGGAAGATTCCTGTGGCTGGGCACCCGGCCAGGGGCAGGATTAGCCCGGATTTGCCCCACAGCCCCTCCGGGCAAGGTGGGCTGCCCTGCTGCCAGCCCCAGGAGCACCCAAACCGGCTCCAGGAGCACCCAAAACTGCCCCAGGAGCACCTAAATCAGCTCCAGGAGCCCCCAGAGCAGCCCAGGAGAACCCAGATCCACCTCTGGACCACCCAAAGCAGCTGCAGCTCCAGGGCTCCCTCAGGGTCCCAAGCAATTCCCGACTCCTCAAAGCCCCCAACAGCTCCTGTAGCTCCACAGCATCCCAGTGCTCTCCAGAGCCCCCCAGTACACTCCAGAGCCCCCCACTACATTCCTCTTCACTCCACAAGCCTCCCACACACCCCATACTCTCCAACATCCCCCCCAGCTCCCTCTGCAGCTCCCCCAGCTCCTTCTGCAGCCCGTTGGGGGTCTTTGGGGGGGGGAGAAAGGGATGCAGGAGCATCCTCGGGGTCCCCATCGCTTTTGGGGGGCAGTGAGGGGGGGGGGAAGAGCATCTCCGTGTCCTTTGGGGGGTGCGGGAGGAGCTCGGGACATCTCCACTGGGGACAGGGATGAGCTGGGACCAAGGGGATGGTGCTGGGGGGTCAAGGTCGTGGGCTGGGGGGGACCACGAGCCAGAGGAGATGACAGCTCCGAGGGAAGGGCCGAGGCTGCCGGGAGCTGAGAAGATCCTGGAGGAGCAGGGAGGGAAGGAGTCATGTCGCGGCTCTGGTCGCGACTCTCGTCACGACTCTCTGGACACGCCAGGCAGGGAGGAAGCGCCGGGGTGGGCTCATCCCGGCTCCGCAGCCCCATCCCGGCACCGCTCCCGCCTGGGGGGGGGGGGGGGGGTTCGCCCGGGTGGTCCCAGCCCGGCTGGAAATGCAGGGAAAAGGCTCGGGTGGAATTGGAGGGAAAGGCTGAGGGAGACGTTGGAAGCAGCTGCGGGGGGGGGCACCCAGGGATGGGCCCTGGGGGGTGCTGGGGGGGGGGGGTCCCGGGTCCCTTTGCCACCTCTTGGCTTCAGGGACAGGGGAGAAATCCTGTTTTTTTCCGTGCACTTCCCCTGGCCAGAGCCCGAGGCAGGATTAGTGCTTCTGCGGGCACCTCATTCATCCCGGTGGGAAGAGGAGGGTGAGAAGAACCTCGGAGCACCCAGCTCTGCCCCGGGGGGGGGATTTCAGGCACCAGGATGAGGGATGAGGAGCCAAATCCTCCCCCCTCCCGGGTTAGGGAGCACAAATGTCATTGTATTTCGGTGCTGGAGCAGGTTCAGGTTGGGTAGAAGGAAGAATGGATCAACCCAAAGGGTGGCCAGGTCCTGGCACGGGCTGCCCAGGGACGTGGGGGAGTCACCCACCCTGGAGGTGTCCAAAAAACCTGTAGACCTGGTGCTGAGGGACATGGGTTGGTGGGCACAGTGGGGTTGGGTTGGTGGTTGGGCTGGATGATCTCCGAGGTCTCCTCCAACCTCCATGAATCGATGATTTGATGATCTCCAGGCTGCTCCATGCCAGGGGGTCCCTTCACCTCTGCCCCCAAACCACCAGGTCTGGTCCCAAGAGCACCAAGAGCTTCAACATCCATCTGAGATGTGAGGAAGCTGAAGCTCTGGTTCCCTTGGGTTCAGCAGCAACTGGGTGAAGATGTCACAACGTGTCCCCAGCCCCGTCCCCGGCTCCCTGTTCCCAGTGGTTCCTCCATTCAGGGCACTGGTTCCAGTCCATGGGGAAGGGGCTGGCTGTTGGTGTCCCCAGGGATGGGTAACCTGGTGCTGAGCTCCAGCCATGCTCCACCAAGGATTTCTCAGGAGGCTTCAGAAAGCCCCATCCAGGACCCGCTGAGCAAATCCTGGGGCAGAGGGAGGTTTCTTCCTGGGATGAGCCAGGGTTGGCAGAGCCAGGGGACTGGGAAGGCACCTGAGGGTGGAGGAACCTCCAGGTTTGGGGGGTCCCTTATGGACACCTCTGCAAACACCGAGGAGGAGGATTCAGCCCAAACCAGAGTGGAGCAGCCCTGGTGGGTTGGGATCATCCCTGCAATGGGACCCACAACCAGGATGGGCTGTGGGATCCAGCCTTGGGGCCGTAGGGGCCGTGGGGCTAATCCAGGATAATCCCATTTTTTGGCTTCTCTCCATAGGGAAGCCCTGGAGGTTGTTGATCCACCAGGATTTTCCTTTCCCAGGAACTCCAGGGCTGGTGCCATCAGGGTTGTGGATCACCATGGTGTGGGTGGCTGGGATGGGGACAGTGAGAGCCTGGGGAGGAGGAGGACCCTGGTGGCTTAATCCTGAGCTCATGGGGCTCTGACCTGGGGTCACCTGTTCCCTGATCCTGTCCCCTGGGTGGAGCTGGGGGGCAGGAGCAGAGATGAACTTGTGGCTCGTGGCCACTTCAGGGTGAGGCCATGGGGTGCCTGGCCAGGACCTACCACCCAATTTGGGGACATGTCCATGTCACCCCAGGGCCAAAGCCACCAGCCAAGCTGCCAGTGCCCAGCTGGTTGTGTGGTGGCTCAGGAGGGGTTAAGGAGCAGCTCAGCACCATCTCCTGTGGTTTCCTTCAGCTGCCCAGAGCTCACGAGGGTGAGAACATGGGGGCAGCAGATAAGGAGGCAGGAAGATGAGGGACCAGCCAGAGCTGTGACATGTCCCAAGGAAGGGGTGGTCGGGGTGGGGGCAGTGGGGAGCCAGAAAAAGGGCCCAAGGAGCACCCACCTCCCCAGTCCCAACACTGGGCTTGCACCCCAGGTGGGGCACATGTGTCCAGGAGGGTCCTGTGTGTCCATGGGGGTCTTGCACGTCTGTGGGTGTCCCATGGGTCTGTGGGGGTCCTGTGTGTCCTTGGGGGTCCCATGGGTCCATGAGGGTCCTGTGTGTCCTTGGGGGTCCCATAGGTCCTTGGGGGGCATGTATGTCCATGGGGGCATGTAGGTCCATGGGGGTCTTGCGTGTCTGTGGGGGTCCCAGAGGTTCCTGGGGGTCCTATGGGTCCATGGGGGTCCTGTGGGTCCCCAGCCCCACTGTCAGCCCCTAAACAAGGGCAGGACAGTACGTAGGGGCTGTGGGGCAGGAACCCCCCAGCCTTGGTGGCAGCTCCAGGGATGACCCAGAGCGGAGGCCCCAGCTCAGGCCCCTCCGGGGCACCGGGAGGGCTCATGCCAGGGGTCTCCACCCCAGGGGGGGTGGGCAGGGCCAGATCCCACCCCCCCAGCAGCTCCAGGCAGGGACCCAACCACCAGCATCCCTTTGGGAATTGTATTTCCTAGTGTTCCAGCACCGGGGACCGATGGTGGCCAAAGTGCAAGTGATGTCCCCAAGAGCCAGGCTTGGGGACACGTCCCCAGAGCAGCCACGGCCCCAGGGTTGGGGGGGGGGACACACACGTGTGGCCCTGGAGGCCAAAGTCCTGAGTCCAAAAGGGGGTTGTGTCAAAACAGCCACACGTGCACACACACGTGCACACACACGTGCACCCATACCCACCCACATGTGTACCCCCCCACACACACGTGTGCACACACACGCCACACACACACGCACACACGTGTGCACACACACACGTGCACCCACACGTGCACACACTGTGCTCAGCCCAGAACAGTTTCCGTGTCCAAAACCTGGCAACCCAGTCCGGTCCATCTGGCACCAGTCATGGCTGCTGCTGGCATGGGGACACCCTCCACGGTGGCCTCAGGTCTTCTACTCAAGCCCAGGTCCCTCCGTGGTGGCCTCAAGGCCATCTGTTGATGCCTAGGTCCCTCCACGGTGGCCTCAGGTCTTCTACTCAAGCCCAGGTCCCTCCGTGGTGGCCTCAAGGCCATCTGTTGATGCCTAGGTCCTTCCACGGTGGCCTCAGGTCTTCTACTCAAGCCCAGGTCCCTCCGTGGTGGCCTCAAGGCCATCTGTTGATGCCTAGGTCCCTCCACGGTGGCCTCAGGTCTTCTACTCAAGCCCAGGTCCCTCCGTGGTGGCCTCAAGGCCATCTGTTGATGCCTATGTCCCTCCACGGTGGCCTCAGGTCTTCTACTCAAGCTCAGGTCCCTCTGTGGTGGCCTCAAGGCCATCTGTTGATGCCTAGGTCCCTCCACGGTGGCCTCAGGTCTTCTACTCAAGCTCAGGTCCCTCTGTGGTGGCCTCAGACCATCTGCTGGAGCCCAGGTCCCTCTGTGGTGGCCTCAGACTGTCCAGTCAAGCTCAAGTCCCTCCGTGGTGGCCTCAGGCCATCTCGGTGCCACGGAGCTGGGCAGGGGGCAGGTGACCAGGCACCGGGTCCTCCACGAAGCCGCTGCTGTCGGACCGTGCACTGGCACCGTGCAGCAGGGAGCCTGGAGCAGAGGGACAAGGGGACACGGGTTGGGGACACCGGCACCGGAACACACTGGGGTGGCCGTGCAGAGGTGGGGAAAACCCTGAGACTCACTTCTCCACACCCTTGAGGAGGGAAGGGGGGACCAGCCAGCTTCCTTACGGGTGTGACCATCATCATCCTCACCCTCAACGTCGTCACCCTCCTCCTCGCCACTGCCACCTTCCTCCTCGCCATTGTCACCTTCCTCCTCGCCATTGTCACCTTCCTCCTCGCCATCATCACCCTCCTCCTCCTCGCTGGCGCTCAGCACCTGCAGGGTGGGGAGGAGCTGCACCCGTGAGCGTGTCGGTGCACACGTGAGCGTGCAAGGACACTTGTGCACACGCGTGAGCGCGCACACGCGTCCGGGTGTGCAGGAGCCGCCCGCAGTGTCCCTCCCCCCCCATCTTCCTCCCCCCGCAAGAGGCTCCATTTGAAGCTTTAAATGATTCAAACCTTGAAAGCCTGGAGCGCCCCGGGGACATTCCCTGCTCGGGGACATTCCCTGCTCGGGGACATTCCCGTTCCAGCTCCTTCCCGGTATCACCCGCTGGCCAAAGGGATCCCGCCCCCCCTGCGCCCCTCACCCGGGCATCGCCCCTCACCTCCTCCAGCTCGAAGGAATCCAGCGTCTCCGTCCAGCCGGGGGGAGGGGGCGAGGGGACCTTCTCGGGGGGCTGCAGCCCTGGACCATCGCCCTGCTTCTGGCTGGTGCCCCCCGGGGGGCCCCCCCGGCCCCCAACCCTGGGTGCGTCTGAGCCGGGGGACAATGTCCCAGCGAGGGTCAGGGGGTCACCCAGGTGGCCCCCCCAGGACGCTGTCTTCCTCCCCCAGGAGCCGGAGTCCCCCTCGCACCTCCACCCCTCTGGGTGCTCAGGGGCGACCAGGGGGGCCTGGGGATGTGGCACTGGGGACAAGGTGACATTCGGCCACGGGGCAGCGGTGTCCAGCCGGTGGTCCTCAGTGCCAACCTGTCCTGCTCCCACTGGGTACGAACCACCCCCCGCCCCCTGAGCCACCCCCACGGGGGTCTCACGGGGCCAGGACCCCTCCGGGTGTCCCCAAGCAGCGCCCGCTGGTGTCCCCACCGGGGCTGGCCCCGGCGACCGCTCCCGCTCCCCTCCGCCACACCGCGGGGCATGGGGACACGCAGGGACACCTTGCACCAGCCGCGGTGACAGTGACACTGGGAGACCCCCCTTCACTTCCCCCCGGCGACACCGGTGGGTGCATCCCTGCACTGTCCCCGCCTCCCTGTCCCCACGGAGGACATCGGGGGGGTCGAACCGAAACTTGTCGCCCTGCTCCAGCACCTCCTGCACCTCCCCCCCCGGGAGGCTGGGCTGGCCCGGGGGGGGCACGGGGGGCACTCGGCGGGTCCCCCGTGGGCTGTCCCCATCTTTTGGGGACACGTAGAGGCACATGGTGGTCACGGCTTTCTTCAGACGCTCCACGGGCGACAGGGTGGAGGGCTGGGGTGGGGCCAGGTGGAGGTTGGGGACATCGGGACAATGCCAGGGGAGTCGGGGGGGGCAGATGCGCTGCAGGGGGGTCCGGGACACGTAGGAGTAGAGGCAGAAGAAAGCATCGGCCGTGGCTGCCAGGGCTTGGACCTGCTGGAAGCGACCTGGGGGGGAGGTCCCAGGAGGAGATGGGGAGGGTGTCAGGAGGGGCTTTGGGGTGAGGGGTGCTCGGTGGGGATGGGGCAGGGCGGGCTGGGTGTGTTTCCCCGGCTCACAAGTGGGGAAACTGAGGCAGGGGGGCATCTTCCCATACACACACCCCAAAGGATCGAAGCCCGGCCGGCACAGTGGACCCCCCCGCCGCGTGTTGGTGGCTCCTGGACAAGGGGGGGGGCTCGGGGACACGAGTGTCACTCACTGGCCAGCATCAGGCAGGGGTCCTCCATCTCCATCCGCTGTACTTGGGCCTTGAGGAAGAGCTGGAAGTCGATGCCTTTGGCGCGGGAAGGAGCCGAGAAGAAGCGGGGGGGGACACGGGCCACGGCCCCCACCTCGCTCTGCACGAAGCCCAGGTTGTAGAGGATCTCCTCAGCATCCGTCTGCCACCACTCCAGCACCTCTGAGATGCTGCGGGAGGAGGGGACAGTCCCAGCTCAGCCCCACGGGGACCGGTCTCACAAGGGGGGGGTGACCTGAAAGCCACCACGGAGGACCCCTCCCCCAGCTCCTACCTGGAGCTGGTCTTGGTGGTGAGGCTGGAGAGGGCACTGGAGGCCATGCTGTGCCCCAGGGCCAGGGGCTTGTCCCTCAGAGCTCTGTGGTGGGGAGGGGGACAGGGCTGAGCCAAGGGGACACAAGAGGACAGTGCCACCAGCGCCCCCCCGGACCCCAAACCTCACCTGCCCGTGGCTTTGTCACTCCCCGGCAGCAGCAGAGCTGGGAAAAGGGAGCAGAGGGTGACAAGGAGTGAGGTCCCCCAGGTCCCACACCCACCACCCTGGGACATGTCCTTCCCGGTGGCCACAACCCGGGGGGACACAGAGCCTGGGGACAGCTCAGCGCCATCGAAACCCTCCCGAAGGAAAAGCTACGGATGGTGGCTGTCCCCTGGGTCTGCTCCTGCCTGTCCCCAGCCCCCCTGCCTCTGCCGGGACGGTTCTGCCTGTGGGTGACAGTGACAGGCAGGAGGGGACAGCCGAGGGTGGTCGGTACCTTCAGCTCCCAGGCTCAGGTCATCCTCGAAGCTGGTCCCGTGGCTCCCACACCCTGCCAGAGACCAGAGTGGGGACACCCAGAGCTGGGGACAGGTCTTGAGGCCCTTGGGGACCCCCTGGGGCTTTGGGGAGGTGTGGGGACCACCAGCCTGGGCCCCCCAGGAGTAAAGCCAACATACCATGTGGGCCTGGCAAGGCCAGCTCCTCTGGTGGGACCTCCAGCACAGACCTGAGGGGGCAGAACCCCGGTGATGTCCCCCCTGTCCCCATCCCAGGGGGGCTGGAGGTGGGACAGGAGACCCAGGGACAATGGGACTTGTGATGGGGACGGGGACACAGATGATGGAAGGGTGGGAGCAAGGAGGTGGTGGTTTGCAGGTGGGTGAGATGCTCCAGAGGGGGGGGGGGGGAGGTCCCTCAGCAGACCCCCAGTCCCAGGGACCCCCCGGCCAGCCCCCCACCCCCCCCCCCAGCTCACCCACACTCCTGCAGCCATGTCTCGATCTTGCTGGAGGGGCTGCCTGGGTGGGGGAGACAGAAACACCCGTGAGATGACCCAGCACGTGGGAACCCCCATCCCACCTACACCCCGGGGTGTCCCCCCACCCCCCCCCGCTTACCTTCGAGGAAGACATCATCCAGGTGGGGTGGCTGCAGCTCGGGGACGTCCTGCAGGGCGGTGGCCACCTCCTCCTCCAGCACCGTGGCCACCTCCTTCCGCCAGCACCGGCTCTGCCGGACCCAGGCCCGGCGCCTCTCCCACCAGGACGGGCTGAGCACGGAAGGGCCCTCCATAGTGACAGGGGGACAGGAGTCACCCTGTGGGGACAGGGGACCCGTGAGGATGGTGGGAGGAGCGGTCTTCAACCTCCTGCCCATGGGTGGGGCCATCAGGGGGTCCGCGGGTGGGCTCTGGGGTGTTCTGGCCCCGGCACTGCCCTGGGGCCGGTGGCACCCACTGTCCCAGGGGAATGGAGGGGACAGGGAAGGGGACAGAGCTGCCCCAGGGCTGGGCACGATCCGGGATGGGTGGTGAAGATCTCCAGAGCCCGGAGCTTCCCCCAGGAACAGGCGCTGCTCCCACAGGAAGGGGATTCCCCATCTCCTTCCCATCCCACCCCATGGCCCCTGAGCAAAGTGGGGGACCGTGTCCCCAAGGAGTCCCCTGTTCCCGAAGGACCACAAGGACTCTAGGCTCTCAGCATCCAGCTCCCCCATGGATCCATGATCCTTCATCCCCTTCCCCCCCTGCACAGGGTGGGGACAAGGACAGAGCCCTGCAGCCACAGGGGACGAGTTTCTGAAGCCACCTGCCTGCTCCAGCCACGTGTCCCCATGGCTGAGCATGGTCAGGGTGGCAGCATCCCAGTCCCACCATCACCCAGGTCCTACTGGAGCAGGAACCTCCCAGTCCCACCATCACCCAGGTCCTACTGGAGCAGGAACCTCCCAGTCCCACCATCATCCAGGTCCTACTGGAGCAGGCACATCCCAGTCCCACCATCACCTACCACACCAGGGGAAGGAAACCCCTCTCAGGGCCACCATGGTGCCATCCCCTTGTGCCCAAGGTCACCACAGTTCACACCCACCCCACGGCACCGAAGGTCCCCGGTGCAGGGAGGACACTGTGTCACTGTGTCCCCATGTCACCATTTCCCCATTTCAGCTCCTGCCTCAGAGTGTGGGATGGGGTGAAGCCCCTGGCAGGACCCTTCCGGGCCCCCCCCCTGGACCCCCATGGTGCTTAGAGCTGGGATGTCACCTCCAGGCACTGGGCTGAGGGGGCTGGGGGTGGGGGGTTAAGGGAGCAGTGGCCTCATCACTGAGGCCACATCCAGGTCACCCAGGGCACGTGGCCGGGGGGGGTGGTTTGTCCTGCCACATCCTGGAGCACCCCAGCCCTGTCCCCTGCTGTCCCCAGCCCTGAGGTCCCCCAGCCCCGCTCCCCCTGAGCCCCGCCCCCCCGGAGCCCCCCATCCCTTTTTTCCCCACCAGACTTTTCCACCTGCTCCGGGTACTGAAATTGTCCCTCCCAAGGCCCGGACCCCCCCTCATTCCACGGGCCCATCTCTTCTCCCCCACCTCCGGGTCCATCCCTGGCTCTTCCGCCCTCCACCCCCACAGCCCTCATCCTCCCCCCCCCCCTTTTGGGGTGCAACCACCCCCAAACTTCCCTCCCCCCCCCTTCCCAGCTCCAGCACTCACCGGGGTGGGGGGCAGCCGGGCAGCCCCTCCAAGCGCTGCCTATCTCTGCCTGGGGGCCATCAACTGTGGCATTGGGCCACCCCTTGTCTCCCCCCCCGCCCCTCCCGGCCCCCGGTGGCATCTGTCGTCAGCGGGGGGGGGGGAGGAAACTCCTCTGCTTTTGGAGAGGAAATTAAAAAAATCAACAGTGAAACCTCCAGCGTTGACCCACATCCGCTGCCTCGGTGGCACGAGCTGCTGGGGGGGCCGGGGGGCTGATAATAGCCCAGGGGGCTACCGAGCCACCCGGGTCACCTCTGCCATGGGCGAAGGGTCACCCACCTTCTGGAGGGGTCCCCTGCACCCAGCCTGCTCCGTGGGTGGCTGTGACACTCCAAAGGAGGGTCCTGGGGTCTCTTTGGTGGCTGTGACACCTCAACATGAGGGTCCCAGGGTCCCCTCGGTGGCTGGGACACCCCAAAAAGGGCTCGTGGGGTCTCCTTGGTGGCTGTGACACCCCGATGGGGGGCTCCAGGGTCCCCTTGGTGGCCAGAACACCCCAACAGAGCGATGCCAGGGTTTTCTTGCTGGCTGTGGCACCCCAGGTGGGTGGTCCCAGGTTTTTCTTAGGTGGCTGTGACACCCCAGTGGAGGGTTTCAGGGTCCCCTAGGTGGCTGTGACACCCCAAAGAGGGGTCCCGGGGTCTCCTCGGTGGCTGTGACACCCTAATGGGGGGGTCGCAGGGTCTCCTCAGTGGCTGTGATAGCCCAGAGGCAGGTCCCAGGATCTCCTTGGTGGCTGTGACACTCCAACGGGGGGTCCTGGGGTCTCCTGGGTGGCCCGAGGTGGTGCCGGGTGAGCTTTGCAGGGGGTGTGAGGAGGAGGAGGGTGCTCTGCCTTCTGCCCCCCCCCCCACCACCGCGGTCCCGAGCTGTCGGTGCCACCGCAGAGACAAGGGACCTCTGGGACGTGTGGCTTATCACCCGCTGGCCAGGAGAGCTCCGCCCCGATAAGGGGGACCCGAAGCTGCTGAGCACGGGGGGGGTGGGATCGGACAGGGGCTGGAGGGGCTCCAGGGGTGCCGGGTGAAGTCACCCAAGGTTTGAAGGGGCGGGGGGGAGTGGTTCTACACGGGGGTTATTTGCCCTCCAGCGTCTCCCATCCCACCTTCCAGCGCCTCCCATCCCACCTTCCAGCATCTTCAATCCCACCCTCAGCATTTCCAATCCCACCCTCTGGAATTTCTCATCCCACCCTCAGCATCTCCCATCCCACCCTCTGGAATCTCCCATCCCACCCTCTGGAATCTCCCATCCCACCCTCAGCATTTCCAATCCCACCCTCTGGAATCTCCCATCCCACCCTCTGGAATCTCCCATCCCGCACTCAGCATCTCCCCCAGCACCAGGATCACCTCCTTGGTGACAAGGACAGCCCCACCGAGGCCACCCCCCCGGGGTGGGGGGGGGACCACCACTCACCCCCAGCGGGGCCATCAGGGCCACCGAGGTGCCATCCCTGCTCCCTCCTCCGGGTCCCTCGGGAATGGCTTTGGGATCGGCGAGCCACGATCCCGTCAAAAAAGGCAAGGAAGCTCCGGGCCCGCCGGGAATGGAGCTGCCGCCGCCGGGATATTTTTAGCCCGGGGGTGTTTGTGGATAAATCCTGGAATTAACCGTTCCCTGGGCCTGGGGGGGGGGTTGGCTCCGGGGGGGCCCGGGATGGCTCGGGAGTCACTTGGCCCGGCACATGCCCTGGACACGTCCCCACTTGGAATCATCCTCTTGGAATCGCCCCCCTGTTTGGCTGCATTCCGGGGGGGGGGGGGGGAACGGCGCTCATTCTTCTCACGGCGGGGGGGGGGATGTCACACCCCCAGGGACACTTGCGGGGGGGGGGGGGGACGGATCCCAGGGGACACCCAAGGGACCCGGGATGCCACCACCAGGGTCCGGATGTTGCTATTCCTGGGGCTGATGGCGGGGGGGGGTCCCAGTTTCACCAGGATACTGGAGCACAGCGTTGCCCCCCTCCCCATATTTCCCTGGCATCCCCCCCCCCATCCCATTCCCAGCAGAATTTGCTCCACACTCAGCACCCAGATCCTTTAATCCCCCTGGGAAAGGCCTCTGCAGCCCTGGGGGGCGGGAACACACGACCCCCGCTCCCATCTACGGGGACCCAAAAAGCATCCGAAGGGTTTTTGCCCCTGGGGGGGGGGCCGGGGGGGGGGGGGCAACAGCCACACGAAGTATCCCAGGATCCAGAACCGGGCAGGATTAAACCCCGGGAGCAAGGATAGCCCATGGTGAGGGGAGGGGGGGGGTCACCAATGCAGAGGGAGGAGCGAGGCGGGGGGGGGATGAGCTGCGGCGCGGGGCGGGGGGGGGGCATGAAGCAGCTCTTGAGCGAGCGCTTTTGACATCAATAATTAACGGCGGCCGCGTGACGTCAGAGCAGGACACCGGGACCCGGCCGTGACGAGCCGGAGGGGCGGGGGGGGGGGCCCCGGGGGGGGGTTGGGTGGTCCCTCTGCCTTTCCCCTGCCCCCTTGCCGGCAGCCCCCCCAATTCCGCTGGCGGTAGGACCCCCCAGCACCCCCATGGAGACCCCCAGCACCCTCTGCGTGGCTGGGGGGCACCCAGGGGACCAGGCAGCCCCCCCCCCCCGCGCTGCCCGCCCCCCTCCCCGCTCCTGCCTGACCTAGTTAGAGAATTCCCGCTGCCAAATCCCGGCTCCCGCCGCCATGAATAAGTGATGGGACACGCACTGATGGCTGCTGCGGGGGGGGGTGCCGGGCCCCCCGACCCCCCCCAGAGCCTTCCCCTCCTGCCCTCAAATCCGGGGGTGGGGGTGGGGGGCGGGGGGGTGCATCGCACCTGCGGGAAACCTGGTCAGGGGCACGTGGATGGGGGCACCCTGCAGCCCCCCACCCTGCAGCCCCCTCCCTGCAGGCCCCCAAATGGGTGAGGGCACCCTGCAGCCACCCACCCCACAGACCCCCACCCCGCAGACCCCCACACCGCAGATCCCCGCCCCGCAGCCCCCCACATGGGTGGGGGCACCCTGCAGCCCCTCACCCTGCAGACACGGGGGTGCAAGGACAGACACACTGATGGGCCCTGGGACACCGGGACAGACACAGGGACACAAGGAAGAACAAACAGACAGCCCCCCCCATGGGTCTGTCCCCCCTCCCGGGCCGTCAGGGTCACACCACTGTCACCCTCCCGGGACAGGCTGGGGGAGGCGACACCGCACCACGACCCCCCCCCCCCGTGTCCTGCAATTAACGACAATAAGGGACAAACGGACACGGGGGGTGTCCATGGCGGGGGGGGGGGGGGGGACAGTCCCCGAGGGCCGCTGGGACACGGGGGTGGCCATGGCGGGGGGGGGGGACAGTCCCCAAAGGCCACTGGCTCCGTGTCACAACAGGCCCTGCTGGACTTTGCCCCCATCCTCTGGGGTCTTCCAGGAAGTGTCACCTCCCCTGTCCCTGTCACCCCCCCCCGGGAGGTGGCTCTGACCTATGTGCACGTGTGTGGGTGCGGGGGGGTTCCCATGGGGGGGTGTCTGTCCCTTTGGCTGTCTGTCCTGGTGTCCCCTGTGCCTGACGGTCCCACTGTCCATGTGTCTGTCCCCATGTGTCACTGTGTCCTCATGTGCAGGTGTGTATGTGTATCCTGGTGTCTGTCAGTCCAGGTGTGTGTCCGTGTGTCCCCGTGTCTGCCCCTGTGTCCCAGGATCTGTCCTTGAGTCCATCCTTGTGTCCTTGTGTCTGTCCGTGTGTCCCAGGATCCATCTGTGTGTCTGTCGCTGTGTCTCCATGTCTGTCCCTGTGTCTGTCCCCGTGTCTGTCCGTGTCCTGCCATCTGTCCTTGTGTCCCTGCCTCTGTCCGTGTCCCAGGGCCCATCTGTGTGTCCATTCCTGTGTCCTCGTGTCTGTCCTTGTGTCCCCGTGTCCGTCCCCGTGTCCATCCATCCCTGTGTCCATCCCAGTGTCCTGTCGCCCGGTCCCAGTGTCCATCCCTGTGTCCCTCTGTCTGTCCCCCCCGAGTCACATCGTCCGTTCGCGAGCGTAGCGGGCGGGGACCGGGACCGGGGACCGGGGCGTGGCCGGGGCTGGGCGTGGCCGGGGCGTGTCCTGGGCGTGGCCGGGGCGTGGCCGGAGCCACCGGAGCCGCCGGAGCCGCCGGAGCCGCCGCCCGCCATGGAGCCCAACAGCCCCCGCAAGATCCAGTTCACGGTTCCGCTGCTGGAGCCGCACCTCGACCCGGAGGCAGCCGAGCAGGTGGGGGAGGCACCGGGGGGGGCCACCGGGAGGGGACACAGGACACCGGGGGGCACCGCGCAGCGGGCAGAGGGGGACACCGGGCACTGGGGGGGGGGGGGACACACAGGACAGCGGGGTGCATCGAGTAGCGGAGGGGGTAACGGGCACCGGGGGGGCAGTGGGGGGCAGTAGTGCCAGGTGGGTGCAGCCCCCCCGGTAGCGGGGACACTGCAGGGACACCCCCAGTGCCACCCCCCGCAGCCCCTGCAGCGCCCCAAGCTCGTGGCCGTGGGGACCGGGGTGGCCGTAGGGACCGGGGTGGCAGTGACAGGGCCATGTGCTGGCACAGCTCGACACCGCCGGGGCCATCCCGGGGTGGGTGTTGGGTTACGGCCCCCCCGGGCACACCCCCAGGGGCCCCCCGGGCTCTCCAGCCCTTGCTCAACCCCTGCTCCCGCTGGAGAGGATCCCAGAACAGCCGCGGGGACAAGATGGCCCGGCCAGGGGACGCGGCCACAGGCAGCTGGGGGTCTCTCCCGGGCAACCTGACCCCCTGCCCGCCTCACCCCCCTTCCCACCGTGCCCCCCCCCCCCCAACCCCAGGGGGGCTGCAGGGCACAAGAAGTGACTTGGGGGACCACCCAGCCACACCACCGTCCCCATTGTCATCAGGTGTGGGAAGCTCTGCGGGGGCTTGAGGGTGCTGAGGTGCAGTGGGGGGGTCTCAGTTGTCCCCCCCCAGGGCTGGGGGTCCCTGGTAGCCAGCTGGCTCATGGCCCACGAGCCCCTGTGTGCCAGCAGGGTGGGGGCGAGCGTGGGCCACCCCCTCGGCCGGCGTCTCGCTGTCACCAAACAGGTCCACGCACCATCTGGGACTGTCGCAGGGCTCGTTCCCAGCGCGGCCCCCCCAGGAGCCAGGGGAGGGGAGGGGGCTCGGGGGGAGGGGGTGCGGGACCCCCAGCACCCACCTCAGCTGCAGCCAGGAGCAGGGGGTGGCTGCGTCCCACCTCTTCGCACAGCCAAGCCACGGGGGGAGGGGGGAACAACCCTGTCCTGGGGGGTCCCCTGCCCGTCCCTGCCTCAGTTTCCCCTCCCAGGGGGGTTCAGCCACGTCTCGGTGGCCCCGATGTGGCAATGGCAGGGCCCGGGCTACCAGCCCTGCGTGGTGGCAGCAGGTGACAATGCTGATGTCCCCTCCCCGGGTTTTCAGCTCCTCTTTTTGGGGTGTCCCTGTGGGTCCCTCTCAGAGGGGACACCCTTGGCCACGTCAGGCCCTGGCCAGGCTGTGGCACGATGTCCCCGTGTCCTGCGTTGTTGTCCCCAAATCTGTCCAGCCCCACCTCCCAGAAGGACCTTGTCCCCACGGACCTTCCCAGGTCCCCTGTGTCCCCACAGGTCCCAAAGCTCCTTGTCACCCATCCCCACCAAGGGCGTCCATCTGTCCTGGCCCTCCTGGGGGCCACCCATGGGTGCCAGGCCTGGCCCCAGGGCTTTGTCCCACACCTTCGCCCGTGTCCCCAAGTCCACCCTGAGCAGAGCACGTCCCCAAGGGGGGACAGTCCAGGGGGACATTGCTCTGTCATGCTGGACATGAGCTGCACCCGTCTTACTCCCACCCAAAATCCCATTCTCATCCCCAGACCCATTCCGGTCCCGAATCCCGTTCCCATCCCGGTTTCCCCCCGGGATCAGGCCCCCTCGGCCCCATGGGAGCACCGCCCCCCCCCCGCCCCCCCCCCGCAGGCTGCCGGGGCCGAGCTCCGGCCGCTGTCGTGGAGCTTCTTAATCGATGGTGGAGATTGATCTAAAAATAGCAGGGAGGGAGGGAGAGGAGAGGGAGGATGGGAAGGATGGAGAGAAGGGTGGATAGAGGAAGGAGGGATGGAGTGGAGGGAGGGATGGAGAGAAGCAGGGATGAAGGGAGGGATGGAGGGAAGGAAGGAGGGAGGGATGGAGGGAAGGAGGGAGGGATACAGTGAAGACCGGAGCATCCCTCCCCAGGGATCCAGGTGGGAGCCGCTCGGGACCCCTGGGTCCCCTGCCCGAGGGTAGCTCGAGGTGCTCGGGTCCCCCTGGGGTGACCTTGAGCAGGTGACACGGGTGTCCCCCCCTTCCTGGTGCTGTGGGGCAGAGCCCGGTCCCACACCCAGCGCTGGAGCAGCCCCGGGGGGGGGGGGGGGCTCTGGATCCCCTGGGATCCATCCCGGGGTGTGAAGAGGGGGTGGTTGGACCCTGACACCGGAGCTGGGGTAGGGGGGGCTCTTCAGGGGGGGTCCCTGAAAGGGAAAGGGCAATTCCCGGCACTTCCCGGCCATTCCCGGCTCCTTCTAATCTCCGTTTAAAATCCAGATCGCCGGTTTCTATGGCAACGGGGCCGACACGGAGAAGATGCGCCCGGGGGGGTCCGGGGTGGGGGGGGAGGTGTGGGCTGGGGCCGGGGGAGGTGGGGAGGGGGCTGCCGCCACCCGCCCGGCCGCTCGCCTGCCTCATTAGCATCTCATTAGCATCTCATTAGGCATCCCGCCTCATTAGGGAATCCTCGCGGGGAAATTCCGGCTTTTCCGAGCAACTCAGTCAGTGGGTCAGGGGGGAAAGGGGACAAGGGGAAAAGGGGACACCGCTGTCCCCGCTGCCACCACTGCCACCCCTGCCATCAGCCACGACCACCCAGTCCTCCAACAGGGCCACCAAACTCCCCTGAAGGCCCCGAGATGGGGACATGGGGCGGGAGCAGCCCGGGCGGCTCCAGGTGACCTTGGACAAGGTCACTTTGTCCCCGGAGGAAGGGCAGGGCCCTCCGGTGTCACCTCCACTCTGTCCCCAAGTGCTCCCCGGGGTGTAATTAGCTCCCAGCTTCATTAGGACTGGCCGGGAGCCGGGGAGTCACCAGCCTCTCGTGTCCGGCCACCGCAGCCACCGGGTGCCAACGCCCTCTGTCCCCACGGGGCCACCACCGCCCTGGGGACAAGGACATCGGGGGGGGGGGGATTCTCAGGCTGGCGGCGGGGGTGGGGGCGCAGCTGAGGCTCCCAACTCTGTCCCGTTGTCCCCCAAATCCCCAGATCCGGAGGCGCCGGCCGACTCCTGCCAACCTGGTCCTGAGCAGCGACCAGTCGTCCCCAGGTGGGTCCCCACGCATGTCACCCTGTCACCTCGGGCTCCAGCCCACTCAGGGACCCCCCCACCCCTCCTGCCCCTCCCCACAGTGGCACGCCATGGTCCGTGTCCCCCACCCCCCAGGGCTGTCCCCCATCCTGGAACTGTCCCCGTGTCCCACCCAGCCTCTCCCAGCTCCAAGGCCACATTCCCAGGATCCAGCCCCGGGTCTTGCTCATCCAGGGAAAGCAGCTGCCTGGGGACACTGGGGACACCGGCACAGGGCCACCCCTGCTGGCACAGGGAGCAGGGGACACGAACTGTGACATTTAAGAGCTCCTCGGTCACCGGCCCAACGCGACATGTGGCATTGGGGACAGGGTCTGACCCAGCTGGCGATGGCGTCACAGCCTCCTTGCCCCCCCCCAGCGGGGTGGCTTTGGTTGTCACCTGCTTTGGGGACACCCCAGTGGCTGGGAGGCTCTGTCCCCAAGTGCCACATCCAGGCCCTGCACCCCACGGATAAACCAGCTCCGTGGGGCTGAGCATCAAACCGGGGGGGCGGGAGGGGGGTCAGAATGTGGCCCCCACCTCTGCCACCCCTTGTGGGACACAGCAGGGGACACGATGCTGGTTCCCATGGCAACGTGGGGGGCACTGGCAATGGGGGGGGGGGGGAGTGGGACTGTGTCACGGCCACGTCAAGCACCCACGGGTGACAGAGGGACCCCGTGGGGTCGGATTCACAGTGGGGGTGCAGGGTGGATCCCACCACTCACCTCTGCTCCTTCTGCCCCCCCCTCCCACTGCCCCCCCCAGAGATCGACGAGGACCGGCTGCCCAACCCCCTGCTGAAGGTAGGTGCTGCCACCACGGGGGGGGGGTCACCAGCCCCTTGGGTTGTCCCCCAGCTCCCCGGGGTGCCCCTCAACCCCTTGGGATGTCCCTCAACACCCCAGGGGTGCCCCCACGGCCCCCCGAGGTGCTCTCCGACCCCCAGGGTGCCCACTGAGGTGCCCTGCAGCCCCTGGGGTGCCCCCCAACCCCTCTGAATGCCCCCCCAGGGTGCCCCCTGAGGTGCCTCCCAGCCCTTTGCGGTGCCCCCCAGTCTTCCAGGGTACTCCTCAGCCCCTTGAGGTGTCTCCCCGTCCCTTTGGGGTGCCTCCCCAGCCCCCCACTCCCACCTCTCCCCTCCCCTCACAGTCGGGCCTGGCCATGTCCCCTCGGCAGAGGAAGAAGGTTTCCCGCACGACCCCGACCATGAAAGGTATTTAAGGGGGGGGGGAGGGGGGGAACACGGAGGGTGGCGGGTGGTGACAGTCCCTTGGGAGCCACAGGGGGACCCACCGGGGTCCTAGGAGCCCCTCAGCCCTGCCCAGCCCGGGGTAGATGCTCCTGGGCACAGGGGCAGAATGGGAGGGGCGGGTGGTCCAGGGACAGGATGTCACCCAGCTTCTTCCCCCGGTGTCATCGGGAGCGTGGGGACGGTCACCGCTGCTCCCCCCCCCCCCCCCCCACAGCGCCGCTCCCTGCCCGGCAGAGCTGCAGCTGATGGTGGAGCATCACCTCTGCAAGCAGGCGCGGGGGGGGGACGAGGAGGAGGAGGAGGAGGAGGAGGTGGTGGCCGCCGCCACCGCCGAGGAACGTGACCCCAGCCACTGCCACCACGGGGACACCCAGCACAGCCACAGCCCCGGTGGCACCTGCCCGCTGGCCACACACGAAGGTGGCCCCGGCCCCGGTGACCGTGAGTACCCGCACCCTGAGCTGGGGGGGGGGCGCTGGGGTGGGGGGGGGGGAGTGTGGATTTTGAGGGGCAGTGGAGGGGGGGTGGGGTGGGGCTGGCTCATCTCCTGCCCCACGGTGCCCACAGGGACCCACGGGGATTGGGGACAGAAGCTGGGTGAGGAGGGGACCCACAGAGCACCCGAGGATGGCGCTGGCCGGGGGGGGGCCAGCGGTCAGTAGGTATGGACTGGGGCACTGGGGGGCACTGGGGGGATACTGGGGTACTGGGGGAGGGGCATTGGGACACTAGACCGGGGTACTAGGGGGGTTACCGGCAGGGTACTGGGGCACTGGGGGGCACTGGGACACTGCTGGGGGGCACTGGGGGGATACTGAGGCACTGGGAAGCACTGGAAAGGTACTGAGATGCTGTACTGGGGCACTAGGGGGGTACTGGGAGGATACTGGGGTCCTGGGGGGTTACTGGGACTCTGTATTGGGGAGCTGGCAGGATACTGGGAGGGCACTGGGGCACCTGGCAGGTAGTGGGGCACTGGGGGGATACTGGGGGACAGTACTGGGACATCCAGGGGTACTGGGAGGGCACTGGGACAGTATAATAGGACACTGGGAGGGTATTGGGATTCTAGTGGGGAACTGGGACATTGAGGGTGTTACCAGGACACTGTACTGGGACAGTGGCATGTACCGGGACACTGAGGGGGGGACTGGGATACTGGGGGGCATTGGGGGGGGACCAAAACTGGAGACTGTACTGGAACACTGGGTGGAGGTACTGGGAGGGTACTGGGGGCACCAGGGGCGTACTGGGGCACTGAGGGTTACTGGGAGGGTATTGGGGCACTGGGACAGTATAGTAGGACACTGGGAGGGCACTGGGACTCTGTACTGGGACACTGGGGGGGGTAACTGGGACACCAGGGGGTACCCGGGGCACTATGGGGACAGTGGCCCAGGGCGAAGGTGGCAGCAGGATGTGGCTCTGGTGTCTCTGGGACTGGGATGGGGCCGGAAGCCGCCCCCCCCCCCGCGGTGTCCCCGTCCCCCCCACAGTGTCCCCGCCCCCCCCAGCGCGGGTCCCCTCTGTCCCTAGGTGCCGGCGGTGGCCGCGGCCGGGCCGAAGGAGCCGAATCCCTCCCCCCTCCCCCAATATTTTTTTTATCTGACCCTTTTCTACGATTCCAGAGGGGTTTTTTTTAACTGCCGCGGGCAGGTCCCCCCACCACGGGGGGGGGGGGGTCTCTGGGGACAATGACGAGCCGGGCTGCCCGTCCCCGGCCCCTCACACCCCCAACCTCGGGTCCCCAGTGGTGGGTGACGCTGAGCAGCACCCCCGAGCAGGGCTCCCCCCCCCTCACTGCCAGCCCGGGGTGTCCCCAGGGCCACCCTGCTGTCACCACACACACCCCCCCTCGGCTTGGGGGACACGGGGCGCTGCACACACACACCCCCCCCCCGCCCCAGCACACGCGTGTGGACACGGACACGCGTGGGGTGTGCACATGCATGGACACGGGGGGGAGACCCAGGGGTTTGTGTGCGTGTGTGTGTCCCCCCCCCAGCACGCACACACGGACACGGGGGGCGGGGGGCGCGGGTCCGGGCACCCCCACGCACTTTGCACATGTGATTCGCATGCAGGCCCATGTGCGCACACACACACAGGACACGCGTGCACACGCGTGGGTGGGCGCGGGATCCTTCCCCCCCCCGCCTCAGCCGCTATTAAAGGGATCCCTTCTCCCCCCGCCTCCTTCTTGCCTTCGCGCCAGGACCCGCCCCCCCCTCCACCTTGGGTGCTGGGGGGCAGCACCCATCTCTCCCCACCTCGGGGGGTCCGTGTCACCCTTCTGTCGCCACCCCCAGGCTGTGGCACTGTCGTCGTAGCCCCCCCCCCCAAAATGGGGACCTGAAGGTCCCGCCACCCCACCCCTCCCACTAGGACGAGGGGGCGGGAGCTGGTGGTGACAAACGGTTTATTAATTGCTCGTTAGCGGCGGCGTTTGATTGCTCATGCGGGGGCGGGGGGCGCGGGGGGACACGGCGGGGACCGCGGGGTAGAAAAGTACAAACACAGACGGGCGGGGGAGGGGGCGGTGGATGGAGCCGGGGGAGGCTCGAGGTGCTCCAAGAGCCGGGAATGCCGGAGGATTCCCAGGGTACACCGGGATACCGGAGGATTCCCGAGGAACACCGGGATACCGGAGGATTCCCAGGGTACATCGGGATACCGGAGGATTCCCGAGGAACACCAGGAATGCCGGAGGATTCCCAGGGTACACCGGGATACCGGAGGATTCCCGAGGAACACCAGGAATGCCGGAGGATTCCCAGGGTACACCGGGATACCGGAGGATTCCCGAGGAACACCGGGAATGCCGGAGGATTCCCAGGGTACACCGGGATACCGGAGGATTCCCGAGGAACACCGGGATACCAGAGGATTCCGAAGCACACCGGGATACCAGAGGATTCCCAGGGTACATCGGGATACCGGAGGATTCCCGAGGAACACCGGGATACCGGAGGATTCCCAGGGTACACCGGGATACCGGAGGATTCCCGAGGAACACCGGGATGCCGGAGGATTCCCAGGGTACACCGGGATACCGGAGGATTCCCGAGGAACACCGGGAATGCCGGAGGATTCCCAGGGTACACCGGGATACCGGAGGATTCCCGAGGAACACCAGGAATGCCGGAGGATTCCCAGGGTACATCGGGATACCGGAGGATTCCCGAGGAACACCGGGATGCCGGAGGATTCCCAGGGTACACCGGGATACCGGAGGATTCCCGAGGAACACCGGGATACCAGAGGATTCCGAAGCACACCGGGATACCAGAGGATTCCCAGGGTACATCGGGATACCGGAGGATTCCCGAGGAACACCGGGATACTGGAGGATTCCCAAGGAACACCGGGATACCGGAGGATTCCCGAGGAACACCGGGATACCGGAGGATTCCCAGGGTACATCGGGATACCGGAGGATTCCCGAGGAACACCGGGATACCAGAGGATTCCGAAGCACACCGGGATACCAGAGGATTCCCAGGGTACATCGGGATACCGGAGGATTCCCGAGGAACACCGGGATACCGGAGGATTCCCAGGGTACATCGGGATACCGGAGGATTCCCAGGGTACATCGGGATACCAGAGGATTCCCGAGGAACACCGGGAATACCGGAAGATGCTCGAGGCACGCTGGAGCCAGGAATGCTGGAGGATTCCCAAGGCACACCAGGATACCAGAGGATTCCCAGGCGCCCCCCCCCTCGCCCCCCCCCGGATGCTGGAGCATTCCCAAGCACACTGGGATGCTGGGGGACACTTGAGGCACCCCAGGATGCCAGAGGATTCCCAAGCATCCCGAGATGCCAGAGGACACTCGAGGCACACGGGGGCCGGGATGCTGGAGGCACAGCAGGGCTGGAGGAAGCAGGAGGGGGGGTCGGGGGGGGGGGGGGGTTATTCCATGGACACGCTGGAGCCCAAAGATGCTGGAGGTGCTGGAGCCAGCGATGCTGGAAGCAGCCCCCCAGGACTAGAGGTGCTGGAAGCAGCCCCCCTCCCAGGACTAGAGGTGCTGGAGCCCCCCCTCCCAGGACTAGAGGTGCTGGAGCCCCCCCTCCCAGGACTAGGGGTACTGGAGCCCCCCCTCCCTGGACTAGAGGGTGCTGGAGCCCCCCCTCCCAGGACTAGGGGTACTGGAGCCCCCCCTCCCAGGACTAGGGGTGCTGGAGCCCCCCCAGAGCCAGGAGATTGAGGTGGGGGGGACAGGATGGGGATGGCACAGGGGGACATTCAGGGTCACCCATGGCACTGCAGTCCTACAGACCCTGCTGGAACAGAGGGGCTGGTGGTGGCCCTTGGGGTGACAGTGCCCCCCACCCCTTGGTGGTGTCCCCAGAGCCACTGTCATTGTCCCCAGCCCCCCCATCCAGCACCTGGCGGGGCCAGAAGCTGCTTTTTAAAAAGCCATAAGGGCAAAAAAACCCAGCGGGGGGGTGGGGGGGTGACCCCTGGCGTGGCAGTGAGAGGGTCAGTGTCATTGTCACCCTGTGGGGTGACCGGCTTGGCACAGGCCGGGGTCGGGGGAAGGGGGGGGGGGGGTGGCTGCCGGGGGTGGCAGTTGTCACCCATCCCTGGGTGGCCCCGGGTGACTCCTTCCCTGCAAATGGTGCTGAACTTGATGGCGTCAAAGACTTCGGGTGTAGATGGTGTCACTCGGCCGGACCTGCCAAGGGGGAGGGGACATTCACAGCGATGCCACCAAGGCCCTTCCCTGCCCCCTGGTTTGCCCCCCTCGCCCCTCCCAAGTGCCCACCGGGCTCCTCCCGGTGCTGTTCCATGTCCCCGTTGTGCCGGTGCCGGGCGGGGGCCACGGGTGGGGGCTCCTCACTGGGTGACAGCTCATCAATGGACGCCTGGTTGGTGACACCTGCGGAGGGACACGGGGCTTTGGGGACACTCCAGCCACCCACGGTGGCTGAGACCACCCCCCAACTCATCGCACACACACACACACCCCCTCCCCCCCCCACCGGGGGTCACCCACCCTGTGCTTGGGCCACCTCCCCAGCCAGGGATGCTCAGCATGGACCTGGACTTGTGACGGTCTCCTAGTGGTGGCATGGTGGCCCTGGTGGCTTGTCACCTACCACTGGCCGCCCTCTCCTTCCACTTCTGCTTGTTCTCCTGGATGAACTTGGTCCAGGTGGCACGGAACCCGGCCACATCAGCCTTCATGTCCCCCAGCTCCAGGTGCTCATCCAGGGACGTCTGCCGCCACTGCGAGCTGTGGGGACAGGGACAGCTGCCAGCAAAGCCACCACTGCCACCTCCCGGGTCCTGAAAGAAATGGGTGCTCCTCTCCACCCCCAGGCTGAGCCTCTGGCCCTAGGGAAACTGAGGCAGGGCACGGTGGCCAACCTGGGCTGCTGGCTGGTCACTGGGTGGCCCTTGGCTTTGGTGCCGTCCTCGGCCAGGGGCAGCACCATCTTCTCGGCCACATCGGTCAGCACGGAGAAGGTGGGCTCCACGATGAAGTCAATGAAGCCTGAGGTGGGGAAGAGACGTGGCATCCGTGGGGACATCATCCCAGGGTGGGGACAGCCATCCCTGGATGGTTGGGGACACGGTGGGGACAAGGAGCCACCACTCACCGATCTGGGACTGGGCCACCAGCGTGGAGGTGCGGTCGCAGAGGGGTGAGAAGGGCAACCCCAGCTCAGCCTCCTTGTCCCCCTGGGCAAGGTGAAGGAGACGTTGTCCCAAGGAAGGGGGTGGTCCCCAGGTGCCACCCACCCCTCCGTGGGGACACGGGTGTCCTACCTGCCTAAAGAAACTCCTCCATGAGGGCTTTGGTCCAGCGGCTGTGCACGGCCCACTGCTTGGTGGGGTGGCTGATGTCCGCCGCGTGCAGCAGCAGGGACAGCATCTTGGACTTGTCAATCCTGGGGAGGGGACCTTGGTGCTTTGAGGTTTGTCCCCAAAAACCACGTCCCACCACCCCCAGGACCCCGCTGGGCCCCCACCCTCACCGCTCCAGCTGCTGCAGAGACGTCTTCATGGTCTTGACCTGCTGGAAGTGGCAGGACATGTCGGTGGCCAGGACCATCTCGATGACCAGAGCCCGCAGCTCCCTGCGCCCCCGGGGTTGGGGGGGGGTGGGGGGGACACAAAATGCCATCAGGGCCCCATGACCAAGTTGGGGACAGCCCGAGGGACAGAAGACAGGGACAGGGACCTTACACAAACTCATCCTTGGTGAGGTTGGTGAAGATGTTCATCTCCTCGTCCTGCATCATGCGGAAGACGGCGCTGATGTGGTGGTTCTCCAGCACTGAGCGGTCGTTGTACAGGATGGCACAGTCTGACCTGGGGACAAAGGGGACAATGGGACCACGACACAGCAGGGGACAGCCTGAAACCCCCCCCCAAGGGAGAGGGATGGTCCTGGGGTGCCAGCATGGCTGTATCAGCAGGCCTGGGTGTCCCCAGGACGTCACCACATCTGTATCCTGGCCATATCAATGGCTCTGGGTGTCCCCAGGGTGCCACCACATCTGTACCCTGGCCACACCGGTGACACAGGTGCCTGGGTGTCCCCAAGGTGCCACTCAGTCCCTTCCACGCCTCACACTGGAGCCCCATGACAGGTCCCCAGCCCTGCTTGCTCTGCCCACCCTGCGCTGTGCCACCTCTGCCGTGCCACCCATGCCGTGCCACCCATGCCGTGCCACCCGTGTCATGCCACCCATGCCATGCCATGCCACCCATGCCGTGCCACCTGTGCCATGTCCCCATGCCGTGTCCCCCCCCCCTCACTTGGTCTGGATGTGGAAGCTGTTGGTGGTGCCCGTGTGCTCGTAGTCGTGGATGGCGGCAGCGAAGATGATGGCCAAGAGCTCGAGCTCCGTCAGGTAGTGCTGGGGGCACGGGGGGGGGGGGGGGGGTCAGGGGCACGGGGGGGGCGTCAGGGCCACGGGGGGGGGTCAGGGCCACGGGGACAAGCACCAGGGACCCCCCCCCCAGAGTGAGGGGCGTGGGTGTGGGGGGGGGGGTTCCTGCTCACACGTGTCTTTGCACGACTGTGCCACCAGCATGCGTGTGTGACAACTGTGACAGCCACGTGGGGACACAGGGGTCACCCCCCCCCGTGTGCCCACCCACCCACCCACCCCCCCCCCAAGCTGGGGGGTCCCCCCCATCATTCTGAGTCACTTCCATGGTGACCGCACTGGCGGTGCTGTCTCCATGGCAACGAGCATCAATCATCTGGACCAGCCAGTACTGGGGCACTAGGGGGTCACTGGGACACTATACTGGGGGGGTACTGGGGCACTAAGGGGGGGGCTGGGGGGGTATTGGGGGGGGGGACAGAGACGCTGTATTGGGGCACTGGATGGGGGTACTGGGACACTAGGGGGGTACTGGGAGCGTACTGGGGTTGTGGGAGGGTTATTGGGACACCTAAGTCAGGCACTGGGAGGGCACTGGGGCACCAAGGGGGTACTGGGGGGGTTATTGGCATACTGTACTGGGACAATGGGGGGTACTGGGAGGGCACTGGGGCAGTATACTAGGACACTGGGACTCTGTACTAGGACTCTGTACTGGGGGGTGTTACCAGGACACTGTACTGGGACACTGTAGGGTACTGGGACACTGTGGGGTACTGGGATACTGGGGGGGTGGGGGGGACCGAGGCTGGAGACTGTACTGAGGCACTGGGTGGGGGTACTGGGAGGGCACTGGGGCACCACGGGAGCACTGGGACACAGTACTGGAGCACTGGGGATACTGGGAGAGCAACGGGACAGTATACTAGGGCACTGGGAGGGTACTGGGGGGCGTTACCAGGCCACTGTACTGGGACACTGGGGGGGTACCGGGACACCGGGGGGTACCCGGGGCACTACGGGGACAGCGGACGGGACCGGCCACCGGTGCAGGGCCAGGGGTGGCCCGGGACCCCCGCGTGTGTCCCCCCCCGTGTCCCCGTACCAACATGCCGGTGCGGAGCAGGACGCAGTGCACGGTCTGGGTGACATCGGCCGCGTGTCCCTGGTTGTGGTAGGGGTTCCGGTACCGCCCGTACCCGCCCTCCAGCGCCTCCAGCAGCGCCGACAGCGACACGGCGGGGACCTGTGACACGGGGAGGGGCGGGGGGGGACACACAGGCACCACCCACGGGAGCACAGAGCCACGGGACCGTCATGGGATGGGTTGGAGGGACCTTCAAACTCATCCAGTCCCACCCCCCTGCATGGGCAGGGCCACCTCCCACCAGCCCAGGTTGCTCCAAGCCCCAGATTAGATACCTGCAACACTGCCAGGGATGGGGCAGCACCTTGAGGATCAGCTAGTGGGTCATCTGGGTGGTCTTTAAAGTCCCTTCCAACCCAAACCATTCCATGAGCTAAAGACCATCTAGATGCAACCCCCTGCATGGGCAGGGCCACCTCCCACCAGCCCAGGTTGCTCCAAGCCCCATCCAACCTGCCCTTCAACACTGCCAGGGATGGGGCAGCACCTTGAGGATCAGCTAGTGGGTCATCTGGGTGGTCTTTAAAGTCCCTTCCAACCCAAACCATTCCATGAGCTAAAGACCATCTAGATCCAACCCTCCTGCATGGGCAGGGCCACCTCCCACCAGCCCAGGCTGCTCCAAGCCCCATCCAACCTGCCCTTCAACACTGCCAGGGATGGGGCAGCACCTTGAGGATCATCTAGTGGATCATCTGGGTGGTCTTGAAGGTCCCTTCCAACCCAAACCATTCCATGAGCTAAAGACCATCTAGATCCAACCCTCCTGCACGGGCAGGGCCACCTCCCACCAGCCCAGGCTGCTCCAAGCCCCATCCAACCTGCCCTTCAACACTGCCAGGGATGGGGCAGCCACAACTTCCCTGGCCCAGGGTCTCCCCACCCTCCCAGCCAACAAGTTCCTCCTCAGCTCCAACCTCCATCTCCCCAGCTCCACTTTCAAGCCCTTCCCCCCTGGTCCCATCCCTCCTGCCCTTGGCCCAAGTCCCTCCCCAGCTTTCCTGGAGCTCCTTCAGGCACTGGAAGCTGCTCTGAGGTAGTTATGGGGCTGGGGTGGGTTGAGGTGGGCAGTTATCATAGGATCCCAGACTGGTTTGGGTTGGAGGGACCTTCAAACTCATCCAGTCCCACCCCCTGCATGAGCAGGGCCACCTCCCACCAGTCCAGGTTGCTCCAAGCCCATCCAACCTGCCCTTGGACATTTCCAGGGATGGGGCAGCCCCAACTTCCCTGGGCAACCTGGACCAGGGTCTTCCTCATTAAAGAAGTTCCTCCTCACGTTCAGGTGGAACTTCCCATGTTCCAGCTGGGGCACCATTACCCCTTGTCCTGTCACTGGGCACTACTGGAGCGTCTGGTTCCATCCCCCTTTAGATGTTTATAGACACTGATGAGGTCTCCTTTCCATCTTCTCCTACCCAGGGTAACAGTCCCAGCTGTCTCATCCTTTCCTCCTGAGATGCTCCAGGTCCCCAACCATGGTGGTTGCCTTCTGCTGTCCCCTGTCCAGCAGCTCCATGTCCTTCTTGAACCAAGGACCCCAGAACTGGACCCAGTTCTCCAGATGGGGCCTCACCAGGGAAGAGCAGGGGGGCAGGAGAACCTCTTTGGACCTCCTGGCCACACTCTTCTTGATGCCTCCCAAGAGGCCATTGGCCTTCTTGGCTACCAGGGCATATTGCTGGCTCATGGTTAACTTATTGTCCACCAGGACTCCAAGATCCTTCTCCCCAGAGCTGCTCTCCAGCAGGTGACCCTCAACCTGCCCCATACATGGGGTTGTTCCTGCCTTGATCCATGGGGTTGCTCCTCCCCAGATGCAGGACCTTACATTGGCCCCTTGGGGAACCTCATGAGGTTCAACTCTCCAGCCTGTCCAGGTCACCCTGGGTGGCAGCAGAGCCCTCTGGTGTGTCACCCACCCCTCCCAGTTTGGTGTCACCAGCCAACTTGCTGAGGGGACACTGTCCCCTCCCTCTAGGCCATTGATGAAGATGTTGAACAAGACCAGACCCAACACTGACCCAACCCCTGGGTCACCACCCCAACTTGACCTTCACCATTGACCCTCTGAGCTCTGTCACCCAACCAGCTTTACTCCCACCTCCCCATCCACTCCTCCAACCCAGCCCCCCCCAGAGGGGGGACACCCAGGGCTGGGGGTGGGCCCACCTTGAAGCGGCTGTTGAGGTTGTGTCTGGTGAAGAGCTCCAGGACGATGGTCCTCAGGGAGTGCTCGTCCGTTGCCCGGTTCAGCGCGAAGACGTCGAAGCACCAGAGGTCCAGACTCTGGGGGCCACAGGGGTGTCACCCCCTGACCCCCACCCATGCCAGGCAGCCCCCAGCAGTGCCCATGGGTGCCCAGGGACACCATCCCGTAGCCAGGGACATCCATGAGTGCCCAGAGATACCATCCCATGCCCAGGGATGCCCAGGGACATCATCTCATGCCCGGGGATGTCCATGGGATGCCATCCCATGCCCAGGGACACCCATGGATCCCCAGGGACACCATCCCATGCCCAGGGACACCCATGGATCCCCAGAGACACCATCCCATGCCCAGGGACACCCATGGATCCCCAGAGACACCATCCCATGCCCAGGGATGCCCAGGGACATCATCTCATGCCCAGGGATGTCCATGGGATGCCATCCCATGCCCAGGGACACTCATGGATCCCCAGGGACACCATCCCATGCCCAGGGATGCTCAGGGATGCCCAGGGACACCATCCCATGCCCAGGGATGCCCAGGGACATCATCTCATGCCCAGGGATGTCCATTGGATGCCATCCCATGCCCAGGGGTGTCCAGGGATCCCCAGAGACACCATCCCATGCCCCATGGATCCCCAGGGACACCATCCCATGCCCAGGGACACCATCCCATGCCCAGGAATGCCCAGGGATGCTGTGCCACGCCATGCCAGGCAATGCCAGGTGCCACCCAGTGACACCAGCCATGCCCAGCAGCACTGGGTGCCATCTCCCATCTCCCCCCGCTTTCCCAGGCCACATCATCCTACAGCTCCCACAGTGGGGGGGGGGGGGGGGGGGGGGCATATCCGGGGTGGTTTTTGGGGGGGTTACTGGGTGCCCCCCCCCCCGTGCCCCTTGGTACCTTCAGGCAGTTCAGGACGGAGGAGGAGTAGCTGGGCCCCACAGCCGTGTAGGTCCTGCGGAACATCCTGGGGGGGGGGACAGGGATGGGGGGGCTGGGGACAGAGCTGGAGGCACACCTGGGGGCTGGGGACCCCCCCCCCTTGGTTCTTGGGGACCCGTCTGGGTGCTTGGGGACAGCCCCAACCCACCAGTGACCACCCTCCCACTCCCCACCCTATCCCAGCCATGCCCCCCAAGCCCCCCCCAGCTCCCCAAGCCCCCCATTCCCCCTCAGACCCTCCAGATCCCCTCAAGTCCCCCACCCAGCCCCCCTGCAGCCCTCCCCAGCCCCCCCCAGCACCCTTCCAGCAGCCCCCAGCCCCTCCCAGAGCCCCTCCAGTTCCTCCCAGAGCCCCCCCAGTACTTCTTAGCCCCTCCCAGCACCCCGTCAGTCCCTCCCAGCACCCTCCCAGTACCCCGCAGCCCTTCCCAACATCCCCCAGAGCCCCCCCAGTCCCTCCCTGCCCCTTCCAGCATGCCCAAGAGCCCCCACAGCCCTCCCCAGCCCCTCCAACACCCTTCCAGCAGCCCCCAGCCCCTCCCAGAGCCCCTCCAGTTCCTCCCAGCACCCCCCCAGTACTTCTTAGCCTCTCCCAGCACCCCGTCAGTCCCTCCCAGCACCCTCCCAGTACCCCGCAGCCCTTCCCAACATCCCCCAGAGCCCCCCCAGTCCCTCCCTGCCCCTCCCAGCATGCCCAAGAGCCCCCCCCCAGCCCTCCCCAGCCCCCCCCCAGCACCCTTCCAGCAGCCCTCAGCCCCTCCCAGAGCCTCCCCAGTCCCTCCCAGAGCCCCCCCAGTCTCTCTTAGCCCCTCCCAGCACCCCCTCAGTCCCTCCCAGCACCCTCCCAGTACCCCCCAGCCCCTCCCAGCATCCCCCAGAGCCCCCAGTCCCTCCCAGAGCCCCCCCCCAGTACCTCTTAGCCCCTCCCAGCACCCCCTCAGTCCCTCCCAGTACCCCCCAGCCCCTCCCAGCATCCCCCAGAACCCCCCCAGTCCCTCCCTGCCCCTCCCAGCACTCCCCCAGTACCTCTTAGCCCCTCCCAGCACCCCCTCAGTCCCTCCCAGCACCCTCCCAGTACCCCCCAGCCCCTCCCAACATCCCCCAGAGCCCCCCCAGTACCTCTTAGCCCCTCCCAGCACCCCCTCAGTCCCTCCCAGCACCCTCCCAGTACCCCCCAGCCCCTCCCAGCATCCCCCAGAACCCCCCCAGTCCCTCCCTGCCCCTCCCAGCACTCCCCCAGTACCTCTTAGCCCCTCCCAGCACCCCCTCAGTCCCTCCCAGCACCCCCCAGCCCCCCCAGAGCCCCCCCCAAGTCCCTCCCTGCCCCTCCCAGCACTCCCCCAGTACCCCTTAGCCCCTCCCAGCACCCCCTCAGTCCCTCCCACCACCCTCCCAATACCCCCCAGCCCCTCCCAGAGCCCCCCCCAGCACACCCCCAGCCCCCGCCTCGACCTCTCCACGAAGATGCCCGCCTGGACGGCGTGGACGATGCTGCGGAACTTGGGCTTCTCCTCGGCCCGGCGGCCCTTGGCCCGCGCCTGCTGGGTGAAAGTGGCCGCCAACCAGTCCCGCACCTCCGAGGGCACCGCCGCGTCCGAGCCCATCTCCCGCAGCTCGTCCTCCGTGTCCAGCATCTGCCTGCGGGGGGCGGGGAGGAAAGGGGGGGGGGGGTTGGTGGTGTGTGTCCCCCTCCCCGTGTCACAGCATCCCAGACTGGGTTGGGGAGACCTTCAAACTCATCCAGTCCCACCCCCCTGCACGGGCAGGGCCACCTCCCACCAGCCCAGGCTGCTCCAAGCCCCATCCAACCTGCCCCTTCAACACTGCCAGGGATGGGGCAGCACCTTGAGGATCATCTAGTGGATCACCTGGGTGGTCTTGAAGGTCCCTTCCAACCCAAACCATTCCATGAGCTAAAGACCATCTAGATCCAACCCTCCTGCATGGGCAGGGCCACCTCCCACCAGCCCAGGCTGCTCCAAGCCCCATCCAACCTGCCCTTCAACACTCCCAGGGATGGGGCAGCCACAACTTCCCTGGCCCAGGGTCTCCCCACCCTCCCAGCCAACAAGTTCCTCCTCAGCTCCAACCTCCATCTCCCCAGCTCCACTTTCAAGCCCTTCCCCCTGGTCCCATCCCTCCTGCCCTTGGCCCAAGTCCCTCCCCAGCTTTCCTGGAGCCTCTTCAGGCACTGGAAGCTGCTCCAAGGTCTCCCTGGAGCCTTCTCCTCTCCAGGCTGGACACCCCCAACTCTTCCAGCCTGGCTCCAGAGCAGAGCTGCTCCAGCCCTCCCATCATCTCTGGGGCCTCCTCTGGCCTCTCTCCAACATCTCCATGTCCCTCTTGTGTTGGAGGCTCCAGATCTGGACCCCTGGGGGGGTGTCACCAGTGCCAGGGCCTTGACAACCCTTGCCATGGAGAAACTCTTCCCAAGATCCAACCCAAACCTCCCCTGGGCAACTTGAGGCCGGTTCCTCTTGTCCCATCACTTGTTCCTGGGGAGCAGAGACCAACCCCCCCTGGCTCCAACCTCCTCTCAGGCAGTTGCAGAGCCAGAAGGTCCCCTCAGCCTCCTTTGCTCCAGGCTGGACACCCCCAGCTCCCTCAGCTTCTCCTCACAAGTTCTCCAGACCCTTCTCCTTGTGCTCCAGCCCCTTCTCCTTGTGCTCCAGCCCCTTCCCCAGCTCCGTGGCCCTTCTCTGGACACTCTCCGTCCCCTCAATGTCCTTCTTGTCCTGAGAGACCCCAAAACTGACCCAGGATTCAAAGTGCCCAGCACGGAGGGACAATCCCCGCCCTGGTCCTGCTGGCTGTACCACCACCACCATCCCTCAAGCCCTTCTCCTCGGGTCTGCTCCAAATCCATTCTCCTCCCAGCCTGGATTTGGGGTTGGGATTGTCCCCTCCCACACCATGGGAAGGATCTTGTCCCCCTCTCATCTCCTGCCCTCACCTGGTCTCATCAATGTAAACGGCCTCCAGCAGCGACGCCGCGTACTCCAGGTTCCTCCTCAGCTCCTCCACGTTCACCTCCCCCGTCTCCAGCTGCTTCACCAGGTACCTCAGGCTGTGGGGGGGGGGGACAGGGTCCACCCACAGCCCACCCAGGACAACCACAACCCCCCTAGGTTCACTCACAACTCACCCAGGAGCACCCACAGCCCACCCAGGGTCACCCACAGCCCCCCCCCCCCCAGGTCACCCACAGCGCACTCAGGAGCACCCACAGCCCCCCCCACCCCCCCCCAGGTCAACCACAGCCCACCCAGGAGCACCCCCAATCCACCCAGGTCAACCACAGCCCACCCAGGTCAACCTCAGCCCACTCCACTGAAGGGGGGGCAGCAGTGGGGGTCCCTGGTGGAGGGAACATGCCCTGATACGCATGGGCACATGCACTCATGTGGCTGTAGGGTGGTGGGCACCATGTGTGGGTGCAGGGTGGGGGAGCACCCAGCATGGGGACCTCCCCAGGGACAGGGTGGGGGGGCTGCAGTGGGAGTTCTGGCAGGGGGGGGTGGGCCCAGGAACATGCCCTGACATGTGTGGGCAGCGCCATGCAGGGGCAGGGGGGGAGATCCCACCCGGATGGGATGGGTGGCATGGAGTGACACAGCTGGCACAGGGTGACATGGGACAGCACGGCCCCCCCCATGGCTCCACCAACCTCCCCCGGGCTGGGGCAAGGGACAGAGGGGACACACAGGGCAGCTGCTGTCCCCTGGTGGGACACTGGTCCCTGTCCTGGACCAGCTCAGCCCTCCAGCCACTCTGTCCCCTCAGTCACCAGGCACTGTCACCAGCACCCAACAGGTCCCCATCAGCCCCCACCACTGCCACCAGCACCCGCTGGGTCCCCAGCACCTGGGCACACAGTCCCCAAGGCCAGTGACACCTGTCCCCACTGCCAGTGGCTCCCTGTGACACTGCCAGCCCAGCCCTGGCTCAGTGGCACCTCAGGGTCACCCTGAAACCTGGTGGCAGGAAGGGGGACAAACCACGGTGACAGTCCCAGGGGATTGGGACGTGCGACCCTGGGACAGAAGCCACCCCCACGGCCAACCCCGTGGTGGGACACGGTGTCCCCAGCCCCCCCCATGCAAGGTCACACGAGGTCTGTGCACGGCCACGCAGGTGACATGTGGGTGACACACGGCCAAGCATGTCCCTGTCAGCCACCCCCAGACACCCTGGTCCCTTGGGGAAACTAAGGCACAGGGGGACCGGGTCACACGGGAAGTCCCAGCCGGGGTCACAGGGTCCCCACCACGCTGGCTCCTTGGGGACAGACCCCAAAACCCACTGGTCACCAGCCAAGAGGTGACACCGTGTCCCCTGCCCGCCAGCGTTGGGGACAGCCACCAGCAGCTCCGAACCCCACGGGAAGGATGTGACCAGCAGTCACCCAGGAGATGCTGGCACTTGTCCCCAACCCAGGGGACTGTCCCCAGGAGGGGACACTGTGACATCTGGACCAGCGGGGCCTTGAGGCCATATGGGGACAGGGCTCCTGGTCACAGGAGGGGACAAGGGGACCTGCCACCACCCCGGCAGGGGGTGAAACCAGCAGGTCCCTCACACCTTGGGGACAAAGCCACCGTGTCCCCATGGCTGAGGGGACACAGGGCGCTGTGGGAGCGGCTGGCACGGCCCCGGCTCCCGCGGAATTTCCCGCCGCTGCTGATTGCAATTAGCTCTCATTAATTAGCTGTAATTAGCGGCTGCTGCCCCGCGCCGGGGGACCCGCATCGCAGCTGGGTCACGCCCCTAAAGTGTCCCCAGGTCCCCCCCTTCATGTCCCACCCTGGGTCCCCCCCCAGTGCCTGAAGAACCCCCCGGCCTCTTTAGTGTCACCCGGCTCGGCGGGCGGGGGCCACCGTGTGTCCCCTGGCCAAGGTGACAGTGACGACAGCGAGAGAGGCGGGGGGGGGGACCGGGGGGGACAGGGGGGGTGACCAGACGTCACGATCGAAGCCATCGCGAAGCTCTGGAGCTCGGCGGGGGAATGTGACCTTGGGGAAGGTGACTGTCCCCTTCCTGCGCACGGCCACCCACCCCCCCGGGACACCCACCCGCGGGGACACCCACCCCCGGGGGGGACACCCACCCCCGGGGGGGACAGCCACCCTCAGCGGCACGGCCACCAGGGACCCCCATGTCCACTCGCCCATCACGATGGGACCCCCAAGCCTGGGGACAAGGGACAGCCACCCCCTTGCCCGGGAGCAGGGGTCAGGCTGTGTCGCGCTGCCAGGCAGGTGCCACCCACGGGCTGCCTGTCACCACCCACGGCCCCCCCCCGCTGCTGCCACCTCCCCCCTCCCCAGTGCCACCCCCCTCAATATCCCAGGCCTGCAGAGCCACAGCCCCCCAGGGTGGCATCAGTGTCCCCAGGGTTACCCCATGCCCGGGGGGGGGTGCAGGGTCATCCTTGGGGTGCAGCCAGCACTGGGGACCCCCCCCTGGATGGACACCACATCCCCTCCTGCACCCATGGGTGCTGTGACCCCCCCCCCCCCCCAGCTCCCACCCTGGGGTCCCACATCCAGGCTGATCCCCCCTTGGGGACCTGCCACTGGTCCCCAACACTTTGGGGTGGGGGGGTGTCCTACACCCTAGGGACACCTCGGTCACCCTGGCTGAGAGTGGGGGACAGTCTGTGGGAGGGGGTCCCCACTGACCCCCGGGACCTGGGCGGGGGGGGGGGCACTGGGGGGCAGGGACAGGTGGGGACCCCCCCATTCCCCCCCTCTGCCCCCCCCAGTGGGGTAGTTGTGAATTTGGGGGGGGGGGGGAGAGCACAGTGCAACCCACATGCTCACACGCGTGTGCACGCTCAGGTGTGCACACGTGTTCCTGGGCACGCTCACGTGAACACAGACACCCCCCCACGCGTGCCCTCGCACACGCGTGTGCACACATACACCCTCGCACACGCGTGTGCACACATACACCCCCTCGCACACGCGTGTGCACACATACACCCCTTGCACACGCGTGTGCACACATACACCCCTCGCACACGCGTGTGCACACATACACCCTCTCGCACACGCGTGTGCACACATACACCCCCTCGCACACGCGTGTGCACACATACACCACCTTGCACACGCATGTACACACATACACCCCCTCGCACACGCGTGTGCACACATACACCACCTTGCACACGCATGTGCACACATACACCCCCTCGCACACGCGTGTGCACACATACACCCCCTTGCACACGCGTGTGCACACATACACCCCCTCGCACACGCGTGTGCACACATATACCCCTCGCACACGCGTGTGCACACATACACCCCTCGCACACGCGTGTGAACACATACACCCCTCGCACACGCGTGTGCACACATACACCCTCTCGCACACGCGTGTGCACACATACACCCTCGCACACGCGTGTGCACACATACACACCTTGCACACGCATGTGCACACATACACCCCCTCGCACACGCGTGTGCACACATACACCACCTTGCACACGCATGTGCACACATACACCCCCTCGCACACGCGTGTGCACACATACACCCCCTTGCACACGCGTGTGCACACTCCCACCACCCTCAGCACCGTGCGCAGGCGGTTGCACGCTCGGGCTGGCACACACCCGGCCTCGTGTGACACACGCGTGTGCCTCTCCCCCCCCCATCCCACCAGGGCCCTGCACACGCGTGTGCACACGCCCACGCGCATGAGGAACCCGCACGTGCACACGTGAGCCCACGGGTGGGCGAGGGGGGTGGCACCCCCCCCCCCCCCCAGGGACTGCAAGAGCACCCGAGGGTCACACACACACACAGGGTCCCTGGCACCCACTCTGCTCCCCCACCCCGAGTTGGGGACACCCCGGTCCTCACCCCACCCCACGGTGTCACCTGGGGTGAGGGGTTTTTGGGGGGCCCCAACCAGCACCCCCAGAGCTGCCCCATCAGACCCACCAGGATCCCCAACCCGAGCAGCGGGACCCCCACCCCAAGAGGGTGCAATGGGTGTAGGGGAGTCCTGAGGGTGACTGAGGGGTCCTGGATGGATCGGATGAGGGGTCCCCGGGGGGTCCCAAGGGGTGGGTCCCCCCCCACAGGAGGACCTTTGGAGCAGCTGGATGTCTTGGGGGGTCCTGCCTGGATGGGGGGTGCAGGCTGGGGGGCACCGGGGGCTCTTAGACGAGGATGGGGAGGTCCCCACAGTGGGTGCCAGGGAGGGCAGCGGGGTGTGTGATCAGGTGGCTTGGGGGTGCCACTTTGGGGGTCCCAGTTTGAGGTGGGGGGGCCTGGGATTAGGGGGATGTCTGGGTTTGGGGGTGGGGGGTTCTGGATACGGGGGGTCTGGTTCGAGGGTCCTGGATTGAAGGTCCCAGTTTGAGGGTGGGTGTTCCAGTTTGGGGGTTCCAGTTCGGGGGTCCCAGTTCGGGAGTTGTGGGTCCCAGTTTGAGGGTCCCAGTTCAGAGGTGAAGGGGCGCCGGTTTAGAGGTGAGGGTCCCAATTTGGGAGGGGGGGTTTCCAGTTCAGAGGTGGGGTGGGGGGTCCCAGTTTAGGGGTGGGGGGGGTCCCTGTTTGGGAGTCCCAGCTCAGGTGTGGGGATCCCGGTTTGGGGGGCATCCCAGTTTGGGGGTCCCGGTTTGGGGTGGGAATTTCTGGCTCGGTGGGGCGGGGGGGGGGGATCCCGATTTTCGGGGGGGGGGGGGGTCACTCACAGTGCCCGCAGTTTGACCCAGATCCTCTTGCTGGGGGCGTTCCGGATCTCCACCGGGGACGGACACCCCCCCGCCGGCTCCAGCGGCTCCCGGCCGGGCTCCAGCCCCGGGAGGCTCCGCGGCGGCTCCATGGCCCCTGTGCGGGTTGGGGGGGGGGGAACAACGAGCCCTCAGCCCCCCAAGACGGGCCCGGGGTCCCCGGAGCCGTAGCCCAGCAGCCGCCGGTACCGCCCCGCATCTCCGGCAGCGGCCCCTCCGCCTCCCCCCGGGCCCGGTAACCGGCGGCTGCGCAGGCAGCACCGGCCCGGGCGGCGGAGCTAAGATGGCATCGCGGGCACCGGCGGTGGGGGGCACCGGGGGGAGCTGAGGAAGGGAGAACCGGGGGGTGGGGGGGTACCGACATGGGGGGCACCGGGCCCGGAGCGTCAGGATGGGGGACAACGGTGGTGGGAGAACCGGGAAGGAGGGGGAGCACGGGGGATGGGGGAGAACCAGGAATAAGGAGAACCGGGAGAGGAGCACCGGGGATGGGGGGTACCGGGGAGGGGAGAACGGGGATGGGAGGTACCGGGGGTGGGAGAGCACGGGAGATGGGGGGGACCGGGGATGGGGGGACCGGGAAGGTGAGAACCGGGGAGGGGGCACTGGGGATGCTGCGGGCTCCTACCCGGGGATGCTCGGGCGGGAAGCGCCGGTGCTGCCGGTCCTGTCGGTGCTGCTGCCGTGCCCCGGTCCTCCCGCTGCTGCCGGTTCCGCCTCCGCCGCCCGGGGTTCGCCGCAACTTTCCCCGAGCCCGTACCGGCACCGGCACCAGCGGGAGGGCTGGGAGGGGTGGGGGGAGCCGGGGGCGGGAACCGGCAACCGGGGCCCGCCCAGCCCCACCGCCCCGCTCAGCCACGGCACGGGGAGGGGGGGGGCAGGTGCCCCGGGACCCCCAGAGGGGCAATGCGGGGGTGGGAGATGCTCCGGGACCCCCCCAGGGGGGTGGGGGGGGAGGGAGGGCAGGTGCCCGGGACCCCCCATGGGGAGGGAGGTGTCCAGGACCCCATAAGGGCGATGGGAGGGGAAGGTCCCCCAGGAATCCTAAGGGGGGGCACATCAGGACCCCCAAGGGGGCTCCCCCAAGACCCCTATGGGTCTATAGGGGTTGTACCCCAGGACCTCTATGGGGCTAAGGAGGGGGGGGGGTGTTCAGGTGCCACAGGATCCCTGTGGGGTTATGGAGGGGCAGGTGCCCCAGGCCCCCCATGGGGTTATGGGGGTGTCACTGGGTTTGGCAGCCCAGGAAGGGGCCCCCACCCCCCCAGCCCAAATTGGGGCAGCCCCCGATTTATTGTAGGACCTACCCAAACCAGGGGGGCTGTTGGGCCTAGTAGGGCATTGCCCCCCTGACCTGGGGGGGGGGGGGGCAGAGGGAGCTCACGGGGACCCCATCCCGTGGACTCATGGACACCCCAACCCTGCCCCATGTCCCCCTGCCCCACACACACTTTGTCCCCCACCCTGTGGGCCCCCCCCCCCCGTGTCCCACTGAGAAACCTCGGGGTGCTGGAACTGAAGCCTGGGGTGCTAGAACTGGAGCTTGGGGGGCTGGAACTAGAGCTTTTGGGGCTACAGGCACACCAGGGGGGGCGATGTGGGGGCGCCTGAGCCCCTGGTGGGTCCCAGGGAGCCCGGGGTGGGGGGCACAGCAGCCCCCACGCTGCCTCCCACAGCACGTGCTGATCCGCAGCCCCCGGGAATATTAATAAGCCCCTTACGTAAGGCTGGAGGTGGGCACAGCACCCACACCGGCACGGGGGGGGGGGCCCAGGTGGGTCCCCCCCGATCCCGGGGTACCCTCCCCGAGCCCCCCACTCTGCCCCCCTGTCCCCAGCACCTCAGCCAGGTTCCTGCCTGCCAGGCCGTGTCACCTCCCGGCCTTTGCACCCATGGGTGCTGCCTGGGGATGAGGGGGGATGCGTTTCACCTCCAAAAGGGGGGGGGGGGGAGGGTTGCGCGCCCCCCCCCCCCCCGTGTGCGGGGCCTCCCGCTTTGGCGTGGGTGCAGGGGGCACCCATGGGCTCAGCAGGGTGGGCTTCAGCCCCCGTCCAGCTCCCGAATCCCTTTGAGAACATTCCCAAACTTTTTATTTTTGGGGGGGCGGGGGGTGTTCGCTCAAGAGTTGGGAACAAAAGAGCTGGGGGGGGGCGGGGAGGGGGTTAAGGATCCCATGGGACACGGTGGGGGGGGGGGGGGCGCGGGGGAGGCCGTGGGCAGAGCTGAGCGCGAGACAAAGCGGCGCTGCCGGCGGGGAGCTCATTATCGCTTAATATCGTGATTGATGAGCGCCAAAATAGACTTTTGCAGCAAGCTGGAATCATCAGCAGGTTCTGGGCGTTAATTCGGGGGAGTTGAGCCCCCCGGGAATGCAGCCGGAACGGGAGGGGAGGGGGGGGGGGAAGGGAGGAAACAGGGGGGGAGTCCAGCAGGGGTTTTTTTTTTCCCCCCCCTCCCTCTCGGATGAATTAATAAATCAATTAGTGCCGGATGAAACAGCCAAGTGTCGGGCTGGGGGATTGGGGTGGGTTTAGCGAGCAGGGTTGCACGCTCCTTGCCCCCCCAGTGGTACTGGGGGGGGGGGTCGATGGTCCTTGGAGCTGCTCTGTGTGTGTGTGTGTCCCCCCCCCCCGCCCCTTCCCCAACCCCCGGTCCGGCCGGTGAGTCACGAGAAGCAGCGGCCGGAAAATTGCGGCCACCGGTGGGTTTGGCGACCAAGGTTGCACGCTTGGTTGCCCCTCCAGTACCACCGGGAGAGGGGGGGGGGGCAGGGAAGGAGGTCGGTGGCCGTTGGAGCTGCTGTGTGTGTGTGTCCCCCCCCCCCTCAACCCCCGGTACAGCCGGTGAGTCATGAGGAGCAGCGGCCGTGAGCGGAATGGCAACGGCCGCCCCGCCGCCTCCTTCCCTCGCCCCATTAATTTTCCCCCAAGATGCTGCACGGGAGAAAAATAAACACCCCGAGACAGGCTTTGGGGAGGGGGGCGAGGGGGGGGGGGGGGGGGAAACGTGACTTTAAACCTCCCCGGCCCGGTGGGTGGAAGGGAAACTGAGGCACGGGGGGGGGGCTGATCAGGTCAACGCCGCCGGAGCAGCGGTTGAATTCGAGGTGGTAAATCCGTCCTGCTATGTCGCAGCCCCCCCGCCCCGACCCGCCAAGCACCCCCAGACCCTCCAGGATCCCCCCCCCCCCGCCCCCGGGGGTTAGCTGAGCACCCACCCTGGGGTGCTGGCCCCAAATATTCCCCCTGTATGTGTGGTCCCCCCCCCCAAGGCATGAGCCGGCCAGAGGGAACAAAGTGGTTTAATGAAGCTGGGGGGACAGGATGGGGGTGGTTGGGGACATGGTGGTGGCCTCCAGGGGCTGCGGGAGGACAGGGAGGTCCGGGCCTGGGGTGGTTGGAGGGGTTTGAGGGGAGGGGGTTGCAAAGAGAGGGCGGGGCGGGGGGGTCGGGTTCAGTGCGAGGGGAGCCGGCTGAGGAGGTTTTCCCGACACACCTCCCGGTAGGCGTTGCGGAGCAGGACGTAGGGGAAGCAGGATTCCAGCATGTCCAGCGTCAGGAAGGAGGACTCAGCCACGATCTGAGGTGGGGTGGGACAGAGGGGACAGCGTCACAACAACCCCCCCCCCCCCCCCCGCCCTCCGCCTCAGTTTCCCCCTTTGCTGAAGAGGGGAAGTCAGAGCCCGGCCCCTCTCGGGATGTTTCCCCCCCCCCAACTGGCTGCTGTGCCCCAGCTCCAGGTTGAGATATTTGGATTTAAATGGTTTGGAAGCCTTGGCAGGAGCTCCTGGAACATCAAATTTCAGCCCCCACCCCCCTGGTCAGGTTGGTCTCCTCCCGGAGGGGTCAGAGCTGGATCCAGGGCCCCCCCCCCCAGGTCCAACCAAGGGCTGAGCAACCAGAGCAGCTGCGGGCTGGGGGCCAGGGCAGAGCTGGAGAACTGTGGAGACCCCCCCCAGCTGGGATGTGCCCACCCAGGACAACCCCCCCCAGCCCGCCCAGGGTCACTCATATCCCACCCACGGGCACCCACAGCCCACCCAGGTCAACCCCAGCTCATCCAAGGTCAACCCCAGCCCACCCAGGTCACCCACAGCCTACCTAGGAGCACCCACAGCCCATCTAAGGTCAACCCCAGCCTACCTAGGAGCACCCACAGACCACCCAGGAGCAGTCACAGTCCACCCAGGTCACCCACAGCCCACCCAGGAGCACCCACAGCCCATCTAAGGTCAACCCCAGCCTACCTAGGAGCACCCACAGACCACCCAGGAGCACTCACAGTCCACCCAGGTCACCCACAGCCCACCCAGGAGCACCCACAGCCCATCTAAGGTCAACCCCAGCCTACCTAGGAGCACCCACAGCCCACCCAGGTCACCCACAGCCCACCCAGGTCACCCACAGCCCACCCAGGAGCACCCACAGCCCATCTAAGGTCAACCCCAGCCTACCTAGGAGCACCCACAGACCACCCAGGAGCACTCACAGTCCACCCAGGTCACCCACAGCCCACCCAGGAGCACCCACAGCCCATCTAAGGTCAACCCCAGCCTACCTAGGAGCACCCACAGACCACCCAGGAGCACTCACAGTCCACCCAGGTCACCCACAGCCCACCCAGGAGCACCCACAGCCCATCTAAGGTCAACCCCAGCCTACCTAGGAGCACCCACAGACCACCCAGGAGCACTCACAGTCCACCCAGGTCACCCACAGCCCACCCAGGAGCACCCACAGCCCATCTAAGGTCAACCCCAGCCTACCTAGGAGCACCCACAGCCCACCCAGGTCACCCACAGCCCACCCAGGTCACCCACAGCCCACCCAGGAGCACCCACAGCCCATCTAAGGTCAACCCCAGCCTACCTAGGAGCACCCACAGACCACCCAGGAGCACTCACAGTCCACCCAGGTCACCCACAGCCCACCCAGGAGCACCCACAGCCCATCTAAGGTCAACCCCAGCCTACCTAGGAGCACCCACAGCCCACCCAGGTCACCCACAGCCCACCCAGGTCAACCACAGCCCACTCAGGAGCAACCCCAGCCCACCCAGGTCAATCCCAGCCCACCCAGGTCAACCCCAACCCACCCAAGTCAACCTCCAGCCCCCCCAGGCCCCGTGTCCCTCACCAGCTGCAGGAGGAGGGTGATGGAGTCACGGTTCCTGGCCCGCAGCTTGTCCGTCTCCTGGCCCAGCTGCAGGAGGCTGACAGAGGCCAGCTGAGGGGACATCCCGGTCAGCCCTGGGGGCAGGGACCACCCAGAGGGTCCCCACCCCCAGCGAGACCCGGTGGTGGCCCCTGGTCACTCTCACCAGCAGAAACTCCTTGAGGTGGGTCTCGATGTTCTTGTTGTGGACGGTGAAGAGCGCGGCCGACACCTGGATGATGGCCTTGGCCAGGCAGTGGGTGTTGTTGGGGTAGCCTGGGGACACCAGCAGGTTGGAGACACCAGGGGACACCAGGAGGTTGGGGACACCAGGAGGTGGAGGACACCAGGAGGTTGGGGACACCAGGAGGTTGAGGACACCAGGAGGTTGGGGACATCAGAGGACAACAATAGGTTGGGGACACCAGGAGGTTGGAGACACCAGGAGGTGGAGGACACCAGGAGGTTGGGGACACCAGAGGACACCAGGAGGTTGGGGACACCAGCAGGTTGGGGACACCAGCAGGCTCGGGGCATTGCTGTGCCCACCTCCCCAGTCATGGGGCACCAGCCCTTCCACCCCTGGCATCCCACTGTCCCCACCACAGCTGTAGGTTCTGGGACACCGATGACCTCGGGGGTCCCAGCACATCCAGGGTGTGACACCACGGGGTGATGGGGACACAGTTGGAACTGGGGACACAGGGACAAGCCAGGGTGACAGCCAAGCCTCACCATCCACCTCGGTGTTGTAGAAGGACGAGGGGTCAGAGGCCAAGAGGGGCAAGGACACGGCCACGAAGACCAGGAGCAGACAGGCCACCTTGTAGTCCTCCTCTGGGGACGAGCCATCTGCCAGGTGGGGAGGTGACACTAGAAGGGATCCAAGAGGGGAGAAGGGGACCCCCGGGGGAGGTCCCAGGGAGGGGGAGGGGTCCCTAGCAGGGTGCCAGGTGTTGGGGACAGCCCCTTGTCACCCCCCCTGGTACCTGTCTTGCTTCCAGCCAGGACGGTGACCAGCGCGGGGTCGACCTCGCAGGGGATCCCAGCGGCCGAGGCCACCTCGAAGATGCTCAGGGTGACCTGAGGGGACAAAGACAAGCAGGTTTGGGGACACGGGGGGGGACGACCACGAGATGCCACCCGGTGCTTGTAGCACCACACGGTGTCACACAGGGTGGCAGGTGCAGGACAGAAGCCACCAGCCCTGCCTGGGGATGGCTGTGCCAAGCATGGGAGGTGCCACCATGACCCTGTCCTCCTCCAGGCCCACCTGGATGTCGGTGTCGGGGGTGACAATGTCTGTCAGACACTCGATGGGGCCCATCAGGAAGGGGCAGTGGTGGGAGAAGACCTGGAGGGAGAGGGGGGAGATGCCCATGGGGATCCCAGGGAACCCCCCCCCGGGCTATGGGGCCTGTGGGTGGGGGCTTCATGGGGTCGGGGTCCCGTGGGGTGAGGGGGTCTTGTGGGGTGGGGGTCCATGGGGTGGGGGGTCTTGTGGGGTGGGGGGGGTCTTGTGTGGTGGGGGTTCCATGGGGTGGGTGGGGGTCCTGTGGGGTGGAGGACCCATAGGGTGGGGGGGGTCTCGTGGTGTGAGTGTCCCGAAGGGTGGGCGTCCATGGGGTGGGGGTCTTGTGGGATGGGGGGGGTCTTGTGTGGTGGGGGTTCCATGGGGTGGGTGGGGGTCCTGTGGGGTGGAGGTCCCATAGGGTGGGGGGGGGTCTCGTGGTGTGAGTGTCCCAAAGGGGGGCGTGCACATGGGGGGGGGGGCT